>LR738715.1:645576152-645628838 GCA_902687465.1 Secale cereale
AAGTGAACAAAGGTATATTTGATATACATGTTATTGATGTGTACCTCACTAGTGCTCGTAGTAGCCCGTGGGTATTTGATACATGTTCGGTTGCTAAGATTAGTAACTCGCAACAGGAATTACAGAATGAACGGAGACTGGTTGAGGGTGAGGTGATGATGTGTGTTGGAAGTAGTTCTAATATTGATATGGCCATCATCGCACACTCCCTGCACTTTCGGGATTAGTGTTAAACCTAAATAACTGTTATTTGGTGTTTGCGTTGAGCATGAACAAGATTGGATCGTGTTTATTGCAATACGATTATTCATTTAAGTCAGAGAATAATTGTTATCTGTTTACATGAATAAAACCTTATGTGGTCATACACCCAAGGTGAATGGTTTATTGAATCTCGATCGTAGTAATACACATATTCATAATATTGAAGCTAAAAGATTCATAGTTGATAATGATAGTGCAACATACTTTTGGCACTGCCTTTTAGGTCATATTGGTGTAAAGCGCATGAAGAAACTCCATGCTGATGGACTTTTGGAATCCCTTGATTATGTATCATTTGATGCTTGCGAACCATGCCTCATGGGCAAGATGACTAAAACTCTGTTCTCCGGAACAATGGAACGAGCCAATGCCTTATTGCAAATAATACATACAGATGTAGGCGGTCCGATGAGTGTTGAGGTTCGCGGAGGGTATCGTTATTTTTTGACCTTCACAGATGATTTGTGCAGATATGGGTATATCTACTTGATGAAACATAAGTCTGCAACATTTGAAAAGTTCAAAGAATTTCAGAGTGAAGTAGAGAATCATCGTAACAAGAAAATAAAGTTTCTACGATCTGATCGCGGAGGCAAATATTTTAGTTACGAGTTTGGTCTTCATTTAAAACAATGTGTAATAGTTTCACAACTCACGCCACCTAGAACACCACAACGTAATGGTGTGTCCGAATGTCATAACCGTACTTTATTATATATGGTGCGATCTATGATGTCTCTTACCGATTTACGACTATCATTTTGGGGTTATGCATTAGAGGGTTAGTCTTCAGTGATTGAAGAAAAATGTTACTTCGTGTGTTGGACATCTAAGTCATCAATTTTGCATAAGTGTTAGGATATGTGTCCTTTCAAGAACATTCGAAGATTCTAAGATATTTAGCTCACACCACAACTTGCAAAATCTCTTTTCATCCAAGGGCTTTGCGAAAATATCTGCCAGCTATTCTTCAGTATTCACGTGGTAGATGGAGATGTCACCCTTGAACACATGGTCACTAAGAAAATGATGATGAATCTAGATGTGCTTTGTCTTTGAGTGCCGAACTGGGTTGTGAGCAATATTGATGGCACTCTCATTGTCGCAGTAGAGAGGCGCATTCTCCATGTTGATGTCGTAGTCCTTGAGAGTTTGCTTCATCCATAGCAAAATAGCACAGAATAAACCAGCAGCAATGTACTCAACTTCAGCACTAGATAGTGATACGCAGTTCTGCTTCTTTGAGGACCAGCATACTAAGGATCATCTGATGAAATGACATGTGCCTGATGTTGACTTGTGATCCACTCGATCACCCACATAGTCTGAGTCAGAATTTCCAATGAGATCAAAAGCCGAGCCCTTGGGATACCATAATCCAAGTGTTGGTGTGTGAGGTAGATATCAAAGAATATGCTTCACAGCCTTATGGTGTGATTCCTTTGGTGTAGCTTAATAATTGGCACACATGCAAACACTAAGCATAATATCTGGCCTAGATGCACATAGATACAGTAAAGATCCAATCATGGAGCAATATACCTTTTGATCGAAATCTTTGCCATTTTCGTCGGTGCATTGATGGATATTTGTGGGCATAGGTACTTTGACACCTTTGCAATCTTGCATGCTGAATTTCCTTAGTACATCCTTGAGGTATTTCTCTTGAAATATGAAGATGCCATTGTGTTGCTGATGAATTTGAAGACCTAAGAAGAATGTCAATTCTCCCATCATAGACATTTGATATTCCTCACGCATCATGTATCCGAATTCATCACTGTAATGTTCGTTAGTGCAACCAGCGATAATATCATCCACATATATTTGGCACACGAATAATTCATCATCATAAGTTTTGGTGAAAAGAGTTGGGTCAAGCGAACTGGATTTGAAGCCTTTCTTCATGAGGAATTCCTTCAGAGTGTCATACCACGCCCGAGGGGCCTGCTTGAGGCCATAGAGGGCCTTGTTGAGTCTGAAGACTTTATCAGGATGCTTAGGATCTTCAAAACCTGGGGGTTGAGCAACATATACTTCTTCCTCAAGCTTACCATTGAGGAATGCACTTTTCACGTCCATTTGATATAAGATGATATTATGATTGTTAGCATAAGCAAGCAGTATACGAATAGCTTCAAGTCTAGCGACAGGTGCAAAAGTTTCATCGAAGTCAATTCCCTTAACCTGTGTGTGGCCCTGTGCTACAAGACGGGCCTTATTCCTGACCACTAGGCCATTTTCGTCTTGCTTGTTGCGATAGATCCATTTGGTACCTATGACATTGTGCTTGCGAGGATCTGGTGGCTTGACGAGTTCCCACACATTGTTCAACTCGAATTGATGCAATTCCTCTTGCATAGCTTCAATCTACTTGTGACGCCCGGATAATTAATCTACAGTAAATGTCTGCTAATGATGCCACGTCCCCACTGTTACTGTTGCTATCTCGCGTTAGCTGAAAACCGATTCGAATTCAACATTCAAAATCAAGTCAAACGTCAAAAGTTTTCGAACACTCAAACTAAAATGTTCAAAGTGTGGCAAATACTCTCTAGTTACTTGTCATGTTGGAACTCTATTTTATAATATGTTATTGATGCCCTAAATTAAATAAAACAGGGACTAAATAATTATTTAAATGATACTTAGAATAATAAACCATTACAACTATTATATTTTATGTGCCAAATTATTATGGCAGTGGAATAATTACTAATGTTGATTTAGGGGCTAGTGTTGCATTTTATAAAACTAAAAATTAAAATAAAATTAAATAGAAAACAGTAAGGATTTAAAAAAAAGGAAAATACAAAAGAACAAAAAAAAAGAAAAAGTTAAATAGGACAAAGCCCCTGGTCCAACTGGCCCGAAGCCCACCTACACACTACTTAAACGACTACTCACCCCAGCCCCAAAACAAAGAGAAAACCCCACCGACACTACAGTACACTCTCCCCCCTTCCCTCGATCCAGTTCTGGGATCGAGTCGTCGCCGCCGCACGAGGACCTCGCCGCCGGAGCCCCTCGCCTGATCTCCTCCCCGTCGCCGCTGCACCACGTCGTCCCCGAGCCTCCCCTACAACGCTGTGAGCAGCCACCTCATCCCCCTGCGCCTCACTCTGTCCCGACGCACCGCGCGACCTGGCCACGCTCGATGCGTGCTCGCCGCGGCCTCTTTCGCCCTGCCCGTCCAGCCGCACCCCCCCTCCGGCCGCTGACCCAGCCTCTGTCGTCGATCTGCGGCGGTGCTGCAGCCACGCCCGCCACGCCTGCCCGACGCCCACCTCCGGCCTCCTCTTCCCCCCCACTGCTGCCCTGCGGCTGCTGCCACGCCCCGCCTCCGCCGGGCTGGCTGGTGGCCGCGCCCCGCCGCCGCCCGGCTGGCTGGCTGGTGGCCTCGCCCCGCCGCCGCCCGGCTGGCTGGCTGGTGGCCTCGCCCCGCCTCCGCCCAGCTTGCCGTGCCCTGGTGGCCTCGTTCCGCCGCACCCGCGGGCGAGCGCTCGCTCGGGTGCCCGGCGCCCGATGCCCCAGCTCCGCCCCGATTTGCCACGCCCGATCCGCTATGCCCTAGGGGCCTATGACAAGGGGCCCCATCCCCAAGAAGTTAAAAAAAAGATACAAAAAAGGAATTAAAAAAATATTAATTAATTAATTAACTAAATCAATTAACTTAATTAATCACTATTTAATTAACCTAATCAATTAACTAAACTAATTAAACTTGTTTAGTTAGTCTTAGTCAATGATAGCTGGGCCCCGCACGTCAGTTTGACTCAGTCAACTGACTGGTTGACTGCTGACGTCGTGCTGACGTCATCCGTACTATTCTGGATAATGTTCTATTAAATTAATTAATTAAATTCCAGAAATTAATAAAAACTTTAGAAAATCATATCTTTTAAACCGTAACTCGGATGAAAATAATGTATATATGAAAGTTGCTCAGAACGACGAGACGAATCCGAATACGCGGTCCGTTCGTCCGCCACACATCTCTATCATACCGTACATGCAACATTCCCCTCCGTTTCATCTGACCGAAAATACCTAACACCGGGAATACTTTCCCGGATGTTATTCCTCTTCGCCTGTATCACCGAGCACCGCGTTAGGTCACACGTAGCACCGCGTATTGCCTTGTTATATTTTGTGACGCTATTATTTGCTTTGTTATTTATTCGTTTCCCCTTCGTTGCTTCTTTTCGGTAGACTCCGATACTGTGGTAGACCCCGAGACCATTGATGCTTCGGTGTTCGACTACGGCTACGCTTCCGAAGATTCCTTTCGTCTGCAGGGCTTCCAGGCAAGCCCCCCCCCCTTGATCACCAGATATCGCCTATTCTTCTCTCTATTGCTTGCATTAGAGTAGTGTAGCATGTTACTGCTATCGAATAATCCTATTCTGTTGCATAGCCTGTCATTGTTGCTATAACCGTTGATACCTTACCTGCAATCCTAAATGCTTAGTATAGGATGCTAGTATTCCATCAGTGGCCCTACATTCTTGTCCGTCTGCCATGCTATTCTATCGGGCCGTGATCACTCAGGTGGTGATCACGGGTATATACTATATACATACTTTACATACACATGATGATGATTCGGAGATGGGGGCTGAAGGGGCAGGTGGTTCCACCCAGGTAGTGGTGGGCCTGGGTTCTCGACAGCCCCCTGATGGTTACTTTGTGGCGGAGCGACAGGGCAGGTTGCGACCACCTAAGAGACAGGTGGGCCTGGCCCTGGTCATTGTCCGCGGTTATTTCATAATAACATGTTTAACGGGATCTTGGTATTTGATCTGAGTCTGGCCATTTGGTCTATACGCACTAACCAGCTACGTGGGAATAGTTATGGGTACTCGACGTCGTGGTATCAGCCGAAGCCTTCTTGACGTCAGCGACTTAGCGGCGCGCGCCGGATTGGACTGGAAAGCCTACTCTGGTATTAGGAGAGGCTATGTCTGCTTACCGGCCGCCCTCGCAACGTGCAGGTGTGCATTGGGCGATGGGCCCAGACCCCCGTGCGCTTAGGGTTTAGACCGGCGTGCTGACCTCTCTCTTGTGCTTAGGTAGGGCTGCGACGTGTTGATCTTCCGAGGCCGGGCATGACCCTGGAAAGTGTGTCCGGCCAAATGGGATCAAGCATGCTGGGTTATGTGGTGCACCCCTGCAGGGAAGTTAATCTATTCGAATAGCCGTGTCCCTCGGTAAAAGGATGACCCGGAGTTGTACTCTGACCTCATGACAACTAGAACTGGATACTTAATAAAACACACCCAGACAAGTTCCAGATACAACCCGGTGATCGCTTTCTCACAGGGCGACGAGGGGAGGATCACCGGGTAGGATTATGCTATACGTTGTTACTTGGTGAACTTACCATCTACTCCCTTCTACTGCTGCAAGACGGAGGCTGCGAGAAGCAAGGATACTTGTTACTTTCCAGCTACTCTCATCTACTGCTGCAAGATGGAGGTGGCCAGAAGCATAGTCTTCGGTTGGATTAGCTATCCCCCTCTTATTCTGCTTTCTGCAGTTCAGTCCACATATATTACCCCTTTACACAGATACCATTGCATATGTAGTATAGATCCTTGCTTGCGAGTGCTTTGGATGAGTACTCACGGTTGCTTTGCTCCCCCTTTTCCCCCTTCTTTCTTCTTTCTGGTTGATGCAACCAGATCGGTGGCGTCCAGGAGCCAGAAGATCCCGAGGATGATTCTACATGGAGTTCGGCTTCGAGGAGTTGTTAGGAGGTCCCAGGCAGGAGGCTTGCCTTTTCGATCGTTGTTACTTTTGTGCTAGCCTTCTTAAGGCAAACTTGTTTAACTTATGTCTGTACTCAGATATTTTGCTTCCGCTGACTCTTGTGTTTTCGAGCTTATGTATTCGAGCCCTCGAGGCCCCTGGCTTGTAATATAAAGCTTGTATTATTTTAATTTGTGTCTAGTGTTGTGTTGTGATATCTTCCAGTGAGTCCTTGATCTTGGTCGTACACATTTGCGTGCATGATTAGTGTACGGTCAAATCGGGGGCGTCACAAGTTGGTATCAGAGCCGACTGCCTGTAGGAACCCCCCTTTCCAACTCCTTGGCCGAAGTTGAGTCTAGTCATTGCAAAACTTAACTAACATGGCTGTGTGGCCTACAGGCCCACGTTGCCATTGGGTGGTATTAGGATCTTTTACTCCTCGTCTATACTCTGAGACTCTTATCTCTCTTCTATTCGGGATAAAGGAATTTTGCTAAATCTAACATTAGGATCTCGTTATCACCTTCACCCGGAGAGCACCTTATGATCGATGATCGTCCGCTGCACCAGAAGACCCTGAAGATACTCTCCGCTGTTAACCCGAGAACTTGTGTTCATCGCCTTTGTAATTCACTGCCACCGATATATCCCTATGGATATCTGCATGCACTTGTCATACTCATGATCATTCCTCGTCGCTCTTGTTGTTACAAGAGGCCTCGAAATATTCTCCGTTGTCTCGAGAATCCTTTGAGTTTATTGTCTTGCAGTTTTATTTCGCATGAAAACCCTTACGGTTATTTCCTCACATTTATCGAGGATCAGTTGTTCTCAATTGATCATGTGTCTCACAAAAATCTTCTGAATACTTTTCGATCTTTCGAAAATCCTC
This sequence comes from Secale cereale, assembly GCA_902687465.1. Classification (NCBI taxonomy): domain Eukaryota; kingdom Viridiplantae; phylum Streptophyta; class Magnoliopsida; order Poales; family Poaceae; genus Secale; species Secale cereale. Next base: position 645,583,063 of record LR738715.1, read on the forward strand.
TACAGCCGGTTACTCTTGAAATTCTTGTCTACTTGCATTATGGTTAATTCCATATGACTAATAGTAGTCTTCGTCAATATCCTTTGTCTTAGCCGTTTTGAGCCTATTGATTCAATGTGTGCGTATGCACGAAGTCATCAGGTTATCCTTTTTGAAATTATCCTTCCGACTCAGACGTCATTCCGGACATGAGTTGGTTCTCGGCAATTCAAACCTTTATTGATTGTACAACTAAGTGTTTTCAACTTATCCATCCTGGATCAGAGCGTCTGCTTCTGATCCTTCATTTTGGAAACCATAATTTCTTTCTATTTAAGCTTCAGACTAATCAGGTGATTCTTGAATCTGATGCCTCTGCATTCTTATTCCTCTGAGTGAGTACCGATACTCACATCAACTCCGTTGTGGATCGCTCGATCCTTTGTTGAAATATTATCCGACAGTGTCCTTCGTATACAAAAAAACCTCGAGAAGTTATGTCCCTGATGCATAATACCTTCGGTAAATTGTATCCTCCTCTTGGCAACCATGCTCTCCCTTGGAGTTGGTGATATTTACTTTTGAAACTTGTGGTATATGTTACTAAGATGCCCGATGGGTGGAACCTATGCCTTCCCCTAATCCGTGAAAACCCGAAAGTTTTCACAAGTCATACTCTTCCGGTGTTCTACCAGTTAAAAATTCCAACAATACAGTTTTATTAAAGCGAGAGGTGAATGAAATGATATGCATTAAAGAAGTGGGAGTCGACCTTGAACTTTGTGTTCATGCCCATGAAAATGATGTAGACCGTCTCGGAAGCTTCTTGCAAAATGATAATCCAGCTGTATAATTCTTTCGGTATTCTTGAATTGATTCCTTACAGTTATGGTTCCGACCATGCTGTCCTGATCTAATATATCTGACGAAAATTCATTCCAGTGCCTCGTCTATTTTTGGCAAGGTTGAATCATCTACTGTCACGGGTCAATGACTCGGTTCTACTTCTATCGTGTTCTACCTTCGAGTTTTACCCCCTGATATCTCGAGGATATCATGCCTTTGCACTACACCTTTTGAGCTTTTGATGAAGTATTACCTTTGCTTGTCGTAATCACTCTACGGGTTCTAGGTTGCCGTCAACCGAGGACACCGTTTAGTAAATCAAATCTGCTCTAAAAATTCAACGCCCCTAGTAGATGTTACTGGGAAATTTTTAAACTCAATCTGGTTTATTCCTTGACTATCGGGTACATCCCTTGTCTAGCTATCTTTGACTGTGCTACCTCGTCCTTCTTTGGTGCACGAATTCTTCAGTGTGAGAGCACGACTTACGTCGAGCTTTCAACATCATGTTGCTTGTCTCGAAAGGCAACGTTGATTCCGATCTTGCATCTTTTATATTGATCCTATAACTTGCCACTTCGTCATTCTCTTGCTTGTTGCCGTTGTTGTTTGATTGCATCCTCTTGAAACTTCCCGGCAAATGTGTCGGATAATCTTCAACACTTTGACTTCTTCCGAGATGTCAACTGTGTTCATGATGAGAAATACCCTCCTTGCTCTCGATGATTTTTATTATCATCGACAACACCCTTGGCTTCCTTTCATTGTGACTTGTCCACATTATGAATACAACTTGCTCTCAAACTAGTGTTGTGTTCTGCCTTGTAGTATTACTGTCTTTTATGTCTAGAATGTTGTGGGAATTGCTCCACCTCTTAGTAATTCTCGGTATGAAGATACTCCTCATCATCACCATTCTTCCTCGGTCATCGTGTTGTTTGTGACCGGGATACCAATATGCTAACGATGCTGCTTGAGTTCTATACTTCTAGCAACCCTATTGCCATGAAGTTAATGGTCGACAGTTCGTTCTTAGATTGTTGGTTATTGAATCGACACTCTAACATTGATCTTGCTACCTAAGGTCATATTTCAGGCACACCTTTCAACTAATGATTAATGGTGTATGTTTCCTCGAGCATACAACATTATATCATTTGAATTGACAAGTGTCATCTTCTTGTTCACATTATTGTGGAAATCCATCCGTTTGGAATTGTCGATGAATTGTAGCTGAGCCCATCAGCCACCTCCTCGTCCTCTCCTTGGTTTAATGATGAACTATTGTTTCGGGAACCCGCTCCCATAGTTCATTCCCGAGAATCTTGCAATGTCATTTCGTTGATTAATGTTGCACCTTTTTCTTCTTGAACATCCTGATGTCTGAGGCATCATGACACCAATCGGATCTGAATCTCGGTCAGTTATGATGGTTGGGACAACCTTCTAGTAGTTATAATGTTGGTCCTTTTTGATGACCCGGTAATGATGTCATGTCTAGCACCCTGACTGGAGGACCTATCATTATAATCTGTTTTGCAAGGATAACCATTCTTCCAGGAGGAAATTATAAGACTTATTCGATAAGTTGTTCCTGATGAATCCTTTGTGTATCTAAGTCTGACCTTTGCTTCAAGACCATGCCCATGCTATCTCGAAGCATGCCTGCGGTACTCCGATTTTCAGCAAGAGCATTTGAAGCCCAATGCTAAATGTTTCTTGGTCAGTTATCCGAACACCGTTGTATGGTAACGTCTCGATTAATCCTCGCCTCTTTATCTGAATGTTTGGGTACTTGCTCTCCTACCTTGTATGCCATGTTCTTCTTCCCCATGGGAAGGATATACTCCTAATAATTGTATGTAATCACAATTTTCCTTTCCATTTGTTTGTTTAACCTTTCCTTGATCTACATGATCTAAGCAGTAATAATTTTCTGCTTATGTAAACACCTTGGTGTACAACTCTGTCAGTAAGACCCTGTTACTATTGTTGATAACATTCCGGGAACCACCGGTGGGCGAGAACTTTGCCTATTGGTCCGCCTCGTTCAACGATCAAGAAAATGGTTCTCTTCGTTCCCCGTCCTTGGTACCGACATTGTTGATGACATAGCTGACAAGCTATCCACTGACATGCCTCCCTGTCGTGGCTATGCAAGATGTCACCACCCTTCCTATTTACAACCCACATGGTGGGCCCATAACCCACAGGTCCACTGGATCGAAACCTGACTCTTCTTTACAACCCGGATTCTAAAAGTATCCTTTGCACCTGGCTTCGTCTGTGATTCACGAGCTAAATACTATACCATTATTCATCCTGGAATCAAACACCATGTTATCCTCGTTGTTCAAGCCCCCATTCCAGCTTCTGTCTAGGCATCGAATGATTGCCTACCCGTTTGAAACCTTGGTACCATCGCTTATTGTGCTCAATGCATTCGCTGAAATACTACGCGTAGGGTACTTCGTGTATCACTTTCTAAATTCACTGTCAGATACTTCGTGGAGATACGTTCCACCAAAGTTTTCCCCCTGATCGCGTTCGTAGGACGATGGAGACCCCGAAGAAAGGATGACGACTTGATCACGATGACTTGAAGCAGAGAAATGAATACATCAACGAAAGGGATCAACCTCTTCGAAAGGACACTCAAGACCGAGAAGACTCGTTAGCTTTTCGCTACCAGCACCTATCCCCCCTTACTCCACCGCTTAAATCTCGGGACGAGATTTCTTGTAGTGGAGGAGAATTGTGACGCCCGGATAATTAATCTACAGTAAATGTCTGCTAATGATGCCACGTCCCCACGGTTACTGTTGCTATCTCGCGTTAGCTGAAAACCGATTCGAATTCAAAATTCAAAATCAAGTCAAACGTCAAAAGTTTTCGAACACTCAAACTAAAATGTTCAAAGTGTGGCAAATACTCTTTAGTTACTTGTCATGTTGGAACTCTATTTTATAATATGTTATTGATGCCCTAAATTAAATAAAACAGGGACTAAATAATTATTTAAATGATACTTAGAATAATAAACCATTACAACTATTATATTTTATGTGCCAAATTATTATGGCAGTGGAATAATTACTAATGTTGATTTAGGGGCTAGTGTTGCATTTTATAAAACTAAAAATTAAAATAAAATTAAATAGAAAACAGTAAGGATTTAAAAAAAGGAAAATACAAAAGAACAAAAAAAAAGAAAAAGTTAAACAGGACAAAGCCCCTGGTCCAACTGGCCCGAAGCCCACCTACACACTACTTAAACGACTACTCACCCCAGCCCCAAAACAAAGAGAAAACCCCACCGACACTACAGTACAATCTTCTCCCTTCCCTCGATCCAGTTCTGGGATCGAGCCGTCGCCGCCGCACGAGGACCTCGCCGCCGGAGCCCCTCGCCTGATCTCCTCCCCGTCGCCGCTGCACCACGTCGTCCCCGAGCCTCCCCTACAACGCTGTGAGCAGCCACCTCATCCCCCTGCCCCTCACTCTGTCCCGACGCACCGCGCGACCTGGCCACACTCGTTGCATGCTCGCCGCGGCCTCTTTCGCCCTGCCCGTCCAGCCGCACCCCCCCCTCCGGCCGCTGACCCAGCCTCTGTCGTCGATCTGCGGCGGTGCTGCAGCCACGCCTGCCCGACGCCCACCTCCGGCCTCCTCTCCCCCCACTGCTGCCCTGCGGCTGCTGCCGCGCCCGCCTCCGCCGGGCTGGCTGGTGGCCTCGCCCCGCCGCCGCCCGACTGGCTGGCTGGTGGCCTCGCCCCGCCGCCGCCCAGCTTGCCGTGCCCCGGCGGCCTCGTTCCGCCGCACCCGCGGGCGAGCGCTCGCTCGGGTGCCCGGTGCCCGATGCCCCAGCTCCGCCCCGATTTGCCACGCCCGATCCGCTATGCCCTAGGGGCCTATGACAAGGGGCCCCATCCCCAAGAAGTTAAAAAAAAGATACAAAAAAAGGGAATAAAAATAAAAATAAAAATAAAAATATTAATTAATTAATTAACTAAATTAATTAACTTAATTAATCACTGTTTAATTAACCTAATCAATTAACTAAACTAATTAAACTTGTTTAGTTAGTCTTAGTCAATGACAGCTGGGCCCCGCACGTCAGTTTGACTCAGTCAACTGACTGGTTGACTGCTGACGTCGTGCTGACGTCATGCTGACGTTATCCGTACTATTTTGGATAATGTTCTATTAAATTAATTAATTAAATTCCAGAAATTAATAAAAACTTTATAAAATCATATCTTTTAAACCGTAACTCGGATGAAAATAATGTATATATGAAAGTTGCTCAGAACGACGAGACGAATCCGAATACGCGGTCCGTTCGTCCGCCACACATCTCTATCATACCGTACATGCAACATTCCCCTCCGTTTCATCTGACCGAAAATACCTAACACCGGGAATACTTTCCCGGATGTTATTCCTCTTCGCCTGTATCACCGAGCCCCGCGTTAGGTCACACATAGCACCACGTATTGCCTTGTTATATTTTGTGATGCTATTGTTTGCTTTGTTATTTATTTGTTTCCCCTTCGTTGCTTCTTTTCGGTAGACTCCGATACTGTGGTAGACCCCGAGACCATTGATGCTTCGGTGTTCGACTACGGCTACGCTTCCGAAGATTCCTTTCGTATGCAGGGCTTCCAGGCAAGTCCCCCCTTGATCACCAGATATCGCCTATTCTTCTCTCTATTGCTTGCATTAGAGTAGTGTAGCATGTTACTGCTATCGAATAATCCTATTCTGTTGCATAGCCTGTCATTGTTGCTATAACCGTTGATACCTTACCTGCAATCCTAAATGCTTAGTATAGGATGCTAGTATTCCATCAGTGGCCCTACATTCTTGTCCGTCTGCCATGCTATTCTATCGGTCCGTGATCACTCGGGTGGCGATCACGGGTATATACTATATAAATACTTTACATACACATGATGATGATTCGAAGATGGGGGATGAAGGGGCAGGTGGTTCCACCCAGGTAGTGGTGGGCCTGGGTTCCCGACAGCCCCCTGATGGTTACTTTGTGGCGGAGCGACAGGGCAGGTTGCGACCACCTAGGAGACAGGTGGGCCTGGCCCTGGTCGTTGTCCGTGGTTATTTCATAATAACACTTTTAACGGGATCTTGGTATTTGATCTGAGTCTGGCCATTTGGTCTATACGCACTAACCAGCTACGTGGGAATAGTTATGGGTACTCGACGTCGTGGTATCAGCCGAAGCCTTCTTGACGTCAGCGACTTAGCGGCGCGCGCCGGATTGGACTGGAAAGCCTACTCTGGTATTAGGAGAGGCTAGGTCTGCTTACCGGCCGCCCTCGCAACGTGCAGGTGTGCATTGGGCGATGGGCCCAGACCCCCGTGCGCTTAGGGTTTAGACCGGCGTGCTGACCTCTCTGTTGTGCTTAGGTAGGGCTGCGACGTGTTGATCTTCCGAGGCCGGGCATGACCCTGGAAAGTGTGTCCGGCCAAATGGGATCAAGCGTGCTGGGTTATGTGGTGCACCCCTGCAGGGAAGTTAATCTATTCGAATAGCCTTGTCCCTCGGTAAAAGGACGACCCAGAGTTGTACTCTGACCTCATGACAACTAGAACTGGATACTTAATAAAACACACCCAGACAAGTTCCAGATACAACCCGGTGATCGCTTTCTCACAGGGCGACGACGGGAGGATCACCGGGTAGGATTATGCTATACGTTGTTACTTGGTGAACTTACCATCTACTCCCTTCTACTGCTGCAAGACGGAGGCTGCGAGAAGCAAGGATACTTGTTACTTTCCAGCTACTCTCATCTGCTGCTGCAAGATGGAGGTGGCCAGAAGCGTAGTCTTCGGTTGGATTAGCTATCCCCCACTTATTCTGCTTTCTGCAGTTCAGTCCACATATATTACCCCTTTACACAGATACCATTGCATATGTAGTATAGATCCTTGCTTGCGAGTGCTTTGGATGAGTACTCACGGTTGCTTTGCTCCCCCTTTTCCCCCTTCTTTCTTCTTTCTGGTTGATGTAACCAGATCGGTGGAGTCCAGGAGCCAGAAGATCCCGAGGATGATTCTACATGGAGTTCGGCTTCGAGGAGTTGTTAGGAGGTCCCAGGCAGGAGGCCTTGCCTTTTTTATCATTGTTACTTTTGTGCTAGCCTTCTTAAGGCAAACTTGTTTAACTTATGTCTGTACTCAGATATTTTGCTTCCGCTAACTCTTGTGTTTTCGAGCTTATGTATTCGAGCCCTCGAGGCCCCTGGCTTGTAATATAAAGCTTGTATTATTTTAATTTGTGTCTAGTGTTGTGTTGTGATATCTTCCAGTGAGTCCTTGATCTTGGTCATACACATTATCGTGCATGATTAGTGTACGATCAAATCGGGGGCGTCACACTACTCAAGCTCCAAAAATGCCTCATCAACTTTGGTGGGCTCTATGATAGAGACAAAAGAAAAGTGCCCACAAAAGTTAGATAAGTGTGAAGCTTTTGAGCATGTGAGAGGACCTGGTGTGCTGATTGTCGGGGTTATGTACCCAGGGTAGCCTCATCAGCACCCAAGAACATATTAAGGCTTTGAAACTGGCCTAGTAATCTGGGCCGACTGGACCATACGGCCGATGCCTTGGCCGCGTTCTAGGAGGCGGCATGCCCCAAATAGGCGGCCTAAGGAGCGGGCCGACATCTTGCAGCTGGCCCTCTCCCCCTCGGAGACTGCACCAACCGATCGTGATCAAGGCCCAGCATGGCAACAATACCATCTGTACCTCTCGGGATACGCGGAGGCATGGCAACAGTACACCATGACCAAGCGGACATCCTCCACCACGGCGCGACACTGTAGCCATGCGCGCTGTGACGCCGCCCTCGTCAGCAAGGATAGTGCCACAACGAAAGGCAATCAGCATGGCCCGCGGGCGGCGGGCCCTACCTGTCGGCCAGATTCTCGGCAGCCGGTGGGGTCCACTAAAGGCGGGCCCCAGCAGCCAGCGGAGAACCCGGTGACCGAAGACACTGACGTCCGGGTCCTACCAACCAGCGTATTACCATGGTACCCCTGGGGGTAGGCCTATATAACCCCCCTAGGATCACCCATGGAAAGGGTTGAGCACTAGCAGAACCTAGCATACCATCCTTCCACCCATAGCTAGGAGAAGGAGAGCTAAGCCCTGCCCTTCTTCCTCCTCTGGCAACACAGCTCCAGGAGCACCCTTGTACACTTGCAATTCATAGTGATCATGCGGAGACCCCGCAGAGCAGGACTAGGGGTGTTATCTCCACGGAGAGCCTCGAACCTGGGTAAGACTTGTGCACGATTGAGATCTCGCCCAATCTAGTTTCTAGAGCCCGACAATGTACTCCTCTCCCACACCATGATAAGCCACCCCCTGGCATCTGTCTCGAGAGTCCTCCAACAGTTGGCGCCCACTGTGGGGCAAGCGGCATCGTCTGGAGACATGCCCTGGACGGGACCCCTTTTCCGCCTCGACGAGTGCGTCACCGCTGGCCCCATCGGCCCGCCCGGCATGCTCGCTCGCGCCTACGCCAGCGTGCAGCCCGATGCAGGAGCAGCTTGCCCCGTGAGCTGCGTTGCTGACCTCCTGGGCAAGGCCAGCTACGCTGAAGAGCTCGCTTCCAAGGCAAAGTCTCTCTGCCCCATTGACCCTCTTGCCGACCTCTTTGAGAAGCTCACCATCGCAGACGAGACGGCCTCCGAATTGGAGTCCATCGGCTCCTCCGACACCGCCATCGAGCCTGGCGAGCTGCTCGCTGATCCCGATGCAGTTACCACCGATGTCTATCCCAACAACATGGTCATCATCGATGACCCGCTCCCTCCCATCGCCTGCGACGTCACGGCCGGCCTGCTTGACGCCAGTGTCTTCATGGAGCCGATGGTCATTGGCAGTAGCCAGGCGGCTGACATGGTTGCTGAGGACCCATTGCGAGCAGCAATTCGGGACTTGGAAAACCTCGTCGACGACGAGACCGACCCAACGACGCTCAAGGCAATCTGCCTCAAGGTCCTCGACAACGCCAACAAACTGGTGGCCATGCAACATCGCGCCAAAGCCAACCAACGCGAAGTCGACCGCATCAACGCCGGAACGCCGGCTGGTCCTGAGCCCAGCCGGGTTGGTGCCATCCGGCAGTGCGGCGGAGCCATTGCCCGTATGTTGGGAGTCGGACACCCAATATATGACACCGTGGGGCAAGCGGTGGTAGGGGACCTCCGAAACATAGAGGGTGACGAGCTATGCATTCAGATGGAGCGTCTGCAAGAGCTCCTCAACGCAGCAAGTGCACAGCAAGACACCTACAACTACATGCTAGGAGCCGACAAGCAGAAGGAGAACGCGGATGCCGGCCGCGAGCATGGTGCGACCTCCCGGTCGCCTAGTGGTGGCGGCCGCAACCAGAACCTGGGAGCTGTCCCTGGACGCGGCCAGCGTTCTCAGCACACTGGTGTGGCCAGCCAGCAGGCTCCCCCGAACCCGGACAACCGGCACCAACAGGATGAACGTCCGCCTCCCCGTAGGGAGAGGCCGGGTTCTCCGGCGCCGGTGGACCATCCGACCCTGGGGGGCCGGCTGGGCCCACAAGTCGGCGATTATGATGCCCACCAGCGGCTCGAGTAGCTAGCTTGGTCCCAGGCCTTGGAGGAAGAAGATGCAGACGGGCCGGCCTACTTCGGGCCCCGTATTCGCGACGAGCCCTTCCCCAAAGGGTTCTCGCTGCCCCGAGATAATCCCAAGTACAATGGCGCTATGAAGCCGAAAGACTGGCTCATCGACTACGCCATGGCGGTCAGCATAGCCAATGGCAACAAGCGCGTTTCCGTGAAGTATGTTCCGCTCATGTTGCAGGGCACGACCCGGACATGGCTGAACAGCCTCAAACCCAACATCATCAACAGCTGGTTGGACTTCAATGAAGCCTTTGTGCGCAACTTCAACAACACTTACAAGCAGCCTCCCAAGCCACGCCAGCTCTCCATGTGTGTTCGAGGGCCGACCAAGTTCACTCGCGACTACTTGACATGCTGGGCTAAGCTGCGCAACTCCTGCGAGGGGGTGCATGAGGTGCAGGCGATCGAATACTTCACCGTCAGGTGCTGAGAGGGCACTCTGCTCAAGCACAAGCTCCTGCGCGACGAGCCGGCTACATTGGATGAGCTCTTGGCCGTGGCGGACAAGTATGCTACGGCCGACTCCTCCATGAAGTCGGAGATCCGAGTTGATGCGTCCAGGAAGGTGGCCTCACCAAACACTCCAGCGCCGGCTGGTGGCTCAAGCCAGCATCAGCAGCAAGGCAACAACCATAAGAGAAAGGCCCCCAAGCCGGCTTCCAATAGCCGGCAAGTGGCAACAGTTGAGAACTAAGGCCAGCAGCCGGCCGGCCAGCCCGGCCCCAAGCGTCTGTAGCACAACAAAGGTGTCTGGCAGCTGACCCTCTCCTTCGAGCAGGCCCTTGAAGCTTCGTGCAAGTTCCAGAACGGCGCGAAGTGATAACCCACAAGTGTAGGGGATCGCAACAGTTTTCGAGGGTAAAGTATTCAACCCAAATTTATTGATTCGACACAAGGGGAGCCAAAGAATACTCTTAAGTATTAGCAGCTGAGTTGTCAATTCAACCACACCTCGAAACTTAGTATCTGCAGCAAGGTAGTTTAGTAGCAAAGTAATATGATAGTGGCGGTAGCAGCAATAAAAGTAACGGTAGTGTTTTTGTTGTTTTTGTAATAGTAGCAATGGAAAAGTAAATAAGTAACAAGCAATATGTGAAAAGCTCGTAGGCATTGGATCGGTGATGGGGAATTACGTCGGATGCAATTCATCATGTAGAAGTCATAACCTAGGGTGACACAGAACGAGCTCCAGTTCATCAATGCAATGTAGGCATGTATTCCGAATATAGTCATACGTGCTTATGGAAATGAACTTGCATGGCATCTTTTGTCCTACCCTCCCGTGGTAGCGGGGTCCTATTGGAAACTAAGGGATATTAAGGCCTCCTTTTAATAGAGTACCGGACCAAAGCATTAACACATAGTGAATACATGAACTCCTCAAACTATGGTCGTCACCGTGAGTGGTCTCGATTATTGTCACTTTGGGGTTGCCGGATCATAACACATAGTAGGTGACTATAGACTTGCAAGATAGGATCAAGAACACACATATATTCATGAAAAAAATAATAGGTTCATATCTGAAATCATGGCACTCGGGCCCTTGACAAGCATTAAGCATACCAAAGCAAAGTCATAGCAACATCAATCTCAGAACATAGTTGATACTAGGGATCAAACCCTAACAAAACTAACTCGACTACATGATAGATCCCATCCAACTCATCACCGTCCAGCAGCCTACGATGGAATTACTCACGCACGGCGGTGAGCATCATGGAATTGGTGATGGAGGAAGGTTGATGATGACGATGGTGACGATCTCCACTCTCCGGATCCCCGAACAGACTCCAGATCAGCCCTCCCGAGAGAGATTAGGGCCTGGCGGCGGCTCCATATCGTAAGACGCGATAATTCTTCCTCTCTGATTTTTTTCTCCTCGAAAGTGAATATATAGGATCTGGGGATACGTCGGTGGAGCACCAGGGGGCCCACGAGGCAGGGGGGCGTGCCCTAGGGGGCGCCCCCCACCCTCGTGGACAGGGTGTGGACCCTCTGGTCTGGATCTTCTTGCAGGTATTTTTTTATATTTTCCCAAATAATTCTCAATGGATTTTCAGGTCATTGTGAGAACTTTTTATTTCTGCACAAAAACAACACCAAGGAAATTCTGCTGAAAACAGCGTCAGTCCGGGTTAGTTCCATTCAAATCATGCAAGTTAGAGTCCAAAACAAGGGCAAAGGGTTTGGAAAAGTAGATACGTTGGAGACGTATCAACTCCCCCAAGCTTAAACCTTTGCTTGTCCTCAAGCAATTCAGTTGATAAACTGAAAGTGATAAAGAAAAACTTTGACAAACTCTGTTTGCTCTAGTTGTTGTAAATATGTAAGCCAACATTCAGGTTTTCAGCAAGATCATGAACTAACCACATTCACAATAACTTTCAGGTCTCAAGTCTACTCATATCAATAGCATAATCAACCAGCGAGCAATAATAATAAACCTAGGATGACAACACTTTCTCAAAACATTCATGATACGATATAACAAGATGGTATCTCGCTAGCCCTTTCTAAGATCGCAATACATAAATGTAGAGCACCTTTAAATATCAAGGACCGACTAGACATTGTAATTCATGATAAAAGAGATCCAGTCATGATCATACTCAATGCAAATTAATCGTAATACATGCAAATGACAGAGGTGCTCTCCTACTGGTGCTCTTTGATAAGAGGATGATGACTCTGCATAAAAGTAAATAGATAGGCCCTTCGCAGAGGGAACCAGGGATTTGTAGAGGTGCCAGAGCTCGATTTTTAAATAGAGATGAATAACATTTTGAGCGGTATACTCTCATTGCCAACATAACAACCAAGAATTTCCATATCTCCCATGCTACGCACATTATAGGCGGTTCCCAAATAGAATGGTAAAGTTTATACTCCCCCAACCACCAACAAGCACACTCCATGGCTAGCCCGAAACAACGGGTACCGTCCAAACGAACAACAACCCTGGGGAGTTTTGTTTAAATATTTATGATTTTGAGCATGGGACCGGGCATCCCGGTTGCCAGCCATTTTCTCATGAATGATAAGCAGAGTCCACTCATCGTGAGAATAACCCACCTAGCATGGAAGATATAGACAACCCTAGTTGATACATGAGCTGTTCGAGCATACAAAACAGAATTTCATTTGAAGGTTTAGAGCTTGGCACATACAAATTTACTTGGAACGACAGGTAAATACCGCATATAGGAATGTATGGTGGACTCATGTGGAATAACTTTGGGGTTTATGGAAGTGGATGCATAAGCAGTATTCCCGCTTAATACAGGTGAAGGCTAGAAAGAGACTGGGAAGCGACCAGCTAGAGAGCTACAACGGTCATGAACATGCATTAAAATTAATCAACAATGAGTGCAAGCATGGGTAGGATATAAATCACCATGAACATAAATATCGTGGAGGCTATGTTGATTTGTTTCAACTACATGCGTGAACATGTGCCAAGTCAGACTACTTGAATCGTTCAAAGGAGGATACCACCCCATCATACCACATCACAACCATTTTAATATCATGTTGGCACGCAAGATAGACCATCATAAACTCTCAGCTAATTAAGCATGGCATAAGCAGCTATGATCTCTAATTGTCATTGCAAGCATGTTTCATTCATAACAAGCTGAATCAGGAATGATGAACTATCATATTTACAAAAACAAGAGAGGTCGAGTTCATACCAGCTTTTCTCATCTCAATTAGTTCATCATATATCATCCTTACTGCCTTTCACTTGCACGACCGAACGGTGTGGGAAATAATAATAGTGCACGTGCATTGGACTAAGCTGGAATCTGCAGGCATTTAATACAAGAGAGAAGACAAGGTAATATGGCTCAAGGTTAAATCAACAATAAAGCATATGAGAGCCACTAAGCAATTTCAATCATGGTCTTCTACTCTTAACCCCCAAAGAAAAGAAAAGAAACTATTTACACGGGAAAGCTCCCAACAAGCAAAAGAAGAGCGGGATATCTTTTTGGGTTTTCTTGTAATTACTACTACAAGGAAAGTAAACTAGCTAGTAGCTACAACTAATATTTTTGTTTTGTTTTTCTTAAGGTTTTTCTAGCACACGAGAAAAAATACTAGAAAAAGAAATTGAAACTAAACATGGATGGTACAATGAAAGAGTGTGAGCACCGACAACTAGAATAAGTGTGTGAACATGAATGTAAAGTCGGTGAGAAACACGTACTCCCCCAAGCTTAGGCTTTTGGCCTAAGTTGGTATATGGCCACAGATCGAAGCTACTCCCTCCAGTGTACTGAGATGTGTCCTCTAGGTGCCACTGGTTGGCAAGCTCATCCAGATCCCACCCATAAACAGACTGACGGTAAGGATCGAGTGGTGGCTCCGGCTCAGGCTCTGAAGCTTGTGCCTGGCCCTGGTACTTGTAGAAGGCATCTGATGTAACGAGATATATGCATGTAGACAGATCAAACAGAGATGGTGCAGGCAAGGTAACAATTTCACAATAATTTTCATCAAACCTTAATTTATAATTAAGCAACCTATCCTTGTCTTTAACAATAAAGTCATGTGCTACCATGCTCTTGTAGTCTAGATAAACTGGGGCAAGCAATTTGTATTCCTTCTCATGATGCCTAATAGGTATTCTAAAATGTTCAGCAAGGCGAGAAGCAAAGATGCCTCCAAAGACGGGCCCCTTTGAGCGGTTCAGACTCAGTCGTTTAGCAACGACGGCACCCAAGCTAAAAGTTGTGTCTTGAAACAAAGCATGGCGTAAAATGACAATATCAGGGGCACTAAGATTCCCACTGTTCCCGCGACCAATTAAACATCTACTGGCAAATAAAGCAAAGTAGCGCAAAACAGGGAAGTGTATACTAGTGATTCTTACCCCTGAGACTTGTCTAGTTTCCCCTACAGCTATCATGTCGATAAACCCTTCAACATCTTCACGATGTGGTTCATCAAGTCTACCTCCAAAGGGTATCTTACATACTTCACAAAATTCTAAGAGTGATATCTCCTTAATCTCATCATATAAACGAAACTCCACTGTAGGTGGTGTTTTCTTAGCATGAAAATGAAAACTTTGCGTGAAAACATTGGTGAGTAAGAGATACTGTTCACGCTGGTCGTGGAGGAAGTCGTGAGGCCTGTATTATTTGCCAACCAATAAAAGTCTTCGTAAATCCTGGCGGACATCATGAAATCATTACAAGGCCATTCGCACGGTCGAACTTCCGCCATGCGAGGAAGATTATATTTGGGCTTCTTATTTTCTTCTTTCTTCATCTCCTCTGAGCTCTTACTGGAGGAGCCCCTCAACAATCTTTTTATCATTTTCCTTTTCTGAAATTTTTAGTAACTCAAAATAAAAGTTAACCCAACTCAACAAGATTGATAGCAACAACTCCTACTAGTGCCTAGAGACTATATCATGCATTCGCACTACTTGGGACCAAGAAAATTTGACATGCAAGCTCAAGAACAAGGTCACCACAGTAGCAGAAATTTGCAACAAATAAAGCACTAGAACAAAAACTAATTGGGCCAATGGAGGAGTCACATACCAAGGAACAATCTCCCAAACAGTTTGATGAATGGTGCTATGAGCAAGGAGATCGAAAATGGTAGTAAGATGAGCTAGAACTCGGGTTTGAGTTGGTTGGTGATTTTTTTGGGAGGAAGAAGAGTGTGGGTGCAGGAATTAGTGGAGGGGGGCCACGTGGGGCCCACGAGTCAGGGGCGCGCCCTGGACCCTCGTGGCCAGGTGCTGGCTCCCCTTGCTGTGTGTTCTGTGCCATATTTTCTCAAATATTCTAGGAAAAAAATCATATTTCATTTTCAGGGCGTTTGGAGAACTTTTATTTTCTGGGTATTTTTTATTGCACGGATAAGTCTGGAAACAGACAGAAAATACTATTTTTGCTTTATTTATCCTAATTAATAGAAAGTAAAAGGAGGGTACAGAAGGTTTGTGCTATCTAGATTCACCTATCCCATGCTCATCAAAAGGAATCCATTAACAAGGTTAATCATGTCTTGTTAATAAACTCTTTCCGAATAACATAAAACCGGAGAATTTTCGAATAACACTAGGTTACCTCAATGGGGATATGTATGTCCCCAACAATAAGAATGTCATATGTCTTCTTGATAGTAGGAAGAGGAAATTCAAAGCCTCCAATAGTGATAGTTGAAATTTTTCCAATATAATTGATACTGTGGACCTGAGGTTGTTTCCTCGGAAAGTGTACCATATGCTCATTACCATTGACATGAAAAGTGAAATTGCCTTCGTTGCAATCAATAACAGCCCCTGCAGTATTCAAAAAGGGTCTACCGAGGATAATAGACATACTATCGTCCTCGGGAATATCAAGGATAACAAAGTCCGTTAGAATAGTAACATTTGCAACTACAACAGACACATCCTCACAAATACCGACATGTATAGCAGTTGATTTATCAGCCATTTGTAAGGATATTTCAGTAGGTGTCAACTTACTCAGGTCAAGTCTACGATATAAAGAGAGAGACATAACACTAACACCGGCTCCAAGATCACATAAAGTAGTTTTGACATAGTTTTTCTTCATGGAGCAAGGTATAGTAGGTACTCCTGGATCTCCTAATTTCTTAGGTATTCCACCCTTGAAAGTGTAATTGGCAAGCATGGTGGAAATTTCTACTTCAGGTATCTTTCTTTTGTTGGTAATAATATCTTTCATATACTTAGCATAAGGATTTGTTTTAAGCACATCAGTCAAACGCATACGCAAAAAGATAGGTCTAATCATTTCAGCAAAGCGCTCAAAATCCTCATCATCCTTTTTCTTGGATGGTTTCAGAGGAAAAGGCATGGGTTTCTGAACCGATGGTTCTCTTTCCCTACCGTGCTTCCTAGCAACAAAGTCTCTCTTATCATAACGTTGATTCTTTGATTGTGGGTTATCAAGATCAACAGCAGGTTCAATCTCTACATCATTATCATTGCTAGGTTGAGCATCTCCATGAACATCATCATTAATATTATCACTAGGTTCATGTTCATTACCAGATTGTGTCTCAGCATCAGAAACAGATATATCATTGGGATTCTCAGGTGTGTCACCTACAGGTTCACTAGAAGCATGCAAAGTCCTACCATTTTTCTTTTTCTTATTCTTAGAAGAACTAGGTGCATCTAAATTAGCTCTCTGAGAATCTTGCTCAATCCTCTTAGGGTGACCCTCGGGATACAGAGGTTCCTGAGTCATTTTACCACCTCTAGTAGCAACTCTAACAGCATAGTCATTATTCTTACTATTTAATTCATTGAGCAAATCATTCTGAGCCTTAAGTACTTGTTCTACTTGAGTGCTAACCATGGAAGCATGTTTACTAATGAGTTTCAATTCACCTTTAACTCTAGATAGATAATCACTCAAGCGTTCAATCTGTTGGGGAACGTAGTATTTTTAAAATTTCCTACGATCACACAAGATCTATCTACCAGATGCATAGCAACGAGAGGGAAGAGTGTGTCTACGTACCCTCGTAGACCGGAAGCGGAAGCGTCAAGTGACGCGGTTGATGTAGTCGAACTTCTTCTCGATTCAACCGATCAAGCACCGAACGTACGGCACCTCCGCGTTCAGCACACGTTCAGCTTGATGACGTCCCACGAGCTCTTGATCCAGTTGAGCTTCACGGGAGAGTTTCGTCAGCACGACGGCGTGGTGATGGATATGATGTATTCACCGGCGCAGGGCTTTGCCTAAGCACTGCGACGGTATGACCGAGGTGTGTTTCTGTGGAGGGGGGCACCGCACACGGCTGGAACAATTCAACTTGTGTGTCTTTGGGTGCCCCCCTGCCCCCGTATATAAAGGAGCAAGGGGGGAGGCCGGCCGGCCCTTCTATGGTGCGGCTAGGGGTGCAATCCTACTAGGAATAGGATTGCAATCCTATTCCTAGTAGGAACTACCAAAGAAGGAAGAGAGGGAAAGGAAAAGAAGGAGAGGTGGCGCCCCCCCAATCCTAGTCCAACTAGGAACCCTAGGTGGGGCGCCGGCCAGCCCCTATGGGCTGCCTCTCTCTTTTCCATAAGGCCCACTATGGACCATCCCCCCTCGTAGGGGGTTCCGGTAACCCCCTCCGGCAATCCCGTTAAATCCGAAACTTTTCCGGAACACTTCCGGTGTCCGAATATAGTCGTCCAATATATCAATATTTATGTCTCGGACATTCCGAGACTCCTCGTCATGTCCGTGATCTCATCCGGGACTCCGAACTACCTTCGGTACATCAAAACTCATAAACTCATAATACCGATCGTCATCAAACGTTAAGCGTGCGGACCCTACGGGTTCGAGAACTATGTAGACATGACCGAGACTCATCTCCGGTTAATAACCAATAGCGGAACCTGGATGTTCATATTGGCTCCTACATATTCTACGAAGATCTTTTATCGGTCAAAACCGCATAACAACATACGTTGTTCCTTTTGTCATCGGTATGTTACTTGCCCGAGATTCGATCGTCGGTATCTCCATACCTAGTTCAATCTCGTTACCGGCAAGTCTCTTTACTCGTTCCGTAACACATCATCTCGTGACTAACTCATTAGTCTTTTGCTTGCAAGGCTTATTGTGATGTGTGTTACCGAGAGGGCCCAGAGATACCTCTCCGACACTCGGAGTGACAAATCCTAATCTTGATCTATGCCAACACCACGAATACTTTCGGAGACACCTGTAGAGCATCTTTATGATCACCCAGTTACGTTGTGACGTTTGATAGCACACAAGGTGTTCCTACGGTATTCGGGAGTTGCATAATCTCATAGTCATAGGAACATGTATAAGTCATGAAGAAAGCAATAGCAGAAAAAACTAAACGATCATAGTGCTATGCTAAGGATGGGTCTTGTCCATCACATCATTCTCCTAATGATGTGATCCCGTTGATCAAATGACAACTCATGTCTATGGCTAGGAAACATAACCATCTTTGATCAATGAGCTAGTCTAGTAGAGGCATACTAGGGACATACTGTTTTGTCTATGTATCCACACATGTACTAAGTTTCCGGTTAATACAATTCTAGCATGAAAAAAAGACATTTATCATGATATAAGGAAATACAAATAACATCTTTATTATTGCCTCTAGGGCATATTTCCTTCAGTCTCCCACTTGAACTAGAGTCAATAATCTAGATTACAAAGTGATGATCCTCACACCCATGGAGTCCTGGTGCTGATCATGTTTTGCCCGTGGAAGAGGCTTAGTCAACGGGTCTGCAACATTCAGATCCGTATGTATTTTGCAAATCTCTATGTCTCCCTCCTTGACTAGATCGCGGATGGAATTGAAGCGTCTTTTGATGTGCTTTGTTCTCTTGTGAAACCTGGATTCCTTTGCTAAGGCTATTGCTCCAGTGTTGTCACAAAAGATTTTCATCGGACCCGATGCACTAGGTATTACACCTAGATCGGATATGAACTCCTTCATCCAGACTCCTTCATTTGCTGCTTCCGAAGCAGCTATGTATTCCGCTTCACACGGAGATCCCGCCACGACGCTCTACTTAGAACTGCACCAACTGACAGCTCCACCGTTCAATAAAAATACATATCCGGTTTGTGACTTAGAGTCATCCGGATCAGTGTCAAAGCTAGAATCGACGTAACCGTTTACGACGAGCTCTTTGTCACCTCCATACACGAGAAACATATACTTTGTACTTTTCAGATACTTCAGGATGTTCTTGACCGCTGTCCAGTGATCCACTCCAGGATTACTTTGGTACCTCCCTGCTAGACTTATAGCAAGGCACACATCAGGTCTGGTACACAGCATTGCATACATGATAGATCCTATGGCTGAGGCATAGGGAATGACTTTCATTTTCTCTCTATCTTCTGCAGTGGTTGGGCATTGAGTCTTACTCAACTTCATACCTTGTAATACAGGCAAGAACCCTTTCTTTGACTGATCCATTTTGAACTTCTTCAAAATCTTATCAAGGTATGTGCTTTGTGAAAGTCCAATTAAGCGTCTTGATCTATCTCTATAGATCTTGATGCCTAATATATAAGCAGCTTCACCGAGGTCTTTCATTGAAAAACTCTTATTCAAGTATCCTTTTATGCTATCTAGAAATTCTATATCATTTCCAATCAACAATATGTCATCTACATATAATATTAGAAATGCTACAGAGCTCCCACTCACTTTCTTGTAAATACAGGCTTCCCCAAAAGTCTGTATAAAACCATATGCTTTGATCACCTCATCAAAGTGTATATTCCAACTCCGAGATGCTTGCACCAGTCCATAGATGGATCGCTGGAGTTTGCATACTTTGTTAGCACCTTTTGGATCGACAAAACCTTCTGGTTGCATCATATACAACTCTTCTTTGAGATATCCATTCAGGAATGCAGTTTTGACATCCATTTGCCAGATTTCATAATCATAAAATGCGGCAATTGCTAACATGATTCGGACAGACTTAAGCATCGCTACAGGTGAGAAAGTCTCATCGTAGTCAACTCCTTGAACTTGTCGAAAACCGTTCGCAACAAGTCGAGCTTTGTAAACAGTAACATTACCGTCTGCGTCGGTCTTCCTCTTGAAGATCCATTTATTTTCGATGGCCTGCCGATCATCGGGCAAGTCAACCAAAGTCCACACTTTGTTCTCATACATGGATCCCATCTCAGATTTCATGGCTTCAAGCCATTTTGCGGAATCTGGGCTCATCATCGCTTCCTCATAGTTCGTAGGTTCATCATGGTCTAGTAACATGATTTCCAGAACTGGGTTGCCGTACCACTCTGGTGCGGAACATACTCTGGTTGATCTACGACGTTCAGCAGAAACTTGATCCGAAGTTTCATGATCATCATCATTAACTTCCTCACTGATTGGTGTAGGAATCACTGGAACAATTTTCTGTGATGTACTACTATCCATTCCGGGAGAAGGTACAATTACCTCATCAAGTTCTACTTTCTTCCCACTCACTTCTTTTGAGAGAAACTCCTTCTCTAGAAAGGATCCATTCTTAGCAACGAATATCTTGCCTTCGGATCTGTGATAGAAGGTGTACCCAACAGTCTCTTTTGGGTATCCTATGAAGACACATTTCTCCGACTTGGGTTCGAGCTTATCAGGTTGAAGTTTTTTCACATAAGCATCGCAGCCCCAAACTTTAAGAAACGACAACTTTGGTTTCTTGCCAAACCATAGTTCATAAGGTGTCGTATCAACGGATTTAGATGGTGCCCTATTTAACGTGAATGCAGCTGTCTCTAAAGCATAACCCCAAAACGATAGTGGTAAATCGGTAAGAGACATCATAGATCGTACCATATCCAATAAAGTACGGTTACGACGTTCGGACACACCATTACGCTGTGGTGTTCCGGGTGGCGTGAGTTGTGAAACTATTCCACATTGTTTCAAATGAAGACCAAACTCGTAACTCAAATATTCTCCTCCATGATCAGATCATAGAAACTTTATTTTCTTGTTACGATGATTCTCTACTTCACTCTGAAATTCTTTGAACTTTTCAAATGTTTCAGACTTGTGCTTCATTAAGTAGATATACCCATATCTGCTCAAATCATCAGTGAAGGTCAGAAAATAACGATACCCGCCGCGAGCTTCAACACTCATTGGCCCACATACATCAGTATGTATGATTTCCAACAAATCTGTTGCTCGCTCCATAGTTCCGGAGAACGGAGTTTTAGTCATCTTGCCCATGAGGCATGGTTCGCAAGCACCAAGTGATTCATAATCAAGTGATTCCAAAAGTCCATCACCATGGAGTTTCTTCATGCGTTTTACACCAATATGACCTAAACGGCAGTGCCAGAAATAAGTTGCACTATCATTATTAACTTTGCATGTTTTGGTTTCAATATTATGAATATGTGTATCACTACAATCGAGATCCAATAAGAATATACCACTCTTTAAGGGTGCATGACCATAAAAGATATTATTCATAAAAATAGAACAACCATTATTCTCTGATTTAAATGAATAACCGTCTCGCAACAAACAAGATCCAGATATAATGTTCATGCTCAACGCTGGCACCAAATAACAATTATTTAGGTCTAAAACTAATCCCGAAGGTAGATGTAGAGGTAGCGTGCCGACGGCGATCACATCGACTTTAGAACCGTTTCCCACGCGCATCGTCACCTCGTCCTTAGCCAATCTTCGTTTAATCCGTAGTCCCTGTTTCGAGTTACAAATATTAGCAACCGAACCGGTATCAAATACCCAGGTACTACTACGAGCATTAGTAAGGTACACATCAATAACATGTATATCACATATACCTTTGTTCACCTTGCCATCCTTCTTATCCGCCAAATACTTGGGGCAGTTCCGCTTCCAGTGTCCAGTCCCCTTGCAGTAGAAGCACTCAGTTTCAGGCTTGGCTCCAGACTTGGGTTTCTTCGTGGAAGTAGCAACTGTCTTGCTATTCTTCTTGAAGTTCCCTTTCTTTCCCTTGCCCTTTTTCTTGAAACTAGTGGTCTTGTTAACCATCAACACTTGATGCTCCTTCTTGATTTCTACCTCCGTAGCCTTGAGCATGGCGAAGAGCTCGGGAATTGTCTTTTGCATCCATTGCATATTATAGTTCATCACAAAGCCTTTATAGCTTGGTGGCAGTGATTGAAGAACTCTATCAATAACACTATCCTCGTCAACTTTGCAACCAAGTTGAGTCATATGATTGTAGTACCCAGACATTCTGAGCAAGTGTTCACTGATAGAACTATTCTCCTCCATCTTGCAGCTGTAGAACTTATTGGAAATCTCATATTTCTCAGTCCGGGCATTTGCTTGAAATATTAACTTCAACTCCTGGAACATCTCATATGGTCCATGACGTTCAGAACGTCGTTGAAAACCCGGTTCTAAGCCGTAAAGCATGGCACACTGAACTATCGTGTAGTCATCAGACCGCGATTGCCAGACGTTCAAAGCGTCCACATTAGCGGGCGGGGGCTTGTCACCTAGCGGTGCTTCAAGGACATAATTCTTCTGTGCAGCAATGAGGATAATCCTCAGGTTACGGACCCAGTCCATGTAATTGCTACCATCATCTTTCAACTTAGCTTTCTCTAGGAATGCATTAAAATTCAAA
The DNA here is from genome assembly GCA_902687465.1 of Secale cereale. Classification (NCBI taxonomy): domain Eukaryota; kingdom Viridiplantae; phylum Streptophyta; class Magnoliopsida; order Poales; family Poaceae; genus Secale; species Secale cereale. The sequence goes on from LR738715.1 coordinate 645,605,743, forward strand.
GGAACGGTAGCACGGGCCATTGATCTACAACAACATAGATATGCAAAAACTATCAGGACTAAGTTCATGATAAATTAAAGATCAATTTAATCATATTAATTTAAAGAACTCCCACTTAGATAGACATCCCTCCGGTCATCTAAATGATCACGTGATCCAAATCAACTAAACCATGTCCGATCATCACGTGAGATGGAGTAGTTTCAATGGTGAACATCTTATGTTGATCATATCTACTATATGATTCACGCTCGACCTTTCGGTCTCCAGTGCTCCGAGGCCATATCTGCATATGCTAGGCTCGTCAAGTTTAACCCGAGTATTCTGCGTGTGCAAAACTGGCTTACACCCGTTGTATTTGAACGTAGAGCTTATCACACCCGATCATCACGTGGTGTCTCGGCACGATGAACTTTCGCAACGGTGCATACTCAGGGAGAACACTTATACCTTGAAATTTAGTAAGGGATCATCTTATAATGCTACCGTCGTTCTAAGCAGAATAAGATGCATAATAAGATAAACATCACATGCAATCAAAATATGTGACACGATATGGCCATCATCATCTTGTGCTTTTGATCTCCATCTCCAAAGCACCGTCATGATCACCTTCGTCACCGGCGCGACACCTTGATCTCCATCGTAGCATCGTTGTCGTCTCGCCAACTATTGCTTCTACGACTATCGCTACTGCTTAGTGATAAAGTAAAGCAATTACATGGCGATTGCATTCCATACAATAAAGCGACAACCATATGGCTCCTGCCAGTTGCCGATAACATTACAAAACATGATCATCTCATACAAAACCGTATAACTCATCATGTCTTCACCATATCACATCACAACATGCCCTGCAAAAACAAGTTAGACGTCCTCTACTTTGTTGTTGCAAGTTTTACGTGGCTGCTACGGGCTTAGCAAGAACCTTTCTTACCTACGCATACAAAACCACAACGATGTTTCGTCAAGTATGTGCTGTTTTAACCTTCACAAGGACCGGGCGTAGCCACACTTGATTCAGCTAAAGTGAGAGAGACAGACACCCGCCAGTCACCTTTAAGCAACGAGTGCTCGTAACGGTGAAACCAGTCTCGCGTAAGCGTACGCGTAATGTCGGTCCGGGCCGCTTCATCTCACAATACCGCCGAAGCAAAGTATGACATGCTGGTAAGCAGTATGACTAGTATCGTCCACAACTCATTGTGTTCTACTCGTGCATATCATCTACGTATAGACCTGGCTCATGATGCCACTGTTGGGGAACGTAGTATTTTTAAAATTTCCTACGATCACACAAGATCTATCTACCAGATGCATAGCAACGAGAGGGAAGAGTGTGTCTACGTACCCTCGTAGACCGGAAGCGGAAGCGTCAAGTGACGCGGTTGATGTAGTCGAACTTCTTCTCGATTCAACCGATCAAGCACCGAACGTACGGCACCTCCGCGTTCAGCACACGTTCAGCTTGATGACGTCCCACGAGCTCTTGATCCAGTTGAGCTTCACGGGAGAGTTTCGTCAGCACGACGGCGTGGTGACGGATATGATGTATTCACCGGCGCAGGGTTTTGCCTAAGCATTGCGACGGTATGACCGAGGTGTGTTTCTGTGGAGGGGGGCACCGCACACGGCTGGAACAATTCAACTTGTGTGTCTTTGGGTGCCCCCCTGCCCCCGTATATAAAGGAGCAAGGGGGGAGGCCGGCCGGCCCTTCTATGGTGCGGCTAGGGGTGCAATCCTACTAGGAATAGGATTGCAATCCTATTCCTAGTAGGAACTACCAAAGAAGGAAGAGAGGGAAAGGAAAAGAAGGAGAGGTGGCGCCCCCCAATCCTAGTCCAACTAGGAACCCTAGGTGGGGCGCCGGCCAGCCCCTATGGGCTGCCTCTCTCTTTTCCATAAGGCCCACTATGGACCATCCCCCCTCATAGGGGGTTCCGGTAACCCCCTCCGGCAATCCCGTTAAATCCGAAACTTTTCCGGAACACTTCCGGTGTCCGAATATAGTCGTCCAATATATCAATCTTTATGTCTCGGACATTCCGAGACTCCTCGTCATGTCCGTGATCTCATCCGGGACTCCGAACTACCTTCGGTACATCAAAACTCATAAACTCATAATACCGATCGTCATCAAACATTAAGCGTGCGGACCCTACGGGTTCGAGAACTATGTAGACATGACCGAGACTCATCTCCGGTCAATAACCAATAGCGGAACCTAGATGTTCATATTGGCTCCTACATATTCTACGAAGATCTTTATCGGTCAAACCGCATAACAACATACGTTGTTCCTTTTGTCATCGGTATGTTACTTGCCCGAGATTCGATCGTCGGTATCTCCATACCTAGTTCAATCTCGTTACCGGCAAGTCTCTTTACTCGTTCCGTAACACATCATCTCGTGACTAACTCATTAGTATTTTGCTTGCAAGGCTTATTGTGATGTGTGTTACCGAGAGGGCCCAGAGATACCTCTCCGACACTCGGAGTGACAAATCCTAATCTTGATCTATGCCAACACCACGAATACTTTCGGAGACACCTGTAGAGCATCTTTATGATCACCCAGTTACGTTGTGACGTTTGATAGCACACAAGGTGTTCCTACGGTATTCGGGAGTTGCATAATCTCATAGTCATAGGAACATGTATAAGTCATGAAGAAAGCAGTAGCAGAAAAAACTAAACGATCATAGTGCTATGCTAACGGATGGGTCTTGTCCATCACATCATTCTCCTAATGATGTGATCCCGTTGATCAAATGACAACTCATGTCTATGGCTAGGAAACATAACCATCTTTGATCAATGAGCTAGTCTAGTAGAGGCATACTAGGGACATACTGTTTTGTCTATGTATCCACACATGTACTAAGTTTCCGGTTAATACAATTCTAGCATGAAAAAAAGACATTTATCATGATATAAGGAAATACAAATAACATCTTTATTATTGCCTCTAGGGCATATTTCCTTCACAATCATATAAGCATTGTGTCGTAAATGTCTACCAACATAAGCATTGAAGTTTTCTTGTTTCACAATAAAATTGTCGAACTCATCCAAGAATTGGCTAGCAGACTTATAACGAGGAATATCACCTACATCAAATCTGTAAATAGAATTTACCTTTACTACCTGTGTCGGGTTATCAAGCCCATGTATTTCCTCAATAGGTGGTAAATTCTTAACATCTTTAGCTTTAATACATTTTTCTTTCATAGATTTCTTTGCCTCTTGCATATCTTCAGGACTGAGAAATAGAACACCTCTTTTCTTCGGAGTTGGCTTAGGGGCTGGTTCAGGAAGTGTCCAATTATTTTCATTGGCCAGCATATTATTCAATAGTAATTCAGCTTGATCAACTGTTCTTTCCCTGAAAACACAACCAGCACAACTATCCAGGTGGTCTCTGGAAGCATCGGTTAGTCCATTATAAAAGACATCAAGTATATCGTGCATCTCAAGAGGATGATCATGCAAAGCATTAAGTAATTGGAGAAGCCTCCCCCAAGCTTGTGGGAGACTCTCTTCTTCAATTTGCACAAAGTTATATATTTCCCGTAAGGCAGCTTGTTTCTTATGAGCGGGAAAATATTTAGTAGAGAAATAATACATCATATCCTGGGGACTACACAGACAACCAGGATCAAGAGAATTAAACCAAGTCTTAGCATCACCCTTTAACGAGAACGGAAACAACTTAAGGATAAAGTAATAGCGAATCTTTTCATCATTGGTAAACAGGGTGGCTATATCATTCAACCTAGTAAGATGTGCCACAAAAGTTTCAGATTCATAGCCATGGAAATGATCAGATTCAACCAAAGTAATTAACTCAGGATCAACAGAGAAATCATAATCCTTATCAGTAACACAGATAGGTGAAGCAGCGAAAGCAGGGTCATGTTTTATTCTAGCATTCAAGGACTTTTCTTTCACCTTAGCTAATAATTTCTTAAGATCATATCTATCATTGCAAGCAAGAAAGTCTCTAGAAGTTTCTTCATCCATAACATAACCCTCAGGAACAATAGGCAATTCATATCTATTAGGAGAAATTCACCTAGTGGCACAGTATAAGGGATAGAAGTAGTTTCATCATACATAGCAGAAGTGGCATCATCAAGAACATACGACATATCAGATTCAATAGCATGAGTAGGTGTCGCAAATTTACCCATAACAGATGGTGAATCAAGTGCAGAGCTAGATGGCAGTTCCTTACCTCCCCTCGTAGTTGAGCGTAAGATCTTGGTTTTTGAGTCCTTCAAGTTCTTCATAGTGATCAACAGATATATATCCCAAGTGACTTAAAGAATAGAGCTATGCTCCCCGGCAACGGCGCCAGAAAATAGTCTTGATAACCCACAAGTGTAGGGGATCGCAACCGTTTTCGAGGGTAAAGTATTTAACCCAAATTTACTGATTCGACACAAGGGGAGCCAAAGAATACTCTTAAGTATTAGCAGCTGAGTTGTCAATTCAACCACACCTGGAAACTTAGTATCTGTAGCAAGGTAGTTTAGTAGCAAAGTAATATGATAGTGGTTGTAGCAGCAATAAAAGTAACAGTAGTGTTTTTGTAGTTTTTGTAATAGTAGCAACGGAAAAGTAAATAAGCAACAAGCAATATGTGAAAAGATCATAGGCATTGGATCGGTGATGGGAAATTGTGTCGGATGCAATTCATCGTGTAGAAGTTATAACCTAGGGTGACACAGAACTAGCTCTAGATCATCAATGCAATGTAGGGATGTATTCCGAATATAGTCATACATGCTTATGGAAAAGAACTTGCATGACATCTTTTGTCCTACCCTCCCATGGCAGCGGGGTCCTATTGGAAACTAAGGGATATTAAGGCCTCCTTTTAATAGAGTATCAGACCAAAGCACTAACACATAGTGAATACATGAACTCCTCAAACTATGGTCATCATCGGGAGTGGTCCCGATTATTGTCACTTCGGGGTTGCCGGATCATAACATATAGTAGGTGACTATAGACTTGCAAGATAGGATCAAGAACACACATATATTCATGAAAACATAATAGGTTCAGATCTGAAATCATGGCACTAGGGCCCTAGTGACAAGCATTAAGCATAGCAAAGTCATAGCAACATCAATCTCAGAACATAGTGGATACTAGGGATCAAACCCTAACAAAACTAACTCGATTACATGATAGATCCCATCCAACCCATCACCGTCCAGCAAGCCTACGATGGAATTACTCACGCACGGCGGTGAGCATCATGGAATTGGTGATGGAGGAAGGTTGATGATGACAATGGCGACGATCTCCACTCTCCGGAGCCCCGAACGGACTCCAGATCATCCCTCTCGAGAGAGATTAGGGCTTGGCGGCGGCTCCGTAACGTAAAACGCGATAATTCTCCCTATCTGATTTTTTTCTCCCCGAAAGTGAATATATAGGATCTGGGGATACGTCGGTGGAGCACCAGGGGGCCCACGAGGCAGGGGGCGCGCCCCCCACCCTCGTGGACAGGGTGTGGGCCCCCTGGTCAGGATCTTCTTGCATGTATTTTTTATATTTTCCAAAATAATTCTCCATGGATTTTCAGGTCATTCCGAGAACTTTTTATTCTGCACAAAAACAACACCAAGGCAATTCTGCTGAAAACAGCGTCAGTCCGGGTTAGTTCCATTCAAATCATGCAAGTTAGAGTCCAGAACAAGGGCAAAAGGGTTTGGAAAAGTAGATACGTTGGAGACGTATCACGAAGCCGTCCAACCATACGACCCGGCCGTGCAACTGGCTCGCCCGCATCGCCAAGGGAGAGGCTCTACCACCTCCTCCTCCCGGCCCGGTGGGTCTGACTCCTCAGTGGTCGGCCCGTCCTGCCGGCATGCTCCAAGACAAGTTTCCCGACGCACACGCTGCCTACACCGTCTTCACAAGCGAAGCCAACGACAAGCGCAACAAGCGGAAGCAACACCGCGAGGTGAACACTATTGTGCCTCAGGTCCCTGAGTACATGCATTGGTCCGAGAAGACCATAACCTGGAGCCAGATGGACCATCCGGTTGTGATGCCCATGCCGGGTGGCTATGCCATGGTGTTGGATCCCACCTTCTCCATCGATAGGCGGACTTGTCGTTTCTCCCGAGTGCTGATAGACGGCGACAACAACATCAACATCCTCTACCGCGACACCATGGAAAAGTTGGGCATCAAGGAGAAGCAGCTCCTGCCCAGCCGGACCGTGTTCCACGACATTGTCCATCGGCTTTCCCACTCGCCACTCGGCAAGATCAAGATCGACGTCCTGTACAGCAACCAGAATCACTTCCATCGTGAACCCATCTGGTTTGAGGTGGCTGGCCTGGACAGCCCCTACCATGCGCTCCTAGGCCGGCCAGTCATGGCCAAGTTCATGATGGTTCCACACTTCGCATACCTAAAGACAAAGATGCCAGGTCCCAAGGGCATCATCACCATCATCGGCGACTACAAGAAGTCAGCTGAGTGTGCGGCCGCCAGCTCTCGGCTGGCTGAGTCCCTCGTCATCGCCCAAGAAAAGCGCCTCATCAACCGGGTGGTTGCCATGGCCAGCAAGCAGTCGGCCATTCCGACTGACCCCGAGAAGGTGGGTGGCGGGGCTTCTTTCAAGCCGGTGAAAGAAACCAAGAAGATAGTCTTGGATCCGGCCCACCCAGATCAATTTGCTATCATAGCTTCAAACCTTGATAGCAAATAGCAAGGCGAACTCGTCGATTTCCTTCGTGAGAATCGGGATATCTTTGCATGGTCCCCCAAGGACATGCCGGGTGTTCCGAGGGATTTCGCCGAGCACAAGCTGAACGTGGGGTCGGATGCTGATAACCCTCAACCGTAAGGGATCGAGATAGTCTTCGCGGGTAAGAATAACCCAATTTATTGATTCGACACACGGGGAGCCAAAGAGTATTCATAAGCTTTGACAGTTGAGTTGTCAATTCAACCGCACCTGAAATATACTTACTTGCAACAAAAGATAAGTGGTAACAGTGATATGATAGTGATGATAGTAATAGTAAAAGTAAACAGCAAAAGTAAATAGCAGTAGTAAATGGCAAAAGTAGCAGCTAGTGACAAGCAGGATTTAAAACACTGTAGGCTAGGGAGATGGATGGTTGGGCGCTGCATGGATGAGATAGATTCTAACTTGGGGCACGGCACACGGAAAAGTAATGATCATCTAGGCAAATATCAAACATTAGGCATGTATCCCGTAGGTAGTTGTACGTGCTTGCAATAAGAACTTGCACAACATCTTTTGTCCTACCATCCCGCTACGAACGGGGCCAAAAGGAACTTATGGATATTAAGGTGCTCCTGTCAAAGAGCACCGGAACAAAGCAATGAACTCAATGGATACATGTAATCCTCAAACTACGGACCATCCCCTTTGGTGTCCCAAGCTGTCACTTTTGGGATCGCCGGTTCCGGACCGTAACAGGTGCAAACAACTCATAGATAGGATCACGAACACAAATATATTCATGCAAACACATATGGTTCAGATCTGAAATCATGGCACTCGGGCCCTAAGTGTCAAGCATTAAGAATAACAAGTTGAAGCAAAGATGATAAACACCATAGTAGATGTTAGGCAACATGCCCCCAACGATCTGACAAACTATTACATGATCTAACTCATCCAATCCCTACCATCCCCTTCGCCTACAGCAGGGGAATTACTCACACATGAAAGGGGAAGTCATGGAGGGATGATGGAGTGGTGATGATGATGACGATGGCGACGATCTCCCCTCTCCGGAGGCCAATTCAGCCTCCAGATTAACCCTCCCGAGGAAGAACAGAGGGTGGCGGCGGCTCCGCGACGGAAAACTGCGAAAGAACTTCTGATCTGGGGTTTCTGCGTCAGGAGTAAAAATACGGGATAAAGTAGGGCACCAGGGGGTGTGGGACCGACCCAGGCGGCCCCCCGGCGCGGCCCAGGGGGACCGCGCCCACAGGGCGCCTGGACACCCCTGGCCCCCCTCTGGCCCCACTTCTGGCTCCTGGTTCCTTCAGGTGCGTGGATTTTCTGTGATTTTTCGTGGATTTTTCTGAGATACCTAAAAATCCGTTTTCCTGCACACAGATAAACCATACAGGCAGCTCTGCTAAAAACAGCGTCAGTCCGGGTTAGTTTAGTCCAAATCATGCAAGAATGAGGCCAAAACAATATCAAAAGTGTTTGGAAAAGTAGATACGTTTGAGACGTATCAACTCCCCCAAACTTAGCATATTGCTTGTCCTCAAGCAATTCAGTTCAACGAACTGGACGCGACAAAGAAAACTTTGACAAACTCTTTTGCTTCATTAGATGTATATAAGCATGTACTACGAAAAGAGTTTAGCAAGTATTGAAACAGTACTATGAGGACAATGCAAGGAGCAATCCTTCTTTCAAGTGACCAGTCACAAATACTTAAAAGTAAATAATATATTACTGAAAATCAAGACAAGATTACATTGCACATAGCTTGAGCATATTAGGGTGGTATCTCGCTAGCCTCCATGAGTGAAGCAAAACATAAATGCAGAGACTCCTCCAGAGTGTTAAAGGAGACTAGAACTAAGAATTTCAGAATAAATCATATCACAAGTATGCAGAAGACAATGTAATACTTTGGGACAATGCACATTACACTCAGAATGACAATTATGCTCTCCTAGTCGGTGCTTTGAAGAAAGAAGGTGAGACTCTCGAACCGTGGCTTTTATTGGCAAGGTTGAAAACCCGTGGTCGGAAACAAAAACTAAACATGTACCAGAGCTCTTGGTTTTAAAAACAGAAGTAAACATGTTTTGAGAAGTGCATATTTCGTCAACGAATGCTAGCAGATAACTCAATCACTTTTTAAGTGGACAAGTCTCGAGGAACGGCTCCCGCATGAGGACGATCACATCCTCTTAATCTCCTTTGTTTATCACTGCCAAAGTTTTCTGATTTCTCATGAACAAAGCGTGAAGGAGGGTTTGTTTGTTATATTATCTTTTTGAGCCGGGCGCACTCAATGCCAGTTCCTTTCGTATTAGGGGTTTGCACATTAGACATACAATCCAGGGGTGAAACTTGTCCAACTTAAAAAGGTCATGAATTAACTACTACTTCCTCATGAGCTAAAACATAGGCACAAAAGAGAAATGCTTTTGATTAGTTTCGAGATGGTACATGAAAGTCTTTGTTAGGAATGGCAGGTAAATACCATGTATAGGAAGGTATAGTGGACTCATATGGCATAACTGGTTTTAAGGATTTTGGATGCACAAGCAGTCAGTCCGCTTAATACAGGTGGAGGTTTAGCAAAAGACTGGGAAGCGACCAACTAGAGAGCAATAACGGTCATAATCATGCAGAGCGACAAAGCAACATTGAATCGGGCATGAAAGTGATATAACTATTCTAAAACTCAAAGATCATCAAGGCAGAGTAGACTTTTTAGTCTTAAACATGTGTAAGCATGTGCCAAGTCAATCCAAAAATTCTCTAAAGGGAAATACCACCTTAGTATACCAGACTATGAACAGTGCAATGCATGTAGATCATTTCAATAACACATTATATACTCTAGTTATTCGAGACTAGCCACAAGGAAAGCATGAACCATCGAAAGAACATTGTAAACATAGCACTATGTCGCTACAAGCTGGTCTCTAGATCATAAGTACAGGCATATGTACAAAAGTAGAAACAATAAGAGTTCATATCGGTCTTCCTTGTTGCTTCCTTTCAGTCGATCTTCGTCATCACTGCTTGTCACTTGCACGATCGAACGTAGGAAATATAATCAAATGACATCACGGACTCGAGCTGATCTCTGAAAACAAAGCAAACTAAAGAGAGAAAGGAAATCTTTTTGGTTTTTTTTCAAAGGTTGAATAAAAGCAAAAGAAAGAATCTTTTTGTTGTTTTTGCAAAGAGAGAAACAAAGAAGAACAGGCAAAAACTTCGAAAAGATCAAAGCGAATAAAACGGATAATACAATGGAAAAGTGAGAAGGGCACGTACTCCCCCAAGCTTAGACTTTTGGCCTAAGTTGGTAGCAGCTACTGCCCCCAGGAGCATCCTGCTCCAGGGGTATGGTGGTGAGTCCAAGGGTCGTAGAAGGATGCTGGCGCGTACACCGAACTCCTCGGAGTCTCCCACGAGGAAGGTTCTGAACGCCAAACAGAGGAAGACCCTTCACCAAACTCGGTGGCGGTCTCTTCCTGAAAATGTGGTATCTCACCGTGCCTCTCCTCGTCGGGCACAACCCCCTCCATGGGGTTATGAAACTGATGCTGGACCGTGAACTCATCGAACTGAACAACATCAAAGGACCATCCGTTCCTGCGAGAAAAATCAAACAAAAGAGGTGCAGGTAGACGGATCTCGCGTTCCGCGGCAGTTCCGAAACGCAAGATATAAATAAGATTATCAAGCTCAGAACCCATGGTAACAAACTTATGCCTTTTCATAGCAGCAAGATCAAAGCTTAAATAAGTAAAAGGAGTATCATCAGGGTGTGGGGTGCCTCCAAGATGCTCTAAGATAAGTGTGGCGTAAACGCCACCATATAAGTCCCCCTTGTTACCGTTCATAGCAAGGCGTCGAGCAATTAAGGTACCCAGATTATAATCAGACCTCCATGAGAGGGCTGCTGCCAGGATAGCAATATCCGGAGCAGAAATGCTGCTCGTGTTGTCACGAGCTAACACCCCTCTGGCAATAAAATATGCAAAATACCTGAGGTGAGGAAATAAGATGCTGGAGATCTTCGACCGATGAATATCCCTCGTACCCATGCTGCAGAGAGAGTTGATGACGGTTTTCAGCTCGGAGGGCTGAGTGGCCATCCTAGTCGTCCTCCCAACGTTCGGCACACCTATTATTTCACAAAAATTTCCCAAAGTCATGGTGATAAGATCATTGTAAATTGTAAACTCAATAGCACCTGAATCAGGATCATATCTAAAACTGTTAATGAAACTGGAGGTGAGTTTTTGATACTGGGTAACATGGCTCGTGACGAGTCGTGTCAAACCTGCATTAGCACAAAGATTATAAAACTCATCCTTGATTCCCGCAGCTTCCATGAATTCATCACATGGAAACGTCATCGCACGTGCTGGACTTGTGTCTTCCAACAACTCCAGGGGCACATGATCTTCATTATAGCTCACCCTAGCAGTTGATGGTGAAGCTGCGGCTCTAGTAACTCGATCAGAGTGTGCGGGCCTCCTCTTCTCAAGCCACCCTTTTTCCCTTCCTAACAAACTCATTTCTGATTTTTTTTTACAATTTACAAAAATGAGGATTAAAACAAAGTGAGCTAAGGCAAACTACTCAACTCACTTGCCCAAGGCATAAACTTGCATCAAAACTTGAAAAATAGCTTTCTATACATGCATGCAAGCTCATCTCTACAGCACCAAGAACTACTAAATACTCACAAATGAGGCCACCAATCAAAAATCTAATTGGAGGGGTGGAGGAGTCACATACCAGGGAGTATTTGCTCAAAATTTCAGCTCAAATGATGGGCTGTAGAGAGAGATCAAAGAATCGCCTCCAAGAACAGCAAGAACACAAAGAACAAGTGCAGAACTCGCGTTTTTGGAGAAAGAGAGAGAGGGAGGAAGAAGACATACCTGGAGGGGGGTCCCGTGGGCCCCAGGAGCCCTGTGGGCGCGGCCAGGGGCTGGGCCGCGCCAGCTGGCCGCCTGGGCCACTGGTGGCCCCCCCTGGCTGGCCCCAGGACTTTCTGGGTCTCTCCCGTCGTGGAAATTTTTATTATAATTTTTCTGGATTTTTTCTGAAAACTTCACCGTTGATTTTTTTTTGAAATTCAAAAAACTGCGAAACTCTCTGAAAACTTGAAGCAGTTAGTAGTATTGTAAAGCTTCAAAAACATAAATGCTTGGTACAACAAGTAGGACAAAACTAAAAACAAGTGAAAACATAACAAGCTCAACTTTTTATCCATATAAAACATATTTGTTAATAAGGTTGATCAAGTCTTACCAACAAACAGGCGATATATAGAGCAAAAAGTCTCACCTCTCACGAAGTAATCACTAAACCTTTACCTTGATGGACATTGTCCCTACCATGATAGTTTTGTATTTGTGAGGCACATGTAGTGGACAATCCCATTCTCCAATCTTCACGGTCTCGATATTCTCTATAGAGTTGAGGCCATGCCTCCTGTCGGTCTTCTTTGGAAAATATACCGTGTGTTCTTTATCATTCACATGGAAGGTAACCTTCCCTTTATTGCAATCAATAATAGCACCTGCGGTGTTAAGAAAAGGTCTACCAAGAATAATGGACACGCTCCCATCCTCAGGCATGTCAAGCACAACAAAATCAGTAAGAATTAAACAATTAGCAACTTCTACGGGAACATCCTCACAAATACCTATCGGAACAGCGGTTGACTTGTCAGCCATCTGAAGGGAGATATCTGTAGGAATTAGTTTTTCTAAACAAAGCCTCTCGTAAAGAGAGAGAGGCATAACACTCACTCCTGCTCCAAGATCACATAAAGCAGTTTTGACATAATTATTCTTTATGGAGCAAGGAATGGTGGGTATACCTGGATGACCGAGCTTCTCAGGAATCTTGCCGCTGAAAGAGTAGTTAGCAAGCATAGTAGATATTGCATCGTTAGGAACTTTTCTTTTGTTAGTGACAATATCTTTCATATATTTTGAATAAGGAAGTAACTTAATAGCATCAGTCAAAGGGATTTGAATAAAAAGAGGTTTAATCCATTCACAAAACTTATTATAATGCTCTTCTTCTTTAGATTTAATGGACTTACCTGGAAAGGGCATGGGTTTCTGTACCCATGGTTCTCTTTCCTTCCCATGTTTTCTTGCGATGAAGTCTTCTTTAGTGTCCCTTTTACGTTTGTCAGGTGCTTCTTCTTCTCGAACTTCAGGCGGATCATTCTTCTCATTATTATTACCTTCAGGTTCAGCACCGTCTTCAGTCTCAGCATCAGAGATAGATACACTGTTGGGATCAATAGCTGGTTCTTCATCTGCAATAGGATCATTAGAATTGTCAGTCTCCTTATGTTTCTTCTTTTTCTCTGGAGAGCCAACAATTTCTTCTTCCTGCATTTGAGAATCCTGCTCGATTCTCTTCGGATGCCCCTCTGGATAAAGAGGATCTTGAGTGATAGTTCCTCCTCGGGTCTTAATCCCGAAAGCCTGCAAATTATCTTGTTTGGCATTGTTAGCAAGCAAATCTCTTTGCACATTAGAAATTTGATCAAGCTGAGTTTGAACCATATGAAAATGCTTCACAAGACACTGAACATCATTAACTGTTCTATCTAAAACATCAAGTAGTCTTTTGATAGCAAGGGAATTATCATGCAACTGACTTTCTATCCTCTCATTAAAATGATTTTTTTTCATAATAAAATTATCAAACTCATCTAAACATTGATCAGGAGGCTTACCATGAGGGATGTCACTTGCGTTGAAATGTAAAAGAGAGTGTACCTCTACCATAGGAGGGTGAGTGGTAGGCTCACACAGCTTCTCAATAGGGGGTAGATTCTTCACGTCTTCAGCTTTAATACCTTTCTCTTTAATAGACTTCTTTGCTTCTCGCATATCCTCGGGGCTCAGAACAAACATGCCCCTCTTCTTTGTTGGTGGAGGTGGTTCAGGGACGGACCAATCTTCATGGTTTTCGGCAATCCTGCCCATTAAATCTTCCGCATCGTCCGGTGTTCTTTTCCTGAAAACACAACCAGCACAACTGTCCAAATAGGACCTGGATTCATCAGTTAGACCAGCATAAAATATATCGATTAATTCATTCTTAGGGATTTCATGTCCTGGTCTAGCCCGAATCAGACCGCAGTACCTCCCCCAAGCTTTAGGGAGGGACTCATCCTGCAACTGTTTAAAGTTATAAATTCTTTGTAAAGCAGCATGTTGCATGTGAGCAGGAAAGTACTTATCAACAAAAGAGTGAGCTAAGTCCTGAGGACTCTTAATGGAACCGCATGGGAGTGAATCATACCATGCTTTAGCATCCTCCTTCAAGGAGAAAGGAAGAAGCTTGGTCACATAAAAGTATCGTATCTTCTCATCTGTGGTAAACAGGCTACCCAACTCACCGAGTTTAGTCAGGTGTGCAATAGCATCAACATTTTCTCTACCATAAAAGGGGTCAGCTTCAACCATAGGTATAAGTGAAAGATCAACAGAGAAATCATAATCAGGATCATCAATGCATACAGGGGATGTAGCAAATTCAGGATTAGGAACGGTTTTGTTCTTCAGAGAGTGTTTTTCAAACAGTTTCTTAATAGCTTCAGGGTCAGAGCCGGAAAACTCTGTCAGTTCCCTGCATAAATCTTCATCTAGTATATAGTAATCATCATCAAGGAGACTCTACTTGAGTTTACTCAAATCAGGATAATCATAAGTTTCACCAATAGGGTAGCGAGTAACAGGAAGTTCAATTCCAGACTTTTTAGCAGCAACAGCAATTTGTTTCTCAAGAGCATAACCAAGCGAACTAATATCATCAAAAGTAGTAGAAGCATCATCAAGAGTATCAGACATAGTAACAGATTCAGTAGGAGCATCATGTGGTGGTGGTGAGGCAAACTTACTCATAACGGAAGGTGAATCAAGTGTAGCACTAGTGCTCAGAGCAGTACCTCTTCTTGTAGTGGATAGTAAGATCGGAACCTTGGGGTCTCCTTTCTTACCCATAGTGAATGAAGTGCAGCAGGTAGGATACCTCAAGTAGACTTGTAAATATTGCTATGCTCCCCGGCAACAGTGCCAGAAAACGGTACTTGATAACCCTCAACCGTAAGGGATCGAGATAGTCTTCGCGGGTAAGAATAACCCAATTTATTGATTCGACACACGGGGAGCCAAAGAGTATTTATAAGCTTTGACAGTTGAGTTGTCAATTCAACCGCACCTGAAATATACTTACTTGCAACAAAAGATAAGTGGTAACAGTGATATGATAGTGATGATAGTAATAGTAGAAGTAAACAGCAAAAGTAAATAGCAGTAGTAAATGGCAAAAGTAGCAACTAGTGACAAGCAGGATTTAAAACACTGTAGGCTAGGGAGATGGATGGTTGGGCGCTGCATGGATGAGATAGATTCTAACTTGGGGCACGGCACACGGAAAAGTAATGATCATCTAGGCAAATATCAAACATTAGGCATGTATCCCGTAGGTAGTTGTACGTGCTTGCAATAAGAACTTGCACAACATCTTTTGTCCTACCATCCCGCTACGAACGGGGCCAAAAGGAACTTATGGATATTAAGGTGCTCCTGTCAAAGAGCACCGGAACAAAGCAATGAACTCAATGGATACATGTAATCCTCAAACTACGGACCATCCCCTTTGGTGTCCCAAGCTGTCACTTTTGGGATCGCCGGTTCCGGACCGTAACAGGTGCAAACAACTCATAGATAGGATCACGAACACAAATATATTCATGCAAACACATATGGTCCAGATCTGAAATCATGGCACTCGGGCCCTAAGTGTCAAGCATTAAGAATAACAAGTTGAAGCAAAGATGATAAACACCATAGTAGATGATAGGCAACATGCCCCCAACGATCTGACAAACTATTACATGATCTAACTCATCCAATCCCTACCATCCCCTTCGCCTACAGCAGGGGAATTACTCACACATGAAAGGGGAAGTCATGGAGGGATGATGGAGTGGTGATGATGATGACGATGACGACGATCTCCCCTCTCCGGAGGCCAATTCAACCTCCAGATTAGCCCTCCCGAGGAAGAACAGAGGGTGGCGGCGGCTCCGCGACGGAAAACTGCGAAAGAACTTCTGATCTGGGGTTTCTGCGTCGGGAGTAAAAATACGGGATAAAGTAGGGCACCAGGGGGTGTGGGACCCACCCAGGCGGCCCCCCGGCGCGGCCCAGGGGGGGCGCCCACAGGGCGCCTGGGCACCCCCTGGCCCCCCTCTAGCCCACTTCTGGCTCCTGGTTCCTTCGGGTGCGTGGATTTTCTGTGATTTTTCGTGGATTTTTCTGAGATACCTAAAAATCCGTTTTCCTGCACACAAATAAACCATACATGCAGCTCTGCTGAAAACAGCGTCAGTCCGGGTTAGTTTAGTCCAAATCATGCAAGAATGAGGCCAAAACAATATCAAAAGTGTTTGGAAAAGTAGATACGTTTGAGACGTATCAGATGCCAAGCCAGTCAAGCAACCCCTACGCCACCTATCAGAAGAGAAAAGAAGGATCATTGGTGAAGAGGTCACTCGGCTCCTGGCAGCCAGCTTCATCATGGAAGTGTTCTATCCGGACTGGCTTGCCAATCCAATCCTCGTTTTGAAGAAAAATAACAAGTGGCGCATGTGTATCGACTACACCAGCCTGAACAAGGCCTGCCCCAAAGATCCGTTTGCTCTACCCCGGATCGACCAAGTAATAGACTCCATAGCCGGATGTGAGCTGCTGTGTTTCCTGTATGCCTACTCCGGCTACCACCAGATCAAGATGAGTGAAAAGGACCAGATGAAGACCGCCTTCATCACCCCCCTTTCGTGCATTCTGCTACCTGGTCATGACGTTCGGCTTGTGAAATGTCGGCGCCACCTTTCAACGGTGCATGTAGAAATGCCTCCTACCACAACGCGGCAGGAATTCCCACGTTTATGTGGTTGACATTGTGGTGAAGACAGAGAAGCGTGGCACCCTTTTGGAGGACCTCAAGGAGACCTTCACCAACCTGCACCGTTTCCAGATCATGCTTAACCCGAAAAAGTGTGTTTTTGGAGTACCGACCGGCCAGCTCCTTGGTTTCCTTGTTTCTGAGCGTGGGATCGAGTGCAACCCCGTGAAGATCAAGGCCATTGAGCGCATGGAGAGGCCGACCCGACTGTAGGACATCCAGATATTCACCGGGTGCTTGGCATCTCTCATTCGATTCCTGAGCCGACTGGGAGAGAAGGCCCTCCCCTTGTACTAGCTGATGAAGAAAACCAAGTGCTTTGAGTGGTCAAACTAGGTGGACGAAGCATTCACGCAGCTCAAGCGGATGTTGTCCATGCCGCTTGTTCTGGCTGCTCCGACTGACAAAGAGCCCATGCTCCTTTACATCGCCGCTACCATTCGGATCGTCAGCATAGTTATGGTTGTCGAGCGGCTTCTAGCGTCCAGAAGCCGGCAAGGCTCAGCCGACCCAGAGGCCGGTCTACTACCTGAGCGAAGTATTGTCCGTCTCCAAGCAAAACTACCCTCACTACCAAAAGATGTGCTACGGTGTGTACTTTTCCGCCAAGAAGCTAAAGCAGTATTTCCTGGAGCATCCCATCATAGTCGTCGGCACTACTCCGCTTGCCGAGATAATGGACAATCGGGAGGCCACTGGCCAGGTGGCAAAGTGGGCCATTGAGCTTGCTCTTTACACCATCTTCTACCAGCCCCGCACTGCCATCAAATCCCAAGCACTGGTCGACTTCCTAGCCGACTGGGCCGAGACCCAGTACCTACCGCCAGCTCCGGATTCCACATATTGGCGGATGCACTTTGATGGCTCCAAGATGCGCACCGGCTTAGGAGCTGGCATCGTCCTCACCTCCCCCAAAGAAGACAAGCTGAAGTACGCCATGCAGATCCATTTCGCCGCCTCCAACAATGTGGCCAAGTATGAGGCACTCATCCATGGGCTCCGGCTGGCCAAGGGAATCAGCATCCGCCGCATCCTGTGCTATAGCGACTCAGACTTGGTGGTCCAGCAGTCTTCTAGAGACTGGGATGCTAAGGACGCCAATACGGTCAGCTACTGCTCCCTCGTCCAGCAGATCAGCGGGTACTTCGACGGGTGTGAGTTCCTCCATGTGCCATGGCCGACAACGAAGCAGCCGACGCCCTAGCCTGCATCGGCTCCACCCGGCATGCCATTCCAGCCGGCGTCTCCCTCGAGTACCTGCGCAAGACATCCATTCAGCCTTTGCCAGAATCAGAGTCCATCTTCGTGTTGGATAATCCTGAAGCAGTTGGATCCGGCTCTAGGATCTCAACAGCTGCCCCGGGGACTTCTGCAGGTGGCCCGGGGACTGCAACACCAAAACCCGGCACGAGATCTCCAGAACCCGGCCCGGGGGCTGCTGCAGTCGGCACGGGGACTTCGCCGACACAACAAACGACGGCCGACTCCAGCCCATGCCTCCCATCCCAGCTGCCCTGATACCGGCTGCTATCATGATGGTGGTTCCTTCCTCGCTGCTTTCCCGAGGTAACGTTGGTGTTTCCATTGAAGACGAAAGGGTGATGCAGCAAAGTGAAGTAACTATTTCCCTCAGTTTTTTGAGAACCAAGGTATTAATCCAGTAGGAGACTACACACAAGTCGCCAAATACCTGCACAAACAATCAACAACTTGCACCCAACGCTATAAAGGGGTTGTCAATCCCTTCTAGGTTATTTGCAAAAGTGAGATCCGGTAGAGATAGATAAACAAATAAAGTAAATATTATTGGGTTTTTGGTTTATAGATTGGAAAGTAAAATATTGCAAAATAATATATCTAAAACTTATAAGATGTAAAAGAGACGCGGGGCCATAGGTTTCACTAGAGGTTCTCTCATGATAGCAAGTTTACGGTGGGTGAACGAATTACTATCAAGCAATTGATAGAAAAGCGAATAATTATAATGACATCTATGGCAATGATCATGAATGTAGGCATCACGTCTGAGACAAGTAGACCGACTCCTGCCTGCATCTGCTACTGTTACTCCACACATCGACCGACTCCTGCCTGCATCTAGATTATTAAGTTCATAAGAATGGAGTAATGCCTTAAGCAAGATGACATGATGTAGATGAATTAACTCAAGCAATATGATGAAAACCCCATCTTTTTATCCTTGATGGCAACAATACAATACGTGTCATGCCCCTAATATCACTGGGATTGAGCACCGCAAGATTGAACCCAAAGCAAAGCACTTCTCCCATTGCAAGAATTATCAATTTAGTTGGCCAAACAAAACTGATAGTTTGAAGAGAATTACTGAGATATAAGATCATGCATAAAAGAATTCAAAAGAAACTCAAATATTATTCATAGATAATCTGATCATAAACCCACAATTCATCGGATCTCGACAAACACACCGCAAAAGAAGATTACATCAGATAGATCTCCAAGAAAAATGAGGAGAACATGGTATTGAAGAACAACGAGAGAGAAGAAGCCATCTAGCTACTAGCTATGGACCCGTAGGTCTGTGGTAAACTACTCACACTTCATCATAAGGGCAATAGGGTTGATGTAGATGCCTCAGTGGTTGATTCCCCCTCTGGTAGAGTACCGGAACAGGCCTCCAGATGGGATCTTGCGAGAACAGAAGGTTAGGGCAGCGGAACAGTGATTTTGATGGATGTTCTGATGTTTCTGGAATATTGGTATTTATAGGCGGAAGAAGTCGGTCGGGGGAGGCACGAGGGGACCACAAGGTAGGGGGCGCCCTACCCCCTGGGGACGCACCCCACCCTTGTGGCCGCCTCGTGGATCCCCTAGCGTGTACTCCAAGTCCGTCTGATGTCTTCCGGCCCAAGAAAAATCTCCAAAAAGTTTCATTTCGTTTGGACTCCGTTTGATATTCCTTTTCTGCGAAACTAAAAAACAAGAAAAAACAGAAACTGGCACTGGGCTCTGGGTTAATAAGTTAGTCCCAAAAATCATATAAAGTAGCATATAAATACATATAAAACATCCAAGATAGATAATATAATAGCATGGAACAATAAAAAATTATAGATACGTTGGAGACGTATCAAGCATCCCCAAGCTTAATTCCTGCTCGTCCTCGAGTAGGTAAATGATAAAAACATAACTTTTGATGTGGAATGCTACCCAACATAATTTTTAATGCAATCTTCTTTATTGTGGCATGAATATTCAGATCCATAAGACTCAAAACAAAAGTTTGTCGATATCAAAACAACAATATTTCAAGCATTCTTGAAAGTAATATATGAAGCTTCAAAAATAACATGGTTAAAGAAAGTTATCCCTACAAAATCATATAGTCTTTTATGCTCCCTCTTCTTAACACAAAGTAAAAAATCATGCCTATCCCCGTGTCAATCAACCAATTGTTTTCATACTTTAACATTCTTAAACCTTTTCAACTCTTCACACAATACATGAGCGTGAGACATGGATATAGCACTATAGGTGGAATAGAAGGTGGTAATAGACAAAAAGGAGGGAGAAAGTCTCACGTCAACTAGGAAAATTAATGGACTATGGAGATGTCCATTAATCGGTATCAAAGTGAGTGTTTAGGGATTGCCATCTAACAGATGCACTAGAGCTATAAGTGTATGAAAGCTCAAAAAATACAACTAGTGGGTGTGCATCAACTTGCTTGCTCATGAAGACTTAGGGCATTTGAGGAAGCCCATCGTTGGAATATTACAAGCCATGTTCTGTAATGAAAAGTTCACACTAGTGATATGAAAGTGACAACATAGGAGACTCTCTATCATGAAAAACATGGTGCTACTTTGAAGCACAAGTGTGGAAAAGGATAGTAACATTGTCTGTTCTTTTTTTTTTGTAGTCTCCTCTTTTTTCTGGAGACCCTTTTCTCTTTTTGAAGACTCATTTGGCCTTATTATTGATAACCTCACATGGGACAATATTCTAATAATGATGATCATCACACTTTTATTTACTTACAACTCGATATTACAACTCGATGCTAGAACAAAAATATGACTCTATATGAATGCCTCCGGCGGTGTACCGGGATGTGCAATGACCAAGAGTGACATGTATGAAAAATATGAACAGTGGCTTTGCCACAAATACTATGTCAACGACATGATCATGCAAAGTAATATGACAATGATGAAGCACGTCATAATAAACAGAACGGTGGAGTTACATGGCAATATATCTCGGAATGGCTATGGAAATGCCATAATAGGTATGTATGGTGGCTGTTTTGAGGAAGGTATAAGGAGGGTTTATGTACCGGCGAAAGTTGTGCGGCACTAGAGTGGCTAGCAAGATGGAAGGGTGAGAGTGCGTATAATCCTTGGACTCAACATTAGTCATAAAGAACTCACATACTTATTGCGAAAAAATTATTAGCCCATGAAGCAAAGTACTACAACGCATGCTCCCAGGGGGGAGGTTGGTAGGAGTTAACCATCGCACGCCCCCAACCTTCACGCAAAGACAAACACTCAAAATACAAAGTACTCCAATTCGGTTACATAGTTACGAGAACATACGTGCATGCTACGGGAATCACAAACTTTAACACTATTATTTCTTTAACCTCACAAACTACCACTAGTATGACTCTAATATTACCATCTTAACATCTCAAAACAATTACAAGGAGTCAACCTTCACATAGTATTCAATGCTCTTTATATGAAGGTTTTTATTATATTTCCTTGGATGCCTATCATATTAGGACTAAATTCATAACCTAAGCAAAAAAACATGCTGTTCTAAAGGACTCACAAAATTACATAAGTGAAGCAAGAGAGTTCAATAATCTCTACAAAATAAAACCACCACCGTGCTCTAAAAAGATATAAGTGAAACACTAGAGCAAAATTGCCTAGCTCAAAAGATATAAGTGAAGCACGTAGAGGTATCTAATAAATCACGATTGAAGTGTGTCCCTCTCAAAAGGTGTGTACAGCAAGGATGATTGTGACAAACTAAAAAGCAAAGACTCATATCATACAAGACGCTCCAAGCAAAACACATATCATGTAGTGAATAAAAATATAGCCTCAAGTAAAGTTACCGATGGATGAAGACGAAAGAGGGGATGCCTTTCCGGGGCATCCCCAAGCTTAGGCTCTTAGTCATCCTTGAATTTTACCTTGGGGTGCCTTGGGCATCCCCTAGCTTAGGCTTTTGCCACTCTGTATTCCATAGTCCATCAAATCCTTACCCAAAACTTGAAAACTTCACAACTCAAAACTCAACAGAAAATCTCGTGAGCTCCGTTAGGAAAACAAAGCAAATAACTACTCAAGGTACTGTTGTGATCTTATTCTAATTTCATATTGTTTTAATATCTACTGTATTCCAACCTTTCCATGGTTCATACCCCCGATACTAGCAATAGATGCATCAAAATATGCAAACAACACATAAAAACAGAATATGTCAAAAATAGAACAGTCTGTAGCAATCTGAAAACTTCGCATACTTATGTAACTCTACAAATTCTGAAAAAGTTGGACGATGTGGGGAATTTGTATATAAATTTTGTGTATAAATTCCAAAAGGTTTCGACGTTCCAGTGAATTATTGAATTATCTGCACTGGACGTAAAAGTTTCTGTTTTTCAGCAAAATCAAATCAATGATACCCGTAAGCCATCACAAAGGTCTTACTTGGCTCAAACACTAATTAAAACACCAAAACACAATTACTACAGAATTAATAATGTGTAAAACTTTAAAAACTGAACCAAAAAGTAAAAAAGCAAAAATAAAATTGGGCTGCCTCCCAACAAGCTCTTTCTTTATAGCCATTAAGATCGGCTTGAGATTTCAATGACGCTCACATGAAAGATAAGAATTGAAGCACAAAGAGAGCATCATAAAACACGTGGCAAACACATCTAAGTCTAACATACTTCCTATGCATAGGCATTTTATAGGAAAACAAATTATCAAGATAAGCAAGATCTAGCATATGGAAGGAAGAAGAAAGAAACAATAGCAATCTCAACACAACGAGAGGTAATTTAGTAACATGAAAATTTCTACAACCATATCTTCCTCTCTCATAATAATTGCATGTAGGATCATAAGCAAATTCAACAATATAGCTATCACATAACATATTCTCAACACGATCCACATGCATGTGAAGTTGACACTCTTCTAAAATAGTGGGATTAACATTAACTAAAGTCATGACCTCTCCAACCCCACTTTCATAAAAAATCATAAGATTGAACATTCTCCAAATATGTAGGATATAAAGGTTACACCCTTCCAAAGCCACTTTCAATATTATTTAAAATATTATTATCAATCTCAT
>LR738715.1:645629620-645686636 GCA_902687465.1 Secale cereale
TGGCAACACGAGCAAACATAAGATCGAACAAGAAAAAGGCAAACGAAAAGAAGGTAAATATTTTTGTGTTTTTCTGAAAACGTTTTAGAAGTGGGGAAGAGGAAAATGAGAGGCGAATGGCAAATAATGTAAATGCGAGAGATGAGAGTTTAATGAAGGATACTTGGTTGGTCTTGACTTGGCGTAGATCTCCCCGGCAACGGCGCCAGAAATTGGCAAGTTGGCCGGAGATCAAATCTTGACTTGACTTGGCGTAAACCTCCCCGGCAACGGCGCCAGAAATTATTTTGCTTCCTCGCTCCTTTCCCGAGGTAATGTTGGTGTTTCCCTTGAAGAGGAAAGGGTGATGCAGCAAAGTGAAATAACGATTTCCCTTAGTTTGTTGGGAACCAAGGTATCAATCCAGTAAGAGACTACACACAAGTCACCAAATACCTGCACAAACAATCAACAACTTGCACCCAACGCTATAAAGGGGCTGCAATCCCTTCTAGGTTATTTGAAAAAGTGAGATCCGATAGAGATATATAAACAAATAAAGTAAATATTTTTGGGTTTTTGGTTTATAGATTTAAAAGTAAAAGATTGCAAAATAGTAGATCTGAAACTTATAAGATGTAAAAGAGACCCGGGGGGCATATGTTTCACTAGAGGCTTCTCTCATGATAGCAAGTTTACGGTGGGTGGACGAATTACTATCAAGCAATTGATAGAAAAGCGAATAATTATAACGACATATATGACAATGATCATGAATATAGGCATCACGTCCGAGACAAGTAGACCAACTCCTGCCTGCATCTACTACTATTACTCCACACATGGACCGACTCCTGCCTGCATCTAGAGTATTAAGTTCATAAGAATGGAGTAATGCCTTAAGCAAGATGACATGATGTAGAGGAATTAGCTTAAGCAATGTGATGAAAACCCCATCTTTTTATCCTCGATGGCAACAATACAATACGTGTCATGTCCCCTACTATCACTGGGATTGAGCACCGCAAGATTGAACCCAAAGCAAAGCACTTCTCCCATTAGAAGAATTATCAATCTAGTTGGCCAAACAAAACCGATAGTTCGAAGAGAATTACTAAGATATAAGATCATGCATACAAGAATTCAGAAGAAACTCAAATATTATTCATAGATAATCTGATCATAAACCCACAATTCATCAGCTCTTGACAAACACACTGCAAAAGAAGATTGCATCGGATAGATCTCCAAGAACAACGAGGAGAACATGGTATTGAAGAACAACGAGAGAGAAGCCATCTAGCTACTAGCTATGAACCCGTAGGTTTGTGGTAAATTACTCACACTTCATCAGAAGGGTAATAGGGTTGATGTAGATGCCCTCCGTGGTTGATTCCCCCTCCGACAGTACCGGAATAGGCCTCCAGATGGGATCTCGTGAGAACAGAAGGTTACGCCGGCGAAAAAGTGGTCTTGATGGATGTTCTCATGTTTCTGGAATATATTGCTATTTATAGGCGGAAGAAGTCGGTCGGGGAAGGCACGAGGGGCCCACATGGTAGGGGGCGCCTCACACCCTTGTGGCCGCCTCATGGATTGAGGGAGTTCTATATTCAGGGGTCCTCAGGCACCCGAGTCGTTGAAAGTGGGCCGTACTAATGGGCCGCGTAAAGAAGAAGCAGAAGACCCTCCCCCATATTCGGTCAGGACTCTTATGTATGTAGAAAGTTAAGTGTAGAGTCATGATGTATCAATTACTTCCTCCCCAAGTCACCCTTGTAACCCTAGGTCCCCTCAGGCATGTATATAAGCCGAGGGGTTTAGTCTGTAGAGGGAATCATCATCATCACAATACCCCCATAGGCTAGACTTTAGGGTTTAGCCATTACGATCTCGAGGTAGATCAACTCTTGTACTCATATTCATCCATATTAATCTAGCAGGAGGTAGGGTATTATCTCGATCGAGAGGGCCTGAACCTGGGTAAACATTGTGTCCCCACTCTCCTGTTACCATCATTCCTCTAAACGCATAGCTTGGGCCCCGCTACCCGAGATCTGCCGGTTTTGACACCGACAATGGTGCTTTCATTGAGAGCTCCCTTGTGCGCTCGCGGTGAGCGATCGATGGCTCGTCTCGTCATCAATGACGGGATCACACTCGGAAATAGCCTGGCTATCGGCCAGGTTCTCCAGCTCGGCGGGTTCGCTGTATGCGCCCGCATGGCCTCTGGGCCGGCCGCTCTCCCTGCGGCCATCGAGCACCACCTTTATGCCGATTCTGGCCACTCCGATTACGTGATCCTGGCAGAACTCTTGCCCTTAAATGAGCTGCTTGATCGCATCGCCGCCCTGGGGCTTTCATCGCCAGGAGATCAGATCGAACTTAAGTCCGGCCATGATGAGATCGATCCTTCTCCGATCACTCATCTGGTAGCAGCGGTTGAGGATGGAGCCACTGAGACTTCTCCTCTCTAGACGGAGATCGCAACAGCTCGGATCTCCGAACCCATCGAGCCGAACACGTCCCGGTCAGGAGACGCTCTATGTTCTTTGAGCTCTAGGACTGACACCGGACCCGAAAGGCGACTAGATCCCGTCGAATCCGGATAGTCACCATCGGAGGTTGTCAAAACCCCGAATATCACTTTGGGTCAGGATTCAAATTTCCAACACCCACCCACCCTGGGAAATACTCTCCAAGTAAATCCGGAATCCCGGACATAGATGATCTCGCGAACATACAGCAGCAGCCCGAGGAAACGGTCAACCACTTCTGGACCAGATTCCTACTTGTTAAAAACAAGATCAGGGACTGCTGCGATGACAAAGCGGTCTCCCTACTTCACCACAATTGCACGGACGAGGGAGTCTTGAACACCCTCAACCGACGTCGTGTTCTAAGTTTCATAGAATTATCACAGCTAGTACGGAAGTACTGAGCAATGGAAAATACTTGGAAAGCCCAGAATACACCTCTAGAACTGTCCATATCTGGACAGTACATTATCAAGGGTAAACGGACATACCCTAGCAGGTCATCCGATAACATGCCAATTGGCAACAAAAACAAACCTTTCTTAAGGTACATGTCTGTACCGGACGAACTACTCGACACACCTTGCCAAATACACGCAACCCCGGACAATGCCCCTAACCATTGCCTTAGAGCATGCTGGCATGCTGGGTACTCCGACAGGTAGCAAAAAGTGGTACGTCAATTCTTGCCACCACCGTACCGAGGGAGAGGGATGTCGACGTCTTCACCGTCTTCGAGTTGTTCTCCTCAAACAACTGCCGTAAGAGAGCAAATCGTGAACTTGCCGAGGTTTACCAAACTAGCTCTGCAAGCCCATGGAGCAACACGGCAATTAGTTTTTCTACCGATGAAACACCTCGAGTCCGGGCAATCCGAGCATCAACAGTTCTTGTACTAGATCCATTAGTGGACGGCTTCCGCCTCACTAAAGTACTTATGGACGGAGCAAGCGGACTAAATCTCATATATGAGGAAACGCTTGCAAAGATGCACGTTGATAAATCCCGCATTGAGCACACCAACACAACCTTTAGAGGAATTATACCTAGCCGCGAAGCCCAGTGTTCGGGAAGCATTAAGCTCGATGTAGTGTTCGGCACATCTGGCAACTACAGATCGGAGGAACTACTCTTCCACATTGTTCCCTTTCATAGCGGATACCACGCCCTTCTAGGACTGAACGCCTTCTCATGCTTTCAAGCTATACCCCATTACGGGTACATGAAGCTTAAAATGCCAGGGCCCAATGGAGTGATCACATTAACAAGTGATCCGGATAGAGCACTCCGCACCGAAAACAAGACGGCATCCTTAGCCTTAGAGGCATTATCCGAAGCCCTCGTGGCCAAAGAATTAACTACCCTATGATCAAAGGTAGACAAGGATGGCGTGATCCTCGCCAAAATATCAAAGTCTACCTCCCTCAAGCCAGCAGACGAAATCATCAAATTTCAAGTGCACCCAACGGACCCCAATAAGACAGCATCCATCGGGGCACATATGGATCCGGCGGTGGACAGCGTGTTACACGCCTTCCTTCGGGAAAATTAGGATATATTCGCCTGGCACCCTTCAGATATGTCAGGAATCCCACGCAGGCTGGCCGAACACAGCCTCAATATTATCAAAGGGTTCAAACCGGTCAAGCAGTCACTGCGATGGTTTTCTGAACCCAAAAGACAAGCAATGGGAGAAGAGCTAGCCAAGCTATTAGAAGCCGGATTCATTAGAGAAATTAAACACCCGGATTGGCTAGCCAACTTGGTCATGGTACCGAAGAAGGATAAATCATGTCGCCTCTACGTCGACTTCACAGACCTGAATAAGGCCTGCCCAAAGGATCCCTTTCCTTTGCCCCGCATTGATCAAATTATCGATGCAACGCCCGGACACGACTCGCTGTGCTTCCTTGATACTTATTTCGGATACCATCAGATAAAGATGAAGGAATCTAATCAGGCCGCAACGGCATTTATCACCCCGTACGATCCTTTTTGTTTCAACACTATGCCCTTTGGACTTAAAAACACTAGCGCCAGATATCAACGCATGATTCAAACATGCTTAGAAAAGCAAATTGGCAAAACAGTGGAGGCACATGTTGACGACGTAGTTGTAAAAACTAAACACGCCGAGACTTTGGTGGAAGATCTCCGCCTTACGTTTGCCAACCTCCGAGAATACGACATAAGGCTCAATCCGGAAAAATGTGTATTCGGCGTTCCAGCCGGAAAGCTATTAGGGTTCATCGTATTCCATAGAGGAATCGAAGCTAACCCAGTCAAAATTCGGGCCTTGTCAGAATTCAAAATACCAACGATCTCAAGCAAGTGCAAAAGCTAGCAGGCTGTGTAGCGGCTTTAAGATGCTTCATCTCCAGATTAGGAGAAAAAGCATTGCCACTTTACAGATTGCTACGATGCACTAACAATTTTGAATGGACGAATGCGGCCACAACTGGATTGGAAGAAATAAAAGCCCTACTAGCGAGCAACCCGGTCCTAGTCGGCCCCAGTGTTGGCGAACCAATGCTGCTGTATATATCAGCCACTCACCAGGTAGTGAGTGCCGTGCTCGTTGTCGAGCGAGCCGAAGAGGGACATAAATTCCCTATTCAAAAACATGTATACTATGTATCCGATGTTCTAACACCTTGCAAATCACGGTACCCCCACTATCAGAAAATTGCCCATGCGGTCTTCATTTCATCTCGAAAACTTCGACACTACTTTCAAGAATGTTCGATCACAGTGGCATCCGAGGTACCAGTCAATGATATTATCAACAATAAAGACACCAAGGGATGCATAGCCAAATGGGCCATCGAGCTCTTACCGTTCGAAATATCCTATAAGCAACGCCGGACTATTAAATCCCAGGTGTTGGCCAACATTGTCGCAGAATGGACCGAAGTCCAGCTCCCTAAAGAGTATGGCTCATACTCTCACTGGACAATATACTTCGACAGTTCTAAAATGCTAGCCGGATTGGGGACCGGCGTGATATTGATATCTCCTACTGGGCCAGTGTACATTCTCCAAATTATGTACACAGACTCGACCAATGCGGCCGAGTATGAGGCCCTATTACACGGTCTCCGCCTCGCTATATCCATGGGCATACAACGCCTCAAGGTACGCAGAGACTCAAACCTCGCTATCTCCCAAATTAACAGAGATTTTGATGCGAGAGATTCAAAAATGGCAGCTTACCGCAATGCTATATTGAAAACATCGGCTCGATTTGAGGGGTTGGAATTCCATCACGTAGCCCAGGATAATAACCAGGCCGCTGACGTACTCGCTCGTATGGGCGCTAAACATGACCCCATCCCGCCTAACACATGTGTGGAAAGGCTATTTAAGCCATCAGTAACATGGCAGGACGCGAGCAGCGATACGAATTCGGATCCGAACACACCCCCAGCCGAACTCAATCAAGACTTCATCGGAGATCAAAACATGGAGATAACTCCTTCGACTCACAAAATCATGGCTGTCATAGCCCCCTGGACAGAGCCCTTCCTAGCTTACCTTAAAAGGCAGGAACTCCCCGATGATCAAAATGAGGCCTGCCGCATAGTCTGGCGTTCTAAAGCCTACAAAGTTCACGAAGGTGAGCTATATAAGAAAAACACACCTAGTATTCTACAAACGTGCATCTCCGAAAAGGAGGGAAGGAAAATTCTCGCTGACATACATGCTGGCATGGGCGGCCACCACGCTGCAGCACGGGCTCTTGTAGGCAAAGCTTTTCGCACTAGCTTTTACTGGCCCACGGCCCGATCAGATGCCCAAACCTTAGTCCAACACTGCGTTGGCTGCTAGCTCTTTGCAAATCAAAGTCACATGCCTCCCACCGCTTTGAGAACAATCCCCATTACTTGGCCTTTTGCGGTCTGGGGGCTTGATATGGTCGGACCACTTAAAGGGGGGAAGTCATAAAAGGAAATACTTATTGGTGATGGTAGATAAATTCACTAAATGGATAGAAGCCAAGCCAGTAAAAACAGCTGAAGCAGGGCCTGTGATAGATTTTATATCTGGCGTAGTACACCGTTATGGTGTCCCGCATAGCATTATCATAGACAATGTCTCCAATTTCACAGCTGACGAGGTAAAAAATTGGTGTGCAAAGTTAGGTATTAAACTTGACTATGCTTCTGTATACCATCCTCAAACAAATGGTCAAGTCGAAAGAGCTAATGGTCTGATAATGAGCGGCATTAAACCCCAACTAGTGTGCTCCCTACGGGAGTCTAATAAACACTGGGTCGAAGAGCTTGACTCTGTACTCTGGGGGCTGCGGACCACACCCAATCATACGACCGGATATACACCTTTTTTCATGGTGTACGGCGCACAGGCTATTCTGCCCTACGACATTATTCATGACTCACCTCGAGTGCGCATGTACGAGGAGAGAGAAGCCGAGCTAGATCGGTAGGACGACCTAGATGGACTTGAAGAGGAGCGTGATACAGAGCAAGCGCGTTCCACATTCTATCAACAACAGGCCATGCGATACCAGAGCAGAGAAGTGCGGGCCAAGACATACAACATCGGGGAACTCGTTTTACGCCTCCCGTAGAAGAAAAAGGACAAGCTCAAACCAAAATGGGAGGGGCCCTTCATTATCGACGAAGTACTCTCCGGTGGAGCCTATCGCCTTCGCAATGCACAAGATAACCGCCTTGAGCCGAACTCGTGGAACGCTGCCAGGCTCCGACGATTTTATGGATAGTATGGTAGCAATTTTTTTCCTCCTTACAAGTTAGGTCTTGTCTTTTACTCTCTTATCTTTTCTCTTTTCCCATTTTTATATTTTTCTCTCATTGGAAAAGTATTTGGCTCGCCTGAACTGCCACATGATAAGTACATCTTCGAATGTATATACCCCAGATATACCTGGGGGCTTCTTTAACGAAGCCCATTATAAATAAAGCTTATTGCTTAAAATGTCGTCTGTTTTTACAGTTCTTCCTAGCCATGATATGCACCGATATGACTTAAGTTCTGGCCAAGCTGGGTTGGCTGGCTCCTATGCTTACCCCTACGTTCCCGATTGTTCGGCTAGGGTGTAAAGGGAGCACCTCTGCGATTGTTACAACTGGGTAATCTGGATATGTACCTCAGACTGGGTGAAGCCGAAAGCTAGTGCTCTTAAGGGAATAATTGGTCCACGGATATACGACATATCACATTCTAAAGCGTATTTTAAACTATCACACGAGATGGCATCCTATTGTCCTTCTCATAGGGTCGAAAGCCTAGGCCCGCATCTTTATGCACGCCGACCCAGGGAAAGGAACCCCTAACGATACTATTCTCTGTGGAAGATGTTTCTTACGTTAAATAGTAATATAACATAACTCCCCAAACATAGTTCGTCTGTTCAAGCAATTATGACCGGATTGCGTGGTTTCCTAACATATCACGTGTTTTAACACATATATAGTATTCGGAAACACTCCAGCCTTTGGGTCTATGGAGGTTAAAGCAGATGGTCGTCCATGACAAACTTTATATAAATTCGGCTAGAGATAAGTTTGATGGTAAAACTACATTAATACATAGAATCAAACGACTACTCATTTTCTATTCCCTCTATCAGGCTATCTAGCTTACAGTCCTGTTGGGAAAGCTTGGCAGCTATCTCTAATTGGTCATAGACCAAATGCGGAGGAATTTCTTATCCATCGGACCCTCGAGGTCCCGCGCGGGCCATGTGATTTGGATCGAGATGAGTGTAGCGCGTCTTCACCATGGCCCAGGCTTCTCGAGCACCCATGCGGCATGCTGATGCTTTCCATAGTTTGAAGCGGCGTCGAGCCCCTTTGAACAGGTTCGCCAGATCCTCCATAGTTTCTGGAGGAGAGTTGCCAGGCAATAGAGCTCTGGCCATACTCTTCATGGCCTTCCGAGCCCGTTCATGGACCCTGGAAAGCTCTTGCAGCACGTCACCCTCAAAATCGGACACTCCGCCTTCAAGCTGCCCAGTCAACAAACCTGCAGGAAAGGTTTTGTAAGAAACTTTCAAAAATAAGAGACTATAAGGAGAGCTAGGTATAAGAGACATACTAAACATGCCGCTTTTTAGCCTCCAGTTATCTTCCAAGGCGCTTGAGAGTTGGGCCTTTACGCCCTTTAGCTCCTGTTCGAGCCTAATATTTCTATCCTGCGTTTGGTTCCTTTTCTCCATAACTTGCGTCAGTGCACGCTCGCCAGCGGCTGTTTCCCCTTTCGGCAAAAAAAATTGTCCGCTAAGGCAGCTCTTAGCTCCCCCCTCCAGTTGGTCGGTCGATCCTGTTGTTGTATTACAAATTAGTACATACATAATATTAATCAGCAGAACTATCATAGCTTCCGGCCACAATTATTCTTACCACCGGCATCCTTTCCGGATTCCTTCGAATTTTTCAATTCGGCGAGCTGGGTCTGGCACTTTTCAAGTTCTTTGGATAAAGAGTTATTATTTTCTCGAAGAACCTATAAAATACAACAATCCTCAAATCATTTGTACCAACTGCTTTAAATCTCGGGGGCTACTAGCATGGGAACACTCAAAATAAACACTTACCCGCCGATCTTTTGAAATCTGATGAGTGGCTCCGGCGAGTCCGTCTTGAGCGGCTCGGATATAGGCATCTGCAATGAGGGCGTTAAATGCCTCCTCAAAAAAAAAGCGGGGTCACGCATGGCTGCTTTCCACGGTCGGTGAATCATCGCAACCTCCACTTCGGAATTGGTGGTTGACACTTCACCCGAATCCTCCTGGACAGGACAATCCGACACCGAATTAGCATTTACCCCTGACGGGCCTGATGCCAGATTGACTCGAGCTTGGCCTGCATTGCCTCCGGAGACAGTCTGGTGTGTATTCCTCCTAAAAGGAACAAAACAAAGCGGAAAGTTATAATGCCGATTTCACCACCCAGCACATGTTAAAACAAACATACCTCTTTGAAGGTCCGCTGGTGTTTGTGGTCCTTTTTCGCTTCAAGACCTTACCTGACGCATGCGCCGCCCTCTGGGTTGATGGTCTACTCGTAGTTCGGCATGAGGAGCGCCGTCCCTGTTCAAGTGTGATAGAATACATTGGGTAAAAGCGCATTAGGAATCTTCTCTTTTGAAGAGATATGTCCTGAAATACTTACACGGGAGGAAGGAATGAGGCCTAGGTAATCGGCTACTATAGTCACCAGGAGACCCTGACGGCAGGCTTGGTAGAAGACTCCTACCTCTAGCTCTATGCCCACGTCCGGATCTTCATCGTATCCGGGGCCTGTATTTTGAAACTGGTCCTCTGGCTGAGGGGCGGGACTGTTAATCCCCTCGATCACCTTCCTCCACTCCTATTAGGAGAAACCGAATTCAGTTCGAATAATATATCATAATAAAAAAATGGCCGGTCATGAGAGAAACTCACCCAGTCAGGAAGATTGTACATTGAAAACCCCTCCCGACACGTCGGGCGAATAAAGTCTTGTCTCTCTCCCTTATAGAGACCTTCTAGGACAGCGGCTAGAGCGACAGGGTCATCTAGAGCTAAGCGTAAGCAGTGCGAGGCATCATCTTGGACATTATAGTGCCACATTGGAAATCCTCTAGCTTGAAGCAACTGCACGCAACGCTTTATTGAAATAGCCATCACTTCGATTATGGATAGCCCTGAATTGGCGAGAAATTTGATTTTACCAGCCAGTATGCTAACCTCCGCTCTCTCTTCTTTCGAGGGATTGTGAGGACACCAATTGTAAAGCTTCTTTGGTGGAGCACTGGAGAACTTGGGGAGTCCACGCCGGACTGGATCCGGCAAAGCGACGTCCTCAATATAGAACCACTCTGAAGGCCACTCTTCGGATGCTTTCTTCGGAGTACCGGGCAGATAGCTTGTCCCGGCTATGCGCCATACTTCGGCGCCCCCGACTTCAAATATGTATCCTTCTTCCGATCGAGGGACAATGCAGAAGTACTTTCTCCACAGCTCAAAGTGAGGCTCGCAGCCCAAAAACAGTTCGCACAAAGCGACAAAACCCGCAATATGCAAGATGAACCCCATCATAAGATCATGCAATTGAAGACTGTAGAACTCCAGGAGTCCCCTGAGGAAGGGGTGGACGGGGAACCCTATGCCTCTTAAAAGGAAGGGAACGAAACATACCCACTCTCCATCGGAGGGGTTGGGAAAACTCTCTGCCAGGGCTTGATTGTTGACAGACATTAGTCCGGCCCGTACGGGGACTAGATCCTCCGGAGGGAGATATCCCTGTGCTTGAAGTGTCCTCAGATGCGCATGGGACACAAAAAGCTTTTCCAATCTCCTGCACGAGGGCCATGGGGGCGCCAGGAAGAGCTTGGGGCGCCAGCCATGTTTGAAGATTTTTTGCAGGCACTAGGGTTTCTTCCGCATGGAATGGGATGGAGAGGCAATTGGGATCTATCTTCTTATATAGGCGCCTGCTCTACATCGTCAAGGGGGAATTTGTAAAATTGCCCAGACGATTCACATTCATTGGACACGTGGAAACCAAGGCGACGGCGGCGAGGAATCGATGGAGTACAACATTTAAAGAAGCCAAACTATCATCCAGGCGGACTCACCTTGCAAGACCGAAGACATGAAGCCGGGCACAATCTCATCCTTGAAGGCAAGTCCGGGGGCTACTGAGGGAGTCCTGTTGTAACACCACATATGTGATACTTTCCAATTATGGCAATAAAGCAATTCTCATTTTGATCCTTGTCCTTATCCTTGGGGGTTCTTGTCACTTGAGCTTTATTTTTGTTTTGCATTATCATTTTATTTTTTGCATCCATGCATTGCTTCATCATCATCATGGCATCATTTCATCTTAGCTTCATTTCTTGTTTTGTTTGTGAGGTGAGGCCACCTTGATGTTGTTGTGTGTGTTGGTGCAAATCCATGCCCTTGCCAAAACCTAGACCCCCTCCTTCTTCTTCACCTCTTCTCTTGCCTTCTTTTCTTCCTTTCTTTAATTATTTTTGCAAGTGACCTAGCCATTCCTTTAATGTTCAACTCCTCCCCTTTTCTTTGTTGCTATGACATGTGTCACCATGCAAAGCCATGCCCCATTTTAAAGTGATTTGGTTGGGTTCAAAAATGACAAGAGTTTGAACCATATTCAAACTCATTTTATTTTTCCACCTCCAAAAATGTCCAAACCAATTTTATTAAATAGGGCATAAATCCATGAGCATGGGGATATTTTATTTATCTCCTAACTCTATTTCCTTGAGCCTGCACTTTTCCTTTTATTTTTCTATCGGAGGGAAATAGAAAAAGGAAAAGAATATAGCCAGCAGCCGCAACAATGCAGCCCAGCCAGTAGGCCCATTCTCCCCCCCCGGCCCAGCTCCAGCCGGCCCAAGCCCGCGCGTCCCTCGCACCCATTTACACCCACATGCCCACTTACCCCTGCTAGCTCGCGCACACGTGGACTCCCTGGCCCCACACGTCAGCGACGGCGCCCGCAAAGCTACCCACCTTTTCTTCCACCTCCAGCGACGCCATGGGGACCGCGAGCCCGACGCCGTCGTCGCACCGTCGCGCCCCTGGCACCCCTTTTAAGCCCTCAGTGTGTCCAACCCTCTTCCTAGGTTCCTCCTTCCTCCTCCCGCCGTCTGGGAGCTAAGGTCCACCAGATCCGCCGCTCCAAAGCCGTCCCGCACGCATCTAGGAGCGCGAGCTCGTCACCGGCGTGCCTCTCGTCGACCTCGGCCTCGCCAACCTTGCCGAACTACTTCCCTGTCGTCGACTACATCCTCTACGAGGAGCCGATCGCCTCGCCAGCATCGTCTTCTTCCTCTTCTTCCACTCTGACGGGCGTAGCTGTTCGAGCGTCATCGTCGTCGACTCCGACCACCTCTGGGCCAGCCGAACACCTCGTCGTGTTTGTGGTGAGCGTCTCCACCTTCCCGTGCTCTTTTCCCCCTCCTTAGCGTCGTCTAGACCAAAGTTCATCGTGCACCCGAGCTTGTTGCCGTCAAGACTCGTCGCCGGCGAGTATATCGACCATCGTAGGCCGTCTACTGTTGCCTGTTTGCTTCGCCTTGTCGTGTAGATGTGGCCAGAGTAGTCGCCGCTCCGCCTAGGCCGTTGCTTTGTCTCGTAGAGGTCCGTCGCCGCCATTCTAACGTGAGCTCGTCGCCGGTGTTGTAGTGCTTGCAAGGTTCTGCAAGCGCATGGCGTGGATGCGGTGTTCCCCCAGGAACAGCCCGCACCCCTCCGCCGTCCGTTTAGGTCGCCGGAGCAGCTCCGACGAGCGGCTCCGGCGAGCCACTGTTTT
Organism: Secale cereale; assembly: GCA_902687465.1. Lineage (NCBI taxonomy): Eukaryota > Viridiplantae > Streptophyta > Magnoliopsida > Poales > Poaceae > Secale > Secale cereale. The sequence goes on from LR738715.1 coordinate 645,642,447, forward strand.
CCCCTGCTGCTGGCATCTTCAGTTTACTCTTTAGGCGATGTATCTGTATTCTGTCAAGAACGCCTGTCTAGCCCAGTGGCTTGGCCCTTCGTCAGTTAGCAGCCAGGTCGTGGGTTCGAATCCTATAGGGGGCAGTGGGAGTCCCCCCCCCCATTTTTGCTCCCTATGAGACTGACAGGTAGGCCCCACCTGCCAACCTCACCACTCTCTGCACCCCCACGCGCACACAGTCACTGCCACCTCAGCACCCATGACCCCATAGGTCAGTGGCTGCGGCTAGGAGGGCCTGGGTCATTTTGACCTTTGCGTCTGTTTTCTTTTTCTGTTTTTGCTTTTCTTTTTTCGTTTTCTACATATACTTTGCATAATTAATATCTGTTTAATTATGCATTTGATGGAAATGAGTTATATATGAAAAATGTTTAGTTTTTCATGTAGATTATTATTATGTTGTTTGTTGCCATGTTTAACAACTTTTAACATGTTGTTTGAATTAATTTGTGTTTTAAATGTGCTCAAACTTGTAAAAATCATAACTAAGTATCTACAACTCCAAATTTAACGAACTTTATATGCATTTGGGGTGAAAAAATGTGTAGAATAATGTAGTGCTGTTGTTTTGCATGTTTAACAACTTTAAAACATGAGTTTCTTAGATCTGTCCCAAATGCATTTAAATAATTATGGGAGTTTCTGGAAATGGTTGTTTGTTCATTCCAGTCCATTTAAATATGCTAGCATGTTGTTGTAGTCCTAGCTACACCCTTGCCATGTTAATCAACTCTTTTAAACTTGTTGGGTGCTTGTTGTAATAATCTACATAACCTTGTGAACTTGTTAGTTTTGTTCGTTGCTTGTCTTCATTCATGTGTTGTGATCTTGGTTGCTATGATGTTAGTGCACTCTTGTGTCCCTAGGCTCTACATCATATCTATTCATGGCCATATGCATCATACTCATGCATCATGTGATTGAGCATTGCATGATGATTGATTGTTGTTCTGGTGTTGCATTGTTGCGTTGGTTAGAGCCCGGTGACGATTCGGAGTACGAGGTTCCTACCGAGGCTGAGTTTGAGGAGCAAGGTTACGATCCCTCTGTGGAATCAACAGGCAAGATGACCATTCCCAAATATCACTACTATCTTTGCCTATGCTAGATATCTCGCTCTTTAGATATTGCCTCGATGCCTATTCGTATTTGTCAGCCCTCCTATTGTTGCCATGAAACTCTCTAACCACCTTCCTAGCAAACCGTTGTTTGGCTAAGTACGCATCGCTCAGCCCCTCTTATAGCGTTGTTAGTCGCAGGTGAAGATTTGAAGATTCTTGCCCCGTGATGAAGTTATTGTTGGGATATCACAATATGTAATATGTTAAACTAAATCACCTATATATTGGTAATGGGTGGAAGGCTAAGCCTCTTGCTTGGTGTTTTGTTCCACTCATGCCTCCCTAGGAACCGATAAATCGGTGTTATGTTCCTTGATTTTGCGTCCCTAACACGGTTGGGGTTTATGGGCCCCCCCTTGATAATTCGCTTAATGCTAAAGCTTTTCCAGCAAGGCCCAACATTGGTTTTACATTTGCCTAATATCTAAAACTTGCATAGGACGTTGCAAACCCGAGGTCTTAATTAACAACCCGGGACAGTGCTCCTCATGAGTGTTGGTCCAAACTGGGGGTCCTGTAGGGCCGGCTTGGGGAAACCCGAGGTATCTAGTATAACCTGTAGCATCACCCATCCGGTCGTGGCCTGAGACGAGATACGCGCGGCTACTATCAGGGTGTCGGCACACCGGGAGGTCTTGCTGGATTAGTTTTACCTTTGTCGAAATATCTTGAGCACGGGATTCCGAGAATACTCGGGTCTTCCCACTTTGGAGTTGCGACTCCGCAGATCGTGAGCTTGTGATGGGCTAAGTTGGGACACCCCTACAGGGTTTGATCTTTCGAAAGCCGTGCCCGCGGTTATGTGGCAGATGGGAATTTGTTAATATCCGATGGTAGATAACTTGACACCATGTTCATGAATACACTACCTGCGTGAGTAACCGTGATGGTCTCTTTCCGAGGGGCTTCGGGAAGTGAACACGATGGGGTTATGAGGTGAGTAGTTAGGATCACTTCTTGATCAACTTGGCGATCGTTGGCACTTGTCCTCTTCTCGCTCTAAAACTCGTAAGCTAGTGGTTAGTGCTTGCTGCAACCTTGTTTACCGCCTTTCCACACCTAACGCTTTGATAGTTTTGCTACCCGGGAACGGGATTGCTGAGTCCTCTGTGGCTCACAGATTCAACACACACCAGATGCAGGTACCGTTGAGAACTATACAGGAGATGGCTCAGAGCTGTACTGGGAGTTCGATGAAGAGCGTGGACGTTACTACGTGTCTTATCCCGACGATCAGTAGTGGTTCTTACTAGGAGGATCCGGGCTTGTGTTATTTATGGTATCTTTCCATTTGGATTTCGTCCGTAGCTGGACTCTGATGTTATTTGGATGATGTATGTTATTGTATTTCATTGTGTGACGTGGCGAGTGTAAGCCAACTATCATTTTACACTTTCATCCTTGATTTTACATGAGTTGTGCAAAGATAACATACTTGAGATCATTCTAGTATGCGTTTATGTCCTTAAGTCGTGCCTCGACACGTGGGGGGCATAGCCGCATACTGGGCATTAAAAGTTGGTATTCAAAGCCTTCTCCGACCTAGGAGCCCCCTGATTGATCGAATCGTTGACGGTTGAGTCTAGGCACACACACAAAAAAATGTTTTGAGTCCTATATATATATATCGGAGAGTAGGATTTCTTTTTACTCCTCATCCCTTCATCGCTCTGGTGAGGACTCGTGACGTCGTTCTATCTCCTCTACTCTAAAAAATTCACTAATTTTTTTTAGGATTACATGAGTATTGTTTGGATTGTTCCGGTATCTTTGTGATGAGAACATTGTTCTCGATGCCTCCTATCATTTAGGGGTTGTGGTAGTGTCCCGGGGAGTTGAGCTCCGAGGTGTTTTCGTCACAAATGTATCGCAACGGTTCTAGAATACTTAAGACGGCCGACATAGATAACTCCACAATGCGGTTAGTGGTGAGATAACCCCGATGTCACCCAGTACTGGTGGGATAGTTCGGGAGTATTGCCATAGCTAGTATAGCGGATGCGTTTCGAAGGTCCGAGGTAAACAGTTTCCGAGGATGACTGGTTATGTGTTGACAGATGGATACAGCTGGATGTAGGTTTACAGTTGAGTGCGTGGTGCTTCCCCTGTATCTCCAACACCAGATTGCATAACCGGAAACCTTTGGGAATTAATTGGTGGGTTCTTCAAGTAGCTCGTAGGCATTCTTCCAACGAGTGCATGGTATGAGGTTTGGGGTTCAACATCGAGTGAAGAGGTTTCATGGGCGTTGTTCTAATTGGGAGTTGCATCTTAAAGGGTCCTTGGCTATGCTGATCCGGGGATTGCAACACCCTTTGTAACGCGTTCCATGGGGCATTCAGCACGAACATGTGGGACGAAGCTTCTATCATGTATTTGTTCCATCTGCACCTTGTTGTTTTTATTTATTTACCTTTTGTTCTCCCAAGTGGCTTCTCGAGAAGATTGTCGTACCATTAAACTGTGGAATTCATTCGTTCATTTTGTTCGAATATTCTTGTGAAGACTTATGTTGCAAATTTCTAGCCGTTGATTCAGCTTATATATTTTCCATCAATGGCTAACGGTTGTCATCAAATTCAGGATGGCTCCTAAGAGGGTTCCCAACCCTAATCAAGAGGGCGAAGAAGAGCGTCCTCCTGAACGTCCTCCTTCCCCTCCTCCTCCGGCTGAGGCGTGGAGAGCAATTATGCAAGCGACCAACCAGAACACCCAGATGCTCATGCAAATGATGCAGGACTTTCAAGCCAACCAAGCAAATCAAGGCAATCATGGGAACCAAGGCCAAGGCAATCTGTTCAATCAACCTCACTTTGCGACACTGAACCAACTCCTGGCAAACCAACCGAAGTCTTTCAGTTACTGTGTGGACCCGTTGGATGCTGAAGATTGGATCACATACATCAAAAAGAACTTTGAATGCAGTAACGTGAGGCCTGAGGATTACGTCAAGTTTGCCGCCTTCCAACTCAAAGATCAAGCTGCTGATTGGTGGCAACAGTTCAAAAATTCCAGAGGTGAACATGAGATCTCGTGGACTGACTTCTGCAAAGATTTCCGCTCTCACCACATTCCAACCAGTGTCATTGAAGGCATGCATGAGCAATTCCACAACCTGAAGCAAGGCACCATGTCCGTCTATCAATACAATGTCAAGTTCCAAAACCTTGCCCGTTATGCGAAGCAAGACATCCTCGATGCCAAGAGCAAGATTTACAGTTCCATGGTGGTCTGAAGGATGAACTCCAACTTGCTCTCACCTTGTTCGAGCCGGACGAATTTGACCAATTCTACAATATGGCTCTCAAGCAAGAGGCAACTCAGCTCAAGAGTGAAGCTTCCAAAAAGAGGATCAGAGATGTTGTTCACTCCTCCTCTTCCTCTCAAGTGGTTACCAAGCAGCAGAAGTTCTGGCTACCGCCTCCTCCAGTGCTCCGTCCTCCAAACAACAACAAGCACTCAGGTGGCCGTGGTTTCTCCCACCCACCCAACCCAAGCAATCAGTCCAAGCCTCAGTTTCAAGCTTCAAGATCAAGTGGTCCTTATCACCGGCCTCTCTCAGAAGTTACTTGCAACAAGTGTGGCTAGAAGGGTCACTATGCAAACAAAGGCACCTTCCGCCTCCTCCACTTGTCAGCAATGCTATTGTCAAGCACAATCCCAAGGTTGCAAGAGTGAATCTGATGAATGCAGCTCAAGCATAGAATTCTTCAGATGTGATACTTGGTAATCTTCCAGTTAACCTTAAACCTGCTAAAGTCTTGTTTGATTCGGGTGCATCATGTTCTTTCATGTCTCAACCTTTTGCATCGAAGCACAATGTTGACATCAAAAGTTTACCAAGGGAGTTATCAATTGTTTCCCCGGGAAAACGAATGCATTCTAGTGTGTTTGCTCCGGATATATCTATTCATATGGGTGATTACAGTTTTCTGGTTTCTCCGGTTATTCTCGGCAACTCCGACATTGATCTTATTCTTGGGATGAATAGGCTCTCCAAGCATGATGCAAACATTGATTGTGCAAATAAGGAATTCAAGCTTACTCATCCTGGCGAAGATGTGATTATCTTCGCCTCTCGAGATAACACAATCAGGCTATTCTTTCACAATGACAAGGCCGAGATTAATGCCATTTCTCATATTCCGGTGGTTAATGAATATGAGGATGTTTTCCCCGAAGAGCTTCTAGGCATGCCTCCCCATCGTCAAGTTGAATTCGTCATTGAACTCAAGCCCGGTACTGAGCGAGCATGTCGGCGTCCGTACAAGCTTTCCCCTGATGAGTTGAAGGAGCTGAAGAAACAACTCGATGAGCAAGAACGTATTGGTCTAATCAGGCCTAGTACTTCTCATTGGGGATGTGGTGTTCTATTTGTCAAGAAGAAGGATGGCAAGGAATGCCATTGCATTGATTACCGGCCATTGAACAAGAAGATAATAAAGAATAAGTACCCGCTCCCCAATATCAATGAATTGTTTGAGCAGCTCAAAGGAGCAAAGGTGTTCTCGAAGCTCGATCTCCGGATGGGTTACCATCAGATTCGTATCTGTGAAGAGGGTATTCCTAAGACCGCATTCAGAATGAGTTTTGGCACTTATGAATACACGGTCATGTCTTTCGGCCTTGCAAATGCTCCACCCACTTTCTCTCGGATGATGCACTTCATATTCAACCCCTACACCAATGAAATTGTTCTCGTCTATCTGGATGATATCTTGGTATTCTCCAAGAATGAAGAAGACCATGCCAAGCATCTCTGTTTGGTCCTTGACAGGCTCCGTGAACACAAGTTCTATGCGAAGTTCTCCAAATGTGAATTCTGGCTGGATAAAGTCCTATATCTTGGCAATATTATCTCTGCCGAGGGCATTTCTGTGAACCCCGAGAAGGTTGAAGCTATTGTCAACTGGGAACCTCCGCAGAATGTCAAGCAACTCCGAAGCTTCCTTGGTCTCGCTAGCTATTGCAGAAGGTTCGTTGAGAACTTCTCCAAGATTGCCAAGCCTCTTTCCAACCCGTTGCAGAAGAATGTCAAGTACTCCTGGACTCCTGATTGTGATGTGGCATTCAAAACATTGAAAGAGAAGTTCATTTCTGCTCCGGTTCTTACTCCTCCGGATGAGTCCAAGCCTTATGAAGTCTTTTCTGATGCTTCATTGCAAGGTCTTGGTGGTGTTCTCATGCAAGACAAGAAGATTGTGGCATACACTTCACGTCAGCTAAAACCAAATGAGAAGAATTACCCCACACATGATCTCGAGCTAGCAGCAGTTGTACATGCCTTGATCACGTGGAGACACCTTCTGTTGGGCAGAAAAGTGGGCATCTTCACCGATCACAAGAGCTTGAAGTACATCTTCACACAGCCAAACCTTAACCTTCGCCAGACTCGTTGGGTTGAGATGGTTCAAGATTACGATCCAAGCATTGAGTATACTCCTGGCAAGGCCAATGTCATTGCAGATGCCTTGAGCAGAAAGGCGTATTGCAACAGTCTCCTTCTCAAACCGTTCTAGCCTGAATTTTGTGAATCATTCAGGAAGCTCAACCGCCAAGTCGTTCTGCAAGGCTTCCTTGCAAACCTTCAAGTTGCTCCTACGTTGGAAGATCAGATCCGTGAGGCCCAACTCAGTGATGCTATGGTGCAGAAAGTGAAACATGGTATTGCTAAGGGTACTCCCAAGTACAAGTGCTATCGCGTTGATGAGAAATACACCTTGTTCTTTGAGGACATAATTGTGGTTGCCAAGGGTGATCTTAGGAAGCTCATAATGAACGAAGCACATGACTCCCTCCTCTCGATTCATCCCGGAAGTTCCAAGATGTACCAAGACCTCAAGCAATCATATTGGTGGACTCACATGAAAAGGGAGATTGCCCAATTCGTGAATGAATGTGATGTTTGCAGAAGAGTGATGGCAGAGCATCAACGTCCAGCCAGACTCCTTCAACCTCTACCTATTCCCAAGTGGAAATTCGATCACATTGAGATGGATTTCGTCACTGGGTTTCCTAAGTCCAAGAAGGGAAATGATGCTATCTTTGTGGTGATTGACAAGCTAACTAAAGTAGCTCATTTTCTTCCCGTCAAAGAATCCATCAACGCAGCTCAGCTGGCAAAGTTGTACACCTCCAGAATTGTTTCTTTGCATGGCATTCCTCAAGTGATCTCCTCGGACCGTGGAAGCTTGTTCACATCCAAGTTCTGGGATTCTTTTCAGTTAGCCATGGGCACAAAGATTCGCTTCAGCACTGCGTTTCACCCTCAGACTAGTGGTCAAGTTGAAAGAGTGAACTAGATCCTCGAAGATATGCTAAGAGCTTGTGTCGTCTCCTTCGGTATGAAATGGGAAGATTGCCTTCCATTTGCGGAATTCTCCTACAACAACAGCTTCCAAGCAAGTGCCGGCAAAGCTTCTTTTGAAATCCTCTATGGCAGAAAGTGTCGTCCCTTCTCAACTGGTCCGAGACTGGAGAACGTCAACTTCTTGGAAATGATTTGATCTCAGAAGCCGAAGAAATGTGCAAAGTCATACGTGAGAATCTCAAAGCCGCTCAATCGCGTCAAAAGAGCTACTATGACGGCAAGCATCGTAACTTGGCTTTCGACATTGGAGACCATGTCTATCTCCGTGTTTCTCCCATGAAGGGCACTCAGAGGTTCGGTATTAAGGGCAAGCTTGCTCCAAGATACGTGGGCCCTTTCAAGATTCTTGGCAAGAGAGGCGATCTAGCCTACCGACTCGAGCTTCCCTCCAACTTTGCTAATGTGCATGGTGTGTTTCACGTGTCTCAACTCCGCAAGTGCTTCAAGACGCCTGAACGCACCATTCTGTTCAAAGAGATTGATCTTGAACAAGACTTGTCTTATCGTGAGCACCCCATTGCTATTCTTGAAGAAACTGAGCGCAAGACCCGCAACAAGTCCATCAAATTCTTGAAAGTGAAGTGGTCACACCATACCGACCGAGAATCTACGTGGGAACGAGAAGATCACCTTCGTTCCGAGTATCCCTCCTTCTTTCAATCCAAGATCTCGAGACGAGATCTTTTTGTAGTGTAGGAGAGTTTGTAACACCCCATATGTGATACTTTCCAATTATAGCAATAAAGCAATTCCCATTTTGATCCTTGTCCTTATCCTTGGGGGTTCTTGTCATTTGAGCTTTATTTTTGCTTTGCATTGTCATTTTATTTTTTGCATCCATGCATTGCTTCATCATCATCATGGCATCATTTCATCTTAGCTTCATTTCTTGTTTTTTTTGTGAGGTGAGGACACCTTGATGTTGTTGTGTGTGTTGGTGCAAAGCCATGCCCTAGCCGAAACCTAGACCCCCCCCTCCTTCTTCTTCACCTCTTCTCTTGCCTTCTTTTCTTACTTTCTTTAATTATTTGTGCAAGTGACCTAGCCATTCCTTTAATGTTCAACTACTCCCCTTTTCTTTGTTGCTATGACATGTGTCACCATGCAAAGCCATGCCCCATATTAAAGTGATTTGTTGGGTTCAAAAATAACAAGAGTTTGAACCATATTCAAACTCATTTTATTTTTCCACCTCCAAAAATGTCCAAACCAATTTTATGAAATAGGGCATAAATCCAGGAGCATGGGGATATTTTATTTATCTCCTAACTCTATTTCCTTGAGCCTGCACTTTTCCTTTTATTTTTCTGTCTGAGGGAAATAGAAAAAGGAAAAGAATATAGCCAGCAGCCGCAGTAATGCAGCCTAGCCAGCAGGCCCATTCTCTCCCCCTGGCCCAGCTCCAGCCGGCCCGCGCCAGCAGCCCGCGCGTCCCTCGCACCCATTTACACCCATGCGCCCACTTACCCCTGCTAGCTCGCGCACACGTGGACTCCCTGGCCCCACACGTCAGCAACTGCGCCCGCAAAGCTACCCACCTTTTCTTCCACCTCCAGCGACGCCATGGGGACCGCGAGCCCGATGCCGTCGTCGCACCGTCGCACCCTGGCCCCCCTTTTAAGCCCTCAGTGTGTCCAACCCTCTTCCTAGGGTTCCTCCTTCCTCCTCCCGCCGCCTGGGGAGCTAAGGTCAACCAGATCCGCCGCTCCAAAGCCGTCCCGCACGCATCTGGGAGCGCGAGCTCGTCGCCGGCGTGCCTCCCGTCGACCTCGGCCTCGCCAACCTTGCCGAACTACCTCCCCGTCGTCGACTACGTCGACTACGTCCTCTACGCGGAGCCGATCGCCTCGCCAGCGTCGTCTTCTTCCCCTTCTTCCACTCCGGTGACCGTAGCTGTGCGAGCGTCGTCGTCGTCGACTCCGACCACCTCTGGGCCAGCCGAACACCTCGCCGTGTTCGTGGTGAGCGTCTCCACCTTCCCGCGCTCTTTCCCCCTCCTTAGCACCGTCTAGACCCGAGTACATCATGCACCCGAGCTTGTTGCCGTCAGGACTCGTCGCCGGCGAGTATGCCGACCACCGTAGGCCGTCTACTGTTGCCCGTCTGCTTCGTCTTGTCGTGTAGATGCGGCAGAGCAGTCGCCGCTCCGCCTAGGCCGTTGCTTTCTCTCGTAGAGGTCCGCCGCCGCCATTCTGACGTGAGCTCGTCGCCAGTGTTGTAGTGCTTACTAGGTTCTGCAAGTGCATGGCGTCGATGCGGTGTTCCCCCAGGAACAGCCCACACCCCTTCGCCGTCCGTTAGGTCGCCGGAGCAGCTCCGACGAGCGGCTCCGACGAGCCTCTGTTTTCCCCTGCTGCTGGCATCTCCGGTTTACTCTTCAGGCGATGTATATGTATTCTGTCAAGAACACCTGTCTAGCCCAGTGGCTTGGACCTTCGTCAGTTAGCAGCCAGGTCGTGGGTTCGAATCCTATAGGGGGCAGTGGGAGTATTTGTCGACGTACTGGGAACCAGGGTACCCAGACTTGCCTGTCTGCGGGCCGCAACGCGCTCCTACTACGGCCTGGTACGGCCCAGCCAATCGACCAGCTGTCCAAGACCCTCGCGATGGGACTAAGCCTCGCGAGGAGAACGACGGCAAGACCCCCTCAGGAGCGGCCTCGGCAAGGTGCTCCGGAGGGGCGGAGAATCCAAGGCCAAGCCTGCCTCAGGAGGAGGCAGTGATGTCAGAAGTGACACACCACGCCAGCGGGTGCCAGCGTCCACCAGCGGTGCAGTTACCATTTCGGTGCAAGGGGGACAGCGCAGCCGCAGGTTCCCGAGGAGCGGGGCAAAGGTTTTCCCATCGGTGCAACAAGACCGAAGACCACAAGGATGGCAAGGAGGATGTCACCGTCGAGCCCACCACCACGTCACCGCCTGGTCCTTTTGCAGGCGAAGACTGCTTTTGTTAGGGTAGGAACGTCCTTGTGTTTCCGCTCAAAAATGGCCGTTGTGGGATCCCTTCCCGCCTAAACATTTCGGGGGAAGAGGACTGTGGCCGCCTATATAAGTAGTAAGGATTCCCACTGTGAAGGGGATCGATCCATACACTCTGCCACCACATAAGGAGCAAGAACACTTGCCTCCTGACCCTCCCGAGCTCACCTCCTGAGCTCAGGAACCGCTGTACTAGCTCATATTCCAGCCCGCCCGAGGCTAATCCACCAAAGCAGGAAGTAGGGTCTTACACCACACGGTGGCCCGAACCTGGGTAAACTCTTGTGAGTTCTATCTGTTGTTTGCTTGAATCTGTCCACCGACGAGGGCGAGGCGCTAGGTAGACGCGAGCGAGAGAGATCTTCGTTCACGCCCCTATGTTCGAACTTCTTGGGTTTTGCGGAGCCCTAAATCCGACATTTGGCGCGCCAGGTAGGGGGCGTGTCGAAATATCGCCTCTCCGACGACCTCGCTTCCCCTCTCCGGTTCAGCGCCGCTACGATGACTGCGGCCTGCCACATCCGCGCGGGGGCTGACTCCCTCCCTGTCGGCCGAGCAGTACCAGCGGACCGTGCCACCCATGGGCGCTCCTCCTCTTTCCACGATGACGCTCCTGTCGGTAGGCCACCGAGGGACGGTCTGCACCGCCACTCCCACCTCCTGTTGCCTCGCCGGTCACACTCTTGATGGCGCGACGGCTGACCCAGTACGGCCGCCTGCCGGGAATCGCGGCACGCGGACGGCCCGCAGCTGCAAGCTGCGGGGCGTCGCCAGCAGGGAGCAACCTTGCCGCGGGGTCGCCTGCATCCTCGGTGGGTCCCAAGCGCCGGCATCTGCCCGGCACGTCAAGTCGCACTTTCGGCAGGTTGGTGCTGCCGCCCAGCCGCAGGAGGCCTTGCGGGCACAGAGCGAGCGGGGGCCCGCCATCACCTTTGGCCCCGGTGACCTCGCCTCAGAAGCGGCCGGCACTAGCGCTCTCCCCACAGTGTGCACGACCACCATCTGTGGGGTGGCCGTGACAAGGACCCTCATTGACGGCGGCGCCGGCCTCAACATCCTTTCCCCCGAGGCCTTCTGTCATCTGCCTGTGTCCTACAGGCAGCTCCTTCCCACCAAGCCCTTCTCAGGGGTCGCGGGCTCGACCGTTCCGCTCGGCCAGATCTGCCTCCCGATCACCTTCGGCACACCGGCTAACTACCGGACCGAGCTCATCGACTTTGATGTTGCGCCCATCCACCTGCCCTACAACGTCGTCCTCGGTTTCCCAGCCTTGGAAAATTTCATGGCGGCGACCCACCTGGGCTACAACACCGTCAAGATGCCCGGGAGCAGCGGTGTCATCACCGTCAAAGGGGACCCCAAGGCCGCCCTTCAGGTCCTCAAGCACGCTTATAGGGTTGCCGCCGTAGCTCACCCAAGGGCGAATGGGGCTCCGAAGGCTTCGGAGGCTGCACCTACCAAGAAGAAGCAGCTCTTTTCTCAGGACCCCGCCGAGACGAAGCAAGTGCCAGCGGATGAAGAAGGCTCAGGAGCCACCTTCACCATCTGTACGGACATGGATCCAGTGCAAGAGGCTGCGCTGGTCAGCTTCCTCAAGGCCAACAAGGACGTGTTCGCCTGGAAGGCCGCATATTTGGTCGGAGTGCCTAGGCATGTCATCGAGCATCACCTCACGGTGTGCCCCAATGCGTGCCCTATCAAGCAGAAGGCGCGCAAACAAGCCCCGGAGAAGCAGGCCTTCATCGTTCAGGAGGTTAGGAAGCTGGAGGAAGCAGGCGTCGTACGGGAGGTACGACACCCGGAGTGGCTGCCCAATCCCATCATCGTCCCGAAGAAAGGAGGCAAGGAACGCATGTGCGTCGACTTCACGAGCCTCAACAAGTTCTGCCCTCAGGACCCCTTCCCTCTTCCGCGCATCAACCAAATCGTGGATTCAACGGCCGAGTGCGACTTACTCTGCTTCCTTGACGCTTTCTTGGGCTACCACCAAATCAATATGGCGGTGGAAGACGTGGAGAAAACGGCGTTCCTGACCCCATGCGGGGTCTACTGCTACACCTGCATGCCTTTTGGGCTGAGGAACGCGGGCGCCACCTTCCAGCGCATGATTCACATCACCCGCGACCCTCAGCTCGGGAGGAATGCGGAAGCCTACGTCGACGACATCGTGGTCAAGACCAGGGAGGCCACGACCCTCATCTAGGACCTAGAAGAAACGTTCGCCAACCTGCGCAAGGTGAAGCTATGCCTCAACCCGGAGAAGTGCGTGTTCGGCGTACCCTTCGGCAAGTTGCTAGGGTTCCTGGTTTTGCACCGGGGCATCCAAGCTAATCCGGAGAAGATCAAGGCCATCGAGAGAATGAGGCCGCCCACCAACCTGAAGGAAATGCAGAAACTCGCCGGATGTGTGACATCCTTGGGGCGCTTCATCTCTAAGCTTGGGGAACGCGCCCTTCCATTCTTCAAACTCATGAAGAAAAAGGGGCCCTTTGAGTGGACTCCGAAGGCCGATGCCGCTTTCCGGGATCTCAAGGAATACCTCACCAGCTCGCCGGTTATGGTAGCACCACGACCCCTGGAGCCCATGACTCTCTACCTCGCCGCAACACCTCACTCCGCCAGCGCGGCACTAGTCGTGGAGCGCGAGGAAAGGCCCCGAAGCTCAAGGCCACCGGGCGGTTCCGTACCTTCAGGGCCCGCGTCGCCCCCTGACGCGGCCTGAGGGGCAGATTCGACCACGGGCACTGAAGGCCCCTCCACTCAGCGAGAGGCACCTAAGGTTCCCGAGGCGTCCGCGGACCCTGCTGCGCCAACCCTCATGGAGAACCCGGTGTACTTCGTCAGCATAGTACGGCGCGACGCGCGCTCATGCTACCCGATGCCCCAGAAGCTGCTCCTGGCGCTCCTCGTCGCCTCCAGGAAGCTGCGCCACTACTTCCAAGGCCATCCCATCAAGGTTGTTTCGTCATATCCTCTCGAGAAGGTACCGCGGGGCCCGAATGTCGTCGGGAGGGTCGCCGAGTGGAACATCAAGCTTCAAGCGTTCCAGTTGGAATTCAGCACCACGCGGGTGATCAAGGGAGCAGCTCTGGCAGACTTTATGGTGGAGTGGACTGACGCGCCGGAGCGGGGGGGCAGCGAAGACCGCTCGCTGGCCCCCGGCGATGAAGCCCCAGACGGATGGGTAGTATACATCGACGGTGCCTTCTCAAGCCTCGGCACGGCGGCTGGCGCCGTGTTGGTATCTCCCACTCAGGATAAGTTGTACCACATTGTGCAGCTCTACTTCCAGCAAGGCGAGAAAGTCTCCAACAACATAGCCTAATATGAGGGCCTAATTGCCGGGCTCAAGGCCGCCGCTACGCTGGGGGTCAAGCGTCTCACCATCAGGGGCGATTCACAACTCCTCGTCGACTTCTGCAACAAGAAATACAAGCCCAAGGACGAGCACATGGGGGCATATCTGGAGGAGGTGCGTAGGCTGGAGAAGCGATTCCAAGGGTTGGAGGTGCAGCGCGTACCAAGAGGCACCAACAGAGAAGCGGACGACATGGCCAAACGAGCCTCCAGACGAGAGCCTCAAAGGCCGGGCATCTTCGAGGAGCGGCTACTCAAGCCATCGGCAGCACCGCCAGCCCCTGAGCCGGCCTCCCCTCAGCAGGGGTTACCAGCGGCGCCTCCGGATGGCGCCCCACCCTGCGGACCACCCTCCGGAGCCCGCCTGCTGCTCGCCGCGGAGCCCGAGGAGGGTTGCTGGACCCAAGAACTCAAGATGTACCTGCAACACGATGCCCTGCCGGACAAGGAAGAAGACGCAGAGCGCGTGGTCCGACAGGCCTCAGCTTATTGCATCCAAGACGGTGAACTCTACAGGAGGCGCCCCAACGACGTCTCGCTAAAATGCATCTCGAGGAAGCAAGGGCGCGAGCTGTTGGCTGATATCCATGGTGGAGACTGCTGCCATCACTCGTCGTCCCGCACCCTCGTGGGCAAGGCCTTCCGCAGCGGCTTTTACTAGCCCACGGCGCTCAACGACGCCTCGGATCTCGTGTGGGCTTGCGAAGCGTGCCAGTTTCACGCCAAGAAGATCCACCAGCCGGTGCAGGGCCTCTAGATGATTCCGCTCTCCTGGCCCTTCGCGGTCTCGGGATTGGACATCCTGGGTCCATTTCCTCGGGCAGCAAGGGGCTACCGCTTCCTGTACATCGCCATCGACAAATTCACCAAGTGGGCGGAGGTGGAGCCTGTTTGTGCGATCCCAGCCGGGTCGGCTGTCAAGTTTATCCAGGGCCTCGTGAGGCAATTCGGGGTCCCCAGCCGCATCATCACGGATAACGGTTCGCAGTTCACAAGTAACCTCTTCAGGTCATATTGTGCTAACCTTGGAACACAGATCTGCTATGCTTCGATAGCTCACCCCAAGAGCAACGGCCAGGCCGAACACGCCAACGCGGAAGTCTTGCGTGGCCTCAAGACGCGCAGCTTTAAGAAGAAGCTTGAGGCTTGCGGCAGGGGCTGGATCGACGAACTCCAGTCCGTGCTGTGGTCAATCCGAACCACTGCCACCAAACCTATGGGGGAAACTCCTTTCTTTCTCGTCTATGGGGCGGAGGCGGTCCTCCCTCACGAGGTCAAGCATCGCTCCCCACGGGTCTTGGCCTTCAATGAGGAATGCCAGGACGCCGCCTGGCGGATGGACCTCGTGCTCGGTGAGGAGGGCCGCCGCCGAGCTGCCCTCAGGGCGGCACGTTATCAGCAGGCGTTGCGGCGGTAGCACTGCCGCGGCATCCGCGCGAGAACACTTGAAGTTGGTGACTTGGTCCTGAGGCGGGTCCTCTCCCGTGAGGGGCTGCACAAGCTCTCACCCATGTGGGAGGGCCCGTTCAGAATCGCCCGTGTCTCTAGGCCTGGTGATGTGCGTCTGGAGATGCAGGATGGGATACCTATCCAGAATTCCTAGAACATCGAGCACCTCAGGAGGTTCTATCCGTAATCAAGGCTCCGTGCCCGTGAAGGTCTCCGCCCGTGACACTCTCATGTAATAACGAGTTGGGGCTGTACACGCCTCAGAGTCTCCTGTGCGGTTCCTACGGGCCCTCAGATGGGGCTCCCACCCATGCCCCAGTGGCAGTCCTTAGCTCCGCGCTGGGAAGAAGACGTAGTGTAGGGGTCGGACGCGACCTTTTTTCCTTTTTGCTTGGTGTTTGGCTGTTAGCCTTTTCTACTTCTTTGGCTATCAGCCTTCCTCTACCCCATGCTATGAAGTTCTTGTGTTTGTCGCGCTTCCTGCATTTGGTTGAAAGTTTGTTTGGGATCTTTCTTGCCAATTTTAAGTTCAGCTGCGCCACTCGCTCTCCTTCGCGCGCCTCGCGCGTGGGGGCTGGGGCACTGTCGGTCACCGGCCCTCATCTGCTGTGGCCCCGTGACCTCGCCTGGCCAAGCCTGCTCAGGCTTTGGCGCTGGGCTTCTCAGCACGTGCAATCTATCCTACCGAGCCGGCTCAGGCTTTGGTGCTCTAACCCGCGCTCGGCGCTCTTAGCAGATCTGAGTGGCTCACCCCCGCTCGGGGGCTGCACAAGCCCTTCAGGTTCGGCCACCCTGTCATGACCCGATGGGGCTCATGATGCCAGAGTCAGGAGGACTCTGCCTCAGGATGACACGACGCATAAAAGCTAAGTGATTTCATCCAGGCAACAACAAAACATGACAGCGAATTCTCGCTTCTTACATATATCACAGCCCATTACACGCCTCCTCGAGGCAACTTGAGATTTTGATGCAGAAAGGACACGAAGGAAAAGAAAGGAGAAGAAGCAGAAGCCACCCCCGCTCAGTCGGAGTCTTCCAGTTCCTTCGGCTTCACTGAGCCACAGCAGCGCAGCAACCCCCTCCCCTCCCCGGGCCGAGCTTGGCGGCGTGGTGGTTCGTCGCGGCCGCCACTACTGGAGGAGCTGCTGCTGCCACAGAGGGGAGACCCACGGCGCCCCCAGGACTGAAGTCGTCTTCGAAGGAGGAGCTGCTCCTCCGGACGCCGTCCCCGTTGTCCTCTTCGTCATCAGCCTCGGGACAGCACCCATGGCGCCTCCTTCCTCCAAGAAGACCCTGACGAACAGCGTGGAGACGCCATCGTACCTGAAGTGGAGCGCACACCTCCCCTGCAGCCGGCGTGCGCGAGCAAACGACTGCCAGCCGCGCTCCAGGAACACATCGCCCAAGGGAGCCACATCAACCTCCACCCAGGACGCACCACTGCAGCAACCGTCAGCCTGCAGCCAGATACCGCCGAGGCCTCCGGCTGGTAACACGTCGCCGAACGAGTGGGGAAGCCTGAGCCACGGGCCGCCGGGCTTCTCCGCCCACACCATGAACTCTGACGGCACGTCAAAGGAATGGAGCTGTGGGCGTGGAGGACGCGCGACCGACATGCACCACTGCACGCCTCCTCTCCCTTTGCGGCCACGACCACCTTCACCACGGGAGGACGTCCCACGCCGTCCACCAGCGGTCGCGGCAGAACTCAGAAGGCCACGCCCGCCTCCCCCAGAAGTCGCTGCAGGCGCAACGGCATACTTGCGGGGATGACCGCGGCCCTTCTTCGGTGGCAGTGGGACTGGATCCTTTGGGGCCTTCCCCTTCTCCGCGGCGGACGGCTTCCTCGACGGCGCCATGGAGATCTCACGACAAGAGAGGGAGCGAAGAACAAGCAAGGGGAAGATGGCGCTGGCATGAAAACGGCTTGGGGGCTCCCCCTAGTCTCATTTATAGGGTGGAGGAGCCCAACCGCCAGCCACTGGCGTCGCAACCATTACGCCCTCGTCGCCTGCGCCAAGGAGTTGTCAAGTCGCACGATCACCGAAACTGCGTGGGACGTGGAGCCGCCACCTCCCATCCAATAGTCACACGTCGGCCTGGCCCGCAGCCTTTTAGGGCCCGCGGCGCTTCGTCCTCGACTAAGGCTTCGCCCCGAAGCCAACTCCGCGCGCACCTTGAGCCCGGGGGCTACTGTCGGCGTAATGGGAACCAGAGTACCCAGACTTGCCTGTCTGCGGGCCGTAACACGCTCCTACTACGGCCTGGTACGGCCCAGCCGATCGACCAGTTGTCCAAGACCCTCGCGAGGGGACTAAGCCTCGCGAGGAGAACGACGTCAAGACCCCCTCAGGAGCGGCCTCGGCAAGGTGCTCCGGAGGGGCAGAGAATCCAAGGCCAAGCCTACCTCAGGAGGAGACAGTGATGTCAGCAATGATGCACCGCGCCAGCGGGTGCTAGCGTCTGCCAGCGGCGCAGTTATCGTTTCGGTGCAAGGGGGATAGCGCAGCCGCAGGTTCCCGAGGAGCGGGGCAAAGGTTTCCCCATCAGTGGAACAAGACCGAAGACCACAAGGACGACAAGGAGGATGTCACCGTCGAGCCCACCACCGCGTCACCGCCTGGTCCTTTTGCAGGCGAAGACTGCTTTTGTAAGGGTAGGAACGTCCTTGTGTTCCCGCTCAAAAATGACCGTCGTGGGATCCCTTCCCGCCTAAACATTTTGAGGGAAGAGGACCGTGGCCGCCTATATAAGTAGCAAGGATTCCCACTTTGAAGGGGATCGATCCATACACTCTGCCACCACATAAGGAGCAAGAACACTTGCCTCCTGACCCTCCTGAGCTCACCTCCTGAGCTCAGGAACCGCTGTACTAGCTCATATTCCAGCCCGCCCGAGGCTAATCCACCAAAGTAGGAAATAGGGTCTTACACCACACGGTGGCCCGAACCTGGGTAAACTCTTGTGTGTTCTATCTGTTGTTTGCTTGAATCTCTCCACCGACGAGGGCGAGGCGCTAGGTAGACACGAGCAGGAGAGATCTTCGTTCACGCCCCTGTGTTCGAACTTCTTGGGTTTTGCGGAGCCCTAAATCCGACTGCCCCCCCCCATTTTTGCTCCCTGTGAGACTGACAGGCAGGCCCCACCTGCCAGCCTCGCCACTCTCTGCAACCCCACGCGCACATAGCCACCGCCACCTCAGCGCCCCTGATCCCATAGGTCAGGGGCTGCGGCTAGGAGGGCCTGGGTCATTTTGACCTTTGTGTCTGTTTGCTTTTTCTGTTTTTGCTTTTGCTTTTCTTTTTCTTTTTCTGCATATACTTTGCATAATTAATATATGTTTAATTATGCATCTGATGGAAATGAGTTATATATGAAAAATGTTTAGTTTTTCATGTAGATTATTATTATGCTATTTGTTGCCATGTTTAAAAACTTTTAACATGCTGTTTGAATTAATTTGTGTTTTAAATGTGCTCAAACTTGTAAAAATCATAACTAAATATCTACAACTCCAAAGTTAACAAACTTTATATGCATTTGGGTTGGAAAAATGTGTAGAATAATGTAGTGCTGTTGTTTTGCATGTTTAACAACTTTAAAAGATGAGTTTCTCATATTTGTCCCAAATGCATTTAAATAATTATGGGAGTTTCTGGAAATTGTTGTTTGTTCATTCCAGCCCATTTAAATATGCTAACATGTCGTTGTAGTCCTAGCTGCACCCTTTCCATGTTAATCAACTCTTTTAAACTTGTTGGGTGCTTGTTGTAATAATCTACATAACCTTGTGAACTTGTTAGTTTTGTTCGTTGCTTGTCTTCATTCATGTGTTGTGATCTTGATTGTTATGATGTTAGTGCACTCTTGTGTCCCTAGGCTCTACATCATATCTATTCATGTCCATATGCATCATACTCATGCATCATGTGATTGAGCATTGCATGATGATTGATTGTTGTTCCGGTGTTGCATTGTTGGGTTGGTTAGGGCCCGGTGATGATTCGGAGTACGAGGTTCCTACCGAGGCTGAGTTTGAGGAGCAAGGTTACAATCCCTCCGTGGAATCAACAGGCAAGATGACCATTCCCAGATATCACTACTATCTTTGCCTATGCTAGATGTCTCGCTCTTTAGATATTGCCTCGATGCCGATTCGTATTTGTCAGCTCTCCTATTGTTGCTACTATCAGGGTGTTGGCATGCCGGGAGGTCTTGCTGGATTAGTTTTACCTTTGTCGAAATATCTTGAGCACGGGATTCCGAGAATACTCGGGTCTTCCCACTTTGGAGTTGCGACTCCACAGATCGTGAGCTTGTGATGGGCTAAGTTGGGACACCCCTGCAGGGTTTGATCTTTTGAAAGCCGTGCCCGCGGTTATGTGGCAGATGTGAATTTGTTAATATCCGGTTGTAGATAACTTGACACCATGTTCATGAATATACTACCTGGGTGAGTAACCGTGATAATCTCTTTCCGAGGGGCTTCGGGAAGTGAACACGGTGGGGTTATGATTGATTGTGAGTAGTTAGGATCACTTCTTGATCAACTTGGCAATCATTGGCACTTGTTATCTTCTCGCTCTAAAACTCGTAAGCTAGTGTTTAGTGCTTGCTGCCACCTTGTTTACCGCCTTTCCACACCTAAGGCTTTGATAGTTTTGCTACCCGGGAACGGGATTGCTGAGTCCTCTATGGCTCACAGATTCAACACACACCAGATGCAGGTACCATTGGGAACTATACAGGAGATGGCTCAGAGCTGTACTGGGAGTTCTATGAAGAGCGTGGACGTTACTATGTGTCTTATCCCGACGATCAGTAGTGGTTCTTACTAGGAGGATCCGGGCTTGTGTTATTTATGGTATCTTTCCGTTTGGATTTTGTCCGTAGCCAGAATCTGATGTTATTTGGATGATGTATGTTATTGTATTTCATTGTGTGACGTGGCGAGTGTAAGCCAACTATCATTTTACACTTTCATCCCTGATTTTACATGAGTTGTGCAAAGATACCATACTTGAGATCATTCTAGTATGCGTTTATGTCCTTAAGTCGTGCCTCAACACGTGGGGGACATAGCCACATACTGGGCATTACACATGTATTCAGGGGTCCTCTGTGACACCCCGAGACTGGTGGGCCAGGTGTCAGCTAGTTATTCGTCGTCGTTGCCATGTCATCATGTGTGTTGTATCAGCATGTTTTCAAAACTTGCATCCGTCCGAGTCCGCCCGTCTTTTCCGTTGTTCGTTTTGAGCCCAGACACACTTGCACGTGCCCGCGGCACCTCCGAACATTAATTTTATGAGTGGCCGAAAAATGTTCTCGGAATGGGTTGAAACTTGGCGTGTGGTCTTATTATAGCATAGGTAGACCGCCTGTCATGTTTCATCGCGTTCGGAGTTCGTTTGATAGCCCAACGGTAAACCGTGTTAACCGCCGGAAGCCTCTTCTCTTTTGGCCCACCACCCCTTTCCATCAGCCCCCAAGCCCATCCTAACCACCTCCATGCTCTTGGCCATTCGATCACGATCGCGTGGTTGCGAACCGCTCCTCATTTGGACTCTCCTAGCTCCCTCTACCTATAAATAGGTGTCTCTCTCGTATTTTTTCTCGCAGATCCAACCCTAGCCCCGCTCCCACCGCACAGCCGGACATGTCCGCTCGCCGCCGGACGTGTCCAGTGCCCGTCCGCCTCACCGCGACCAATCCGGGGCTGCCACCTCAGCCAGCCGCCGCCCCCGGACGAATCCCGCGGCGCCACGTGGCCCAGCCACCGCGCCCACTTCACCGTTCCTCGCCGAGGCCCAGATCCGGCCCGCCCTAGAGCCGTGCCAGGCCTGCCTCGCCCGCGTCTTCCGCCGCGGCACCTCCGCCGCCTGGCTCCCGCCCCGCTCGCCCGGATCCAGCCGCGCCTCGCCGGACCACCGCCACCAGCCCCGTCACTGGACTTGCGCCGGAGCGCCACACCGAGTCGAGCCCGAGCCGCCCATCCGTCGCCAGATCGCCGCCCCTCCTCGCCAGATCCTGCATCCCCGAGGCCGGATCCGCCGCCTCCGCCGGTTTTCCCTCGCCGTCGGCCTCCCTGCCCCGTCCTCCGGCCAGGTCCCTCGCCGGCGCCGACACTGGTTCTTGCGGCTGTCCCGCATGTCGTCCGCAGACGGGCGAAGGACGAATCCTTCGAAGCCCTACTCCTGGGCCTCACGCGTCGCAGCGGCCCATCTTCCTCGCGCGACCCCTCGTGGGCCATAGCCTCCATGGGCCCAAATCCGCAGCCGCCGCCTCCACCAGCTCCCCGTGTGGGCCCCGGGGCCCATGGCCTGCTCCGCGCCGGCCCAGCTGCCCTGTCACCATATTGGGTCGAGCCCGAGGTGAGCAGCCCTCTAAGTCCCGCCCGAGCGCACTTTACTTATCCGACGCCCTCTGTTGTTTTTTTTCAGTCTAGTAAAAACTGCTAAGTCCTTTTCTGTTTTTATATTCTGATGCATACTTTGCATGCCTGTAACTTTTTGTGTGGTGATCCAAATTGAGTGAATGATATGTCAAAATGATCGTGTTGATATGCTCTACACTTTGTTCCATTGTGTCATGCTTGTTTGAGTTCATCTTGATGCTCTAATCTCTGTTGCAAGAGTGCTATAAGTTTAAGACTGCTGTTAGTTGTTAATTTGTTGCATGCTTGTGGTGATTGTAACTTTGTGCATGTTTATCCAAATGATGCATATGATATGTCAAAATGTTCATTGTGAAGTGCTCTACATGATGGTTGTTGTAGCATTCATGTTAGGTGTCATATTGCCATGTTAATCTCTGTTGCAAAAGTGCACGTGGCTGTTAAGTGCTGAAACTTGTTGTGAGATGCTGATTTCACTTGCTTGCTATTGATGTGTTTGTCTTCATGCCACGTGTCTTTGTGTTTAAGAAGCACCATCATATGGTCTTTGCTTGTCACAACCCTAGTTCTGGTATGCACTAGGCTAGCTTTGGTGTTTGCATCATGTTTAAATTTTCAAATGAATTTGAAATGGGGACATGTGAAAGCCTCAGGGATCTTTTTGAAAATGACACAGATAAAAATTGCTCCAAAAAGGTCCAAGAAAATGTTCATGTTGCTCTCTGAAAATATTGGCTAGAGATAAAAATCAAACCAATATTTTTAGGAGATCATAAATATTTATTTGGAGCATTTGGAGTTAATGCAATAAATATTTGCATTGGATATATATTTATTATATTTTTAATATATGTCCAATAATTCTCGAAACTTGTGAGGGGCTTGGGTTAAATCCTTAGGTCCCTGCAAAGTTGTCAGAATATTTTAAATGATTTATTTTAAATCAAAACAAATGTCAGAAATTAGAAAAGAAAAACAAAAAAGGGAAAAACTCTTACCTGGGCTTACCTGCGGCCAGCTCCCGTGCTGTCCCAGCACTGTGCGGCCTGGCCGGCCCAGTTGGCCATCCCAACCCACTTGCCCCCCTCCCCTGTCGTCTTCCTCCCGCCAGGAGGACGGGCGCGTGCACCGCTGCGCCGCGCCACCTCCTCCCTCCCTGCCTGCCTGTTTCCTCCACCACTGCGTATGGACAAGCCACGCACCCCTCGGACTCTCTCTCACTCTCCCCAGTCCTCTCCTCTCCCTCTCCCTCGCTCTTCCGCTCGGACCCGAGCGCTGCCGTCGCCGCCGTTCGCCGTTGCCGTAGCTACCGCCTCCCCCTCAGCCTACCTCCGTGTTTGAGAGCTCCGCCACTTCTTCCTCGTCCTTCTCGCCAAGCCACGCGCTGCCGGACACCCTGTGGAGCAGCCCTCGCCGTCGTCTTCTACCTCCGGCTGACGAGATCGCCGTGGTCACTCCGGCTGCACCAAGCCTCCCCCGAGCTCACTGAGACCGCCGTCAAAATCGCCGTGAGCTCCTGCCCCTGCTCCCCCTCTCCGCTCCCTCTCTCGCACGCCGTAGCTGCCGCACCGCGTCCACCCGCACGTGCTGCCGCCCGCGCTCGTCGCCGGTGGTGCTCCGGTGACCATATGGTCTCGGGCATGTGCCCCTTGCAGTCCCCGCATCGCGTAGGAGCCGTAGGTGCTAGCGCCGCCCCGCCTAGGCCACTACAACAACGAGCCCGAGCTCGACCGAGCTTCGGCCGTCGCCGAGCTCGTAGCCGGCGCCACTCCGGCCACTCCCCGGCCGCGCCACCACCACGGATGGATGCGGACGAGCGTCCGCATCCCGTAGCTGTGCTCCGCGAGCCAAACGGCGTTCTGTAGGCAAAACCCGCAGCGCACCGCCGCGTGTGGACTCGCCGGCGACCACTGACCCGTTGACCGGCGTGGGTTGACCCCACTGCCCAGTTTGACTTCCCCTCTCTCTCACTGACTTGCGGGCCCCGCCCGACTAATTACTCCGGTTAGCACTAATTAACTAGTTAGGTTAGTCACTTTAGTCACTGACTAGTGGGCCCTGCCCAGTTAGTTAGGGCTAACTAACTTAGTTAGTTTGCTGAGCCACTGACATGTGGACCCCACACGTCAGGTTTGACTTGAGTCAGCGCTGCTGACTTGCTGACGCAAGCATGACGTAGTGCTGACGCAATAAACAATTTTCTGGAATTGTTTTAACTCAGGAAAATCCAGAAAATTGTTTAAACTTCAAAAAATCACAGAAATTCAACCGTAGCTCAGAATGAAATAATTCATATATGAAAATTTATCAGAAAAATTCAATCTATCCATCTGTACCAGTTTCATGCATGATAAACCAACTTATACTTGTTATATAGGTGAAAACACATAAATGGCAGTTATAAATGTTAAATTTGGAGTTGCATTTGGACCCTTGGTTCAAATGGACTTCATTCAAATAGAATGCTAGTTGCATTAGCTCAAACAACATCACTGTTTCATGCCATGTTCATGCATCATATTGTTGCATATGCTTGTGCTTGATTGTCAGCACCGTTCTTCTCGATAGGTCCAGCTCCGGAGACCGTCCAGAGTACCTGTCAGAGGAGCAGTGCTCTACACGTTGTTATACCAGGCAAGCAAACCCCCTTGTTCATTCCGATACAATCCCTCTCTCGCTCCTGCTCTCTGTTATTGCATTAGGACAACAATGATTCAACTGCTACTTTATGCTGCGGTAGTTGAACCCATTCCTCTGCATGACCTGTCATTGCCACAGTAAATAGTTGAAACCCACTAGCATGTGTAGGAGTTGATTGAAGCCATGTTGTGATCTTACCATGCCATGCCTGCTATTGCTTAGAGTGTGTCAGGTCTGATTCATTGGGAATGAATTGGAGTGCAGTGATATGTTCTGATGCTGAGAGTCAAGTGTGTGAACACATTTTGGTAAAGGTAGCGGTGAGAGGCCATGTAGGAGTACATGGTGGGTTGTCTCACTGGAACCGTCCCTAAGAACTGAGTTCTGTGTATGTTGTCCAATGACTAGCTACTACCACACATTGGGTTCCGATAACTCGACCCCTCTCGACTTATTAATCAACATGATCTCTGTCCAGGAGTTGCAACTAGTTTCTGGTGTTTGTAGGTAGTGCTAGTAGTCTACCAAGTGGCACTCGGGCAGGTGGGCTTGGGGCATACTAGGCACCGTGGCACGGTGTACCAAGCGTAGATCCATCGGGCGAGGTGGGCTTGGGAACCCTGCGCACATCATTTGGGGCCGTGAGCGACACCCCGGCCGGATCTCCTTACGAATGGAACCCGAATAGGCGATAAACCTGGACTAGAGTCTTGTGTGGTTAGTCAGGTCGTGGCCGACACCCTCGCCAGGCTTCCGCTTGAAGGTTGCCGAGATACACGAAGTGTACATGGCGGTAAGTGGCAAGAGCGTGTGTGAAGAAGTACACCCCTGCAGGGTTAACATGATCTATTCGAATAGCCGGGTCCACGGTTATGGACTTCTTGGATGCTTACGTGGTACATAGACAACTTGAAGTGGATACCCTAAAATACTCAAGACAAGTGTGAGTGCTATGGATGGCCTTCTCGTAGGGAGACGGGGATGAATCCATAGTGATGTATTGTGTGGTGCTTAGTGGACTCGTGTGCGCCACCTCAAAAGAGTTACCAGCGGTCGTAGAACAGGATAGCCACTGAGTCAAAGCTGGCTTGCTGCAACTAAACCCCACTTTGCCTTCTTGATACAAGTGCATGTATGATAGGATCTGATGTAAGTCTTGCTGAGTACCTTTGTACTCATGTTTGCTTAATTTATGTTTTGCAGATGAGACTGCTATCTCACTAGTAGTTCCGCTTGGACTTCGACAAGTAGCTTGTTACCTCAGCTACGATCTTGGGCGAGTGTTGTAGATAGTCAGGCTTTTCAGCCTTTTTCATTTGTAGTTGTCTGTACTTAGACATGTTATGCTTCCGCTTGTTGCTTGTATGCTCTGAATGTTGGGTCATGAGACCCATGTTTGTAATATCTGGCTCCTCGGAGCCTAATGAATAAATACTTTGTTTTCTTAGAGTCTTGTTGTGATGCCATGTTGTATTTGCACATATCTAGCATATTGTGTGTATGTTATTGAAATGCTTGGTATGTGTGGGATCCGACAACCTAGTTGTTTCCTCTTGGTAGCCTCTCTTATGGGGAAATGTCTCCTAGTGCTTCCACTGAGCCTTGGTAGCTTGCTACTGCTCCGGAACACTTAGGCTGGCCGGCATGTGTCCTTCTTCATTCCTGTGTCTGTCCCTCTGGGAAATGTCACGCGTTGTTCCTTTAAGTCCATGTAGCTTGCTACGACCTGGGTTCATACGTTGATGACCGACACGTTCGTTGTTGGGTCATGTATGCCTGTCCCTGCAAGTTAGTGCCACCTTGGGATTATAACTAGTCATGTCGGCCCGGGTTCTCTATCATATGGATGCTAGCGACACTATCATATACGTGAGACAAAATGCGCAAACGGTTCTAGGCCAGGTAAGGTGGCACCCGTGGGGATACCGTGCGTGAGGCCGCAAAGTGATATGGTGTGTTACATGCTAGACCGGTGTGACTTAGGATCGGGGTCCCGACATTGCTGTGGTGCAATTCAATTTCCATGATATGCCTTGAGGTGACTTAAACAAGCTTGTAAACATGCCATGTTGTTGTTGCTGTTTTATACTTAGTGAAAAACTGCTAAGTCTGGAATCTGTTTAACCTGATGTTATGTTTGCTTGATGCCCCACTCAAATCCATGCTTTATTTGGAGTGGCCAATGATCATGTCTTGTTGTCCATGTTATGATCTATCCATTCATGCCTTATTTTGCATATTTGGCCTGCTGTAGCTTATTTATTTCTTGCTCTTAAGTTGCTATAAATTATACCTGTCAGGTTTTTAACAGCATGCTCAATTTGGTGAAGCTTGTTGCTATTGATCCATGCCTCCTATGGAGATGCTCCAATGGAGTTGTTTGATGTATGATATGTCTACTACATGTCCATGCTCTTTATATACTTAATAGAGTTGATATGCTTGTTGTTTTGTACCTCCGAACGCAGCACCGTGATGATGTTTTTGCCTTCCCAGATTTTGGCTAAGTCTGGATAATTTTATTGTAACTTGCCATGCTTGTTTAAATGTGTTCCAGCAAGATTTTGGGTGTGTTCTAAGTTCATGCTTGTTAAGCATCATGTCTACTTCACATCCATGTCTCTTGTTACCATGTTTGGGTGCTGTAGCATATATTTTCCTTGATCCAAAGTTGCTATGTGGTTGTTAACTTCACCTTTGCATTGTAACTTGTTTTGCTCGTATCTTTTAGCCCGTTGCTCCGTTTTGAGTGTGCCCTATATGAAACTTGTGTGTTTTTGCATGTAGAATCATAATATCATATTGTTTTCATGTTTGGGGTGTGTTTGCTTGATGTTTGGGTGCATCTTGCACCGTTGACTTGTTTGTCTTGTTTTGCTCATATCTTCTAGGCCGTAGCTCCGAATTAAACAAACTTTATATGAAACTTGACTAGAATTTCGTGTAGATCATCATGGTGCATGTTAAACTGCTGTTTAACAACTTGAACTTAAGGTTTGTTCAGATCTGGACTAATTTTCAAACTATGCATATGAGGACTTACCGGATTTGTTATATGTTGATTCCGGCCTCATTTAAACTTGTTGATTTGTGTTGTTCTTGTGTGCTTCATCCCTTGCCATGTATTGCATCATATATAGACTTGTCTTGCATCATACTAGGTTGAGCATCTTGTCATGTCTTGTGTGGTGTGTTTACCATGTTGCTTGCTTCTTCTCGTTAGTGCCTGTTCCGTTGCGATCGTGAGGATTCGTTCGTCTACGCTTGGTTTGTCTTCAAGGCTTCTTCTTCATCTTCTTCACAGATCCGTTCTTTTTCCTTGTGGGATCTTAGGCAAGATGACCATCACCCTGGATACCTTTACTATCATTGCCATGCTTAGTGTCTCGATGCTATCGTTATATGTCGCGCTACCCATCTTTATTGTCAGCCCCTCTCCTTCTTGCCATGAAACCTCTAACTTTTTGACACCTTCCCAGCAAACCGTTGTTTGGCTATGTTACCCGCTTGCTCAACCCCTCTTATAGCATTGTTGGTTGTAGGTGAAGATAAAGATTGTTCCATGTTGGAACTTGATGCTTTGGGTATATCACAATATCTATTATTATTATTAACACACCTATATACTGGGCATGGGTGGAAGGCTTGGCCTTTTGCTCGGTGTTTTGTTCCACTCATGCCACCTTAGGAGCCGATAAACCGGCATTTTGTTCCTTGATTTTGTGTTCCTTACACGGTTGGGTATATGGGGACCCCTTGACAGTTCGTCTTTGAATAAAACTCCTCCAGCAAGGCCCAACATTGGTTTTAATTTTCTCATAATAACAACTTAATTAATTAATTAATGGCATAGGGAGTTAGCGCTACCCGAGGATTCTTTCTACATAGCAGGGGGGCCAGTGCTGATGGTGTTGGTCCCAAACGGGGAACCTGCGGGGCCACCTGGGTGAAACCCGAGGGCTGGTTTTACTCGTAGCTTCGCCCATCCGGTCGTGGCCTAAGATGAGATACGCGCGGCTACTATCAGGGTGTCGACACACCGGGAGGTCTTGCTGGACTTGCTTTACCATTGTCGAAATGTTTTGTGCACCGGAATTCCGAGCCTGATCGGATTCTCCCTAAGATAAGGGGTGATAATATTATTATTACTTCTGCTGATCGTGAGAGCTTGTGATGGGCTAAGTTGGGACACCCCTGCAGTGTTATGATCTTTCGAAAGCCGCGCCTGCGGTTATGTGGAAGATTGGAATTTGTTAATGTCTGGTTGTAGAAAACTTGACAAAGGATCCGAAGTAAAGCACACAACTGTGTGAGTAACCGTGACTGTCTCTTTTCACTTTGAGAAGAGAACACAGTGGGGTTATGTTTGACTCGTAGGTAGTTCAGGATCTTTAGCGATCACTACTAGTTTGTGACCGTTTGCGTAGATGCTCATCTTATTCTTGTACTCGTAAGTTAGCCACCATAGTTATGCTTAGCCGCTGCTGCAACCTCACCACTTTACCTCTCCTTACCCATTAAGCTCTGCTAGTCTTGTTACCCATGGTTATGGGATTGCTGAGTCCTCGTGGCTCACAAATACTACAACAACAGTTGCAGGTGCAGGTTTCCGATGACTTGACGTGTGACCGATGTTCATTGTGTTTGAGTTCTTTCTTCTTCTTCTTCCTCAGTCTTGGGTTAGGTTCCTTGTCGGCAGCCTGGGATAGCAGATGGATGTCGTTGTGCTTTTCATGTTTGCATCCGTAGTCGGATGCCTTGTATTGATGTTGTTCTATTCATGTGACTTGTATGTATTGTTGTATCCCCCATGTATGTATGAAATGGTACGATGTAATGATATCCATCTTGCTAAGCGTCCGAAATGCGGTTGTGCCCCAATCACGTAAGTGTCACGTGATCGGGATAGAATCGCATCTTGGGCCTGACATCCTCATGCATCCGGGTCGTTGAAGCTGGGCCGTACTAATGGGCCGCGTAAAGAAGAAGCAGAAGTCCCTCCCCTGTATTCGGTCAGGACTCTTATGTACGTAGAAAGGTAAGTATAGAGTCTGGATGTATCAATTACTTCCTCCCCAAGTCACCCTTGCAACCCTAGGTCCCCTCAGGCGTGTATATAAGCCGAGGGGTTTAGTGTGTAGAGGGAATCATCATCATCACAATACCCCCATAGGCTAGACTTTAGGGTTTAGCCATTACGATCTCGAGGTAGATCAACTCTTGTACTCATATTCATCCATATTAATCTAGCAAGAAGTAGGGTATTGCCTCAATCGAGAGGGCCTGAACCTGGGTAAACATTGTGTCCACAGTCTCCTGTTACCATCGATCCTCTAAACGCATAGCTTGGGCCCCCCTACCCGAGATCTATCGGTTTTGATACCGACATGGATCCCCTGGCATGTACTCCAAGTCCATCTGATGTCTTTTGGTCCAAGAAAAATCTCCAAAAAGTTTTGTTCCGTTTGGACTCTGTTTGATATTCCTTTTATGCAAAACTCAAAAACAAGGAAAAAACAGAAACCGACATTGGCATTGGGCTCCGGGTTAATAAGTTAGTCCCAAAAATCATATAAAATAGCATATAAATGCATAACATCTAAGATAGATAATATAATAGCATAGAACAATCAAAAATTATAGATACGTTGGAGACATATCAGTGGTAGAGACCCCGTCTTGGGTGCATCCCATCCTCAACTTTCTGGTGAGCCGTGAGCTACCAGTCGACGAAGTTCTCGCCCGATAGGTTCAACATCGGGCGGCCTCATACACAATTGTCAATAGAGAGCTCGTCAGGCGCAGTGTCTCTGGTGTCTTCCAGTGTTGCGTCGAGCCAGAGAAAGGCATTGCAATCCTCAGAGATATTCATCAAAGCGAGTGTGGCCACCACGCCGCCTCCAGGTTCCTTGTGGCCAAAGCTTTCCTCCATGGTTTCTTCTAGCCGACTGCCTTGGATGACGCCAAGGAGTTGGTCCAGAAGTGCAAGGGCTACCAAAAGTTCAGCACCAAGCAACACCAGCCGGCCTCCGCCCTCAAGACCATCCCCATCACTTGCCTGTTTGCTGTAGGGGGGCTCGATATGGTGGGGCCATTCAAAGCAGCATGCGGCAACCTGACTCGTCTTCTGGTCGTCGTGGAGAAATTCACCAAATGGATTGAAGCATAGCCAATCAAGAAACTGAATGGTCCGACTGCCGTCACATTCATCTCGGACATCACTGTCCGGTATGGCATCCCGCACGGCATCATCACCGACAATGGCACAAACTTTGCCAAAGTCGCCTCTGCCCGATTCTGCGCGAAGTAGAGCATCCGACTGGACTTAGCGTCTGCTGCCCATCCGCAGTCAAACAGCCAGGTGGACCGAGCAAACGGCCTCATCCTGTCTAGCATCAAGCCCAGGCTGGTCGAGCCTCTAGAGTGCTCGGCCGGCTGCTGGATCGAGGAGCTGTAGGTCGTCCTTTGGAGTCTTTGGACCATGCCAAACAAAGGGACCGACTTCACGCCTTTGTTCCTTGTGTACGGGGCTGAGGCCATCATCCTAATTCATATTGAGTTCGACTCACCTCGCGTCACCATGTACACGGAGGCGGAAGCAAAAGAAGCACGAGAAGACATCGTTGATCTGCTGGAAGAGGCCCGGTTGCTAGCCTGCAGTCGGTCCGCCATCTACCAGCAGAGCCTGCGCCACTACCACAACAAGAAGGTGAAGCCGCGTGCCTTCCAAGAGGGCGATCTTGTGCTCCGGATGATCCAACGAATAGCCGGCCAGCACAAGCTCTCAGCCCCTTGGGAAGGACCTTTCATCATCAGCAAGGCCCTAGGCAACGACTCCTACTACCTCATCGATGCGCAAAAGCCCAGGGCACGCAGGATGGACAATTCCGGCAAGGAGACGGAGCGGCTGTGGAATGCAAATCTCCTCCGCAAGTTTTACAGCTGAAATGCAGTGTATGTACCATGCTATCTTTTGTACTAAGCTAAGACAGTAGGCCCTTAGGGAGCACTCGGGGGCTACCTCTTTATCTATATGATAATTTCCGCCTACGAATGTGTTCTTTCATTCTTTCACCTCGATCGGGTTTGGCTAGCCGGCCCGGGGGCTCGCCGACTTGACCTAAATTGGCAACACTCGAAGCCGGCTAAGTAGTGTGCCGACACCAAAGCCCTCTCTTTGTCCCAAGCCACAGCTCGTAGCACGATTGTCCGGCTGGCAAGAGCTAAAGGCAGGAAAGGTTGCCCATACAAAAAATAGCTAAGGAAGAAATGTCAATAGAGGCCAAGCCGGCTCCTAGCCCTACCCGACTAGCTGTCTAACAGTCGGCCGACCGGCTTCTCGCTCCTCGAGCTACGCTCTAGGTGACCAGAGTAACTTGCCTATTCTAGAAACAACCGTGTCCCTGACCCAGCCACAGACCGTAGCGCGGCTATCCGGCTGGCAGGGAGGCGGCCAACAGAAGGTGGCAAGAGAAAGGCTAAAGAGAGCTAATGCAAATTCGAGTCAGAACTCAGCAAGGAGACATGCATGCAGAAACTTATAATTATGTAGCATAAGGCCGATGGCCAGCATTCAAATATAAGTTCAAAATACACCCAGCGGGTGGAACTACAAAGGACTAATCGTTCACTTGAGACAACAAGATAAAAAAGATAGCTAAGCTAAAGGCGCTGAAGGTGGCTATGACTGGTTGGCGGTGGTCGCGGCGCCGGCTGGCGGGGCATCCGGCTGGCGGGTTCTGGCATGGTCGGCGGTGGCGGCGGACGAAGTCTCCGGCTGTCCGCTGGCCAAGGCCAGCTTGGGACATGTCCGGCTGGTCATCCCGTCGTTCGGAGCGGTGCCCTTGTCTTCCTCATCCTCGTCGTCCTCCTCATCCTCGTCGCTGAAGGCGATCACCTCCGCTGAGTCCCCCACCCCCTCGCTCGGGTTTAGCCAGAACCAGGAGGGTGGCACTTCAGAGCCGTCCTGCGCTCGCTCCGGGACGAAGACTCCAACGTTGGCATAGTCGGCAAGGGCGGCCGCATGCTTGACGATCTCTTCGCACTCGGCCTCCAGCTCCGGCTCGTCCTCCAAACGGAACGTGGCCAGCTGGTTCAAATCCACATCGGGATACTAGGCCTTGACGAATTCCAGCACCGCCCTGGCACCCGACC
This sequence comes from Secale cereale, assembly GCA_902687465.1. Classification (NCBI taxonomy): domain Eukaryota; kingdom Viridiplantae; phylum Streptophyta; class Magnoliopsida; order Poales; family Poaceae; genus Secale; species Secale cereale. The sequence continues at coordinate 645,674,967 of LR738715.1, forward strand.
GTGCCGCGGTGCTCTTCCAAGCTTCAAGCTGCTCAGCCGCCGCCTCCAACTAGTCGGCGGTCCAACTGGGAGTCTGGGGTGCCGACACGTCCGGCCAGAGTCCCTCGAGGACCTGCGATCCGATGCGCTGAAGCTGAGGAAGCGTCCGGCGCACCGGCTCAAGGCGCATCCAGACGACCGTAAGCTGCTCCCCAAGGGTCCGGCGCTAGTTCTGAGGGATCTCCACGCCCACCGACCTCCGCCGGTCGAGCTCCGCCTCGATCGCCTGGCAAATGGCAACGGTGCAGCCCAGGAAATAGTCCACACAAGAGAAGACGGAAGTTGAGAAAATAGCTGCCTATAGCAGCCGACAGCTAGGCAGCAAAGAAAGAAAGGACCCACCTTCGAGCATGTCCTCGATCACCTCGTAGCCGTCCGACAGCACCTTCTCTCTCTCGGCTCAGTTCGAGCGCTGAGTCTCGTACTCAGCCTTGAGGAGCTCCTCGCCGTCCTGCAGCTGCTGGACCTTCACCTTGTGCTCCGCAAGCTCCTTGGCAAGGCAGTCATGCTCAGTGGCCGCCTCGCTGCGCTCCTTCTCCTTGTCCAGGAGCTCCTTCTCGAGCGTGTGCACATGGGCCAGCACATCAGCGGCTGCCTCTGCAAAGAACAAAGAAAAATTATAAGCATCAACAAAAGATAAGAAGTTGCTGGAAGATCTAGCCCGACTGCTCAGCAGTCGGCCCAAATCTCGGGGGCTACACCCAGTGGGTGCGAACGGATGACGCACGTACCGCGACTGAGTCAGGTCGGCGGTTCACTTGGCAAGCTGCTGACTCTGCGAGTTGAAGGCAGCCGCGCGCACATTATGGTAGTCCTGCAGCAAGCATGATGTCCCAATGGTTAATACACACCTGGTAAGATCCAACCCGCCTGCTCAGCAATCGGCCTGGAAATCGGGGGCTACACCCAGCGGGTGCACTAGCACGCCCCCGCTGAAGCCGGCAAGAAGAAAAGAAAAAAAAAGAAAAAGCAGAAGACAGAGGACTTACCCGAAGGCCATCCGTGATGTCATCATGTTAGACTTGGCCTTCTCGAGCATGGCGCCAAGGTTGTTGAAGGAGTCCAACACGACTTGAACTGTGAGGTTCTGGGCCGCTGGGCCGGCACCTGGCGCCCAGCCAGGCAGAGCGGCGCTCGTGGCCTCGGCTCCGGCCACGTGTGAGCCCGTAGCATCCGCACCAGCCGGCCTCGACGCAGAGATCGGCCGCACCGGGTGCTGGAGCACGGGGGCACGGGGCACTACCTCTTGGCGCGGTGCCTCTGGTCCCTCGGGCTGGCTGCCGCCTTGCCTGCCAGCATCTGGGGGGCGCAGAACGGCTTCCACTTCGGGGACAAGGGGTCCGGGACCCTCCCGCTCCAGGGCCGCCTAGTTAGCTCTGGCTGTTCCACTCGGTGCCTGGTCCTCCACCACCATCGACTCAGGCGATGCCCGTTAGTGGCCTCCGGGACCGCGCTACGCGTCGGGTCCTCCGTGGTCTTGGCGCTGGCCTCCGCCTGTGCCTCAGTCGTGGTGTCCACCTATTCCTTGGCCGCAGCATCGGCTTCTGCCCGTGCTGCAGTTGCCGCCTCAGCCTCCGCGCGGGCTGCAGCCTCCTCCTCCTCTCGCGCCTCCCGCGCGTTCCTCTCTGTCGCCTCCCGAAGGGCGGCGGCCGGGTCCACGCGGCGAGGTCCTTCGGAGCCGTCTGCTGAGCTGATTAGTGAGGCAGGCGACGCCCGTGAGACAAAAAGGGGAGCGCTGTCGGGCAAAGAAGGAGAAAATGAGAAAGTTCACAAGAATAAGGAAGCCAAGAGAAGCAAACTACGACAAAAGCAGCAAGAGCTTACCCGGATACCATGGGCCGCTACTTCGGGACCTTTCGGATGGCAGCCACCTTGGCCGGACCACCTCAGCAGTCGGCAGGACCTTTGTCGACATCCGACAGTGGTCCCGGTGACCGCTCATATTGCACATTGGGTGCGGCCGGTACTGGAGCGGCGACACGCGGAGGTGGATGAAGGCCGCCAGTAGATCTGCCAGCTGGAGCCCCTCCGAATCGGTCATCTCCTGCAGCCAGCTGAGCGCAGTTTCGACAGTAGCCGGCAGAGGCTTGCCCGGCTGCTGGCCCCAGTTGCTCCGTGCTCCAGTAGGCAGCCCGGACACGAAGGCCGGTAGATTGATGTAGTCCTGAGTTGGGTGGGCCTTGCATACGTAGAAGTACGATTTCTGCCATAGCTTGGCTGACTCGTGGATGATGATGGGCGGGAACCGCATCTCGGAGGGGGCGCGGCGCACGGCGATGCTAAGCTTGAGGTAGAAGAATCTTCCCCACAACTCGAGTGTGGGCAAGACACCGAAATACGTCTCGCACAGAGTGACGGAGGTGGAGAGAAGCACCACCGTGTTGGGAGTGAGGTGGTGCGGCTGAAGACGATAGAAGTCGAAGAAGTCCCGGAAGAAACCACTCACCGGCAGGCCGAAGCGGCGGATGAAGTGGCTGCGGAAGACGAAAAATTCGCCGGCCTTCGGCGCCGGGGAGATCTCCCCCTCGTCCAGAATGCGTGCCGCTACGCATGCCTCATTGGGTATCCTCCGCATCACGCGGAGGAACTCCACGTAGTCCTCGTGCATGTAGGACCCATCCCAATTGCCGCGTGCCATGGCTTGAGGTCGGTGGCAGTGAGGCTACGTCGGCCCTTGGGCGGCGGAACGGCGTGTCGGCATGACAGCAAGAGGCGGGAGGCAGGAGAGGTAGGATAAGATGGAGAGCGGAGGGGCGCGCGTGCGTTCTGCCGCACCCCTCCCCTCCTATTTACAGGAAGACAATGGCGGAGGCAAAGAGGCGAGGCGTGGGGACGTGGGGATTAACTGCGCTCACGCACCGCACCTCCCTGCATTCCCCGTGGGTAGTTACTCTGCGCGGGGAGGTCAACAGTCCGCCTCGGCCGCAGCGGATCCACACACGCGCTGAGGCTTTGTAGTGGCGGGCCCCGGCCTGCAGTGACGTCCCGTCACGCGCATGGGCTAGTAGGCCGGCCTGGCCTACTGGCAACTCGTGGCAAGGGTCCAACATGCGGCAACCACGCCACCCGGCGAAGCATCAGACGGCCCATCTCAACGGTTCGAATTCTCTAGGCGGCCGGCCTAGCCTTGGCCGGCTCCTGGAAGACGGATAGACGAAAATGGTAGATCTCCTGGAGAGGAAGATGTTGAGGTACCTCCGCGCCAAGCCGTGGCCCCTCACCAGCTTCGAGGACTACTGTCAGGGTTATGTACCGCGGGTAGTCTCATCAGCACCCAAGATCATTTTAAGACTTTGAAATCGGCCTAGTCATCCGGGCCGACTGGACCATATGGACAGTGCCTTGGCCGCGTTCTAGGAGGCGGCATGCCCCAAATAGGACGCCTCAGGAGCGGGTCAGCATCCAGCAGCCGGCCCTCTCCCCCTCGGAGTCTGCACCAACCGGCTGTGATCAAGGCCCAGCATGGCAACAGTACCATCTGTACCTCCCGGGATACGCGGAGGCATGGCAACAGTACGCCACGACCAGGCGGACAGCCTCCACCACGGCGCGACACTGTAGCCATGCGCGCTGTGACGCCGCCCTCGTTAGCAAGGATGATGCTACAGCAAAAGGCAATCGGCATGGCCCGCAGGCGGCGGGCCCTACCTATCAGCCGGATTCTCGGCAGCCGGCGGGGTCCACTGAAGGCGGGCCTCGGCAGCCGGCGGAGAACCGGGCGACCGAAGACACTAACGTCGGGGTCCTACCAACCGGCGTATTACCATTGTACCCCTCGGGACAGGCCTATATAAACCCCCCAGGATCACCCATGCAAAGGGTTGAGCACTAGCAGAACCTAACATACCATCCATCCACCCATAGCTAGGAGAAGGAGAACTAAGCCCTGTCCTTCTTCCTCCTCTAGCAACACAGCTCCAGGAGCACCCTTGTACACTTGTGATTCATAGTGATCATGCGGAGACCCCGCTGAGCAGGACTAGGGGTGTTATCTCCACAGAGAACCCCGAACATGGGTAAGACTCGTGCACGATCAAGATCTTGCCCAATCCCGTTTCTAGAGCCCGACGACGTACTCCTCTCCACACCATGATAAGCCACCCTCTGGCATCTGTCTCAAGAATCCTCCGACACTAATGTCGTCGATGATTTTCTCAATCTGCACTTATTTTACCACTCGAGGATGAGTAGGTTGACGACTACGGTTTGGCTGAGCATTTTCTTCAGCGACAGGTTCTTCAGGTGCACCAGTATGATTTTCTTCATTATCTGGAATAACTTCTTCAACAATTTCTTTAGTGGGTATGATATCAACAGTAGCCTTGCACTTAATGGATTCCTTAGGAGGTATTTCATCTAGCACAGGAGGCAGGTGCTCTTTTTTGAAAGCCATTAGTTTCATCGAATCGCACATTTACAGTTTCAACAACCTTATGATGATGGGTCTTGAAGACTCTGTAGGTGTGCAAGTCCTTTTTGCAACCAAGCATAAAACCTTCATGTGCTTTCGGTGCAAATTTAGAACTGTGATGAGGATCTCTAATCCAACATTTAGCACCAAAGACTTTGAAATAACTCACATTGGGTTTCTTGTCAGTGAAGAGTTCATATGAGGTTTTCTTGAGGAGTTTGAGGAGATATACCATGTTGATGATGTGGCACGCAGTATCAATAGCTTCAGGCCAGAAGTGAAGGGGCATCTTGTATTCATCAAGCATAGCGCGAGCCATCTCAACAAGAGTCATGTTCTTGCGCTCCACGACGCCATTCTACTGAGGAGTGTATGGGGTAGATAACTCATGAGTAACACCAAGTACATCAAGATAGTCATCAAGATCAGTGTTCTTGAACTCAGTCCCATTGTCACTCCGGATATGCTTGATCTTCACATTGATATTCGTAGAGTCCCTTGAGGAAAATCGCTTGAAGATTTCCTGCATTCATGTTTAAACATGATGATATGCACCCACGTGTAATGAGAATTATCATCAACAATAACAAAGCCATAAAGATATGTTGCATTTGTTAGAGCTGAATAATGAGTGGGGCCAAAGAGGTCCATGTGAAGCAATTCAAAAGGGCAACTGGTAGTCATGATAGTCTTCGAGGGGTGCTTGAATCTGGTCATCTTTCCAGTCTCACAAGCCCCACAAGGATGATATTTGAGGAATTTGACACCCTCAATGCCAATGATGTGCTTCTTCTTCACAAGTGTGTGCAAATTCCTCATGCCAGCATGACCAAGTCGCCGATGCCATAGCCATCCTTCTGAAGCTTTTGCGAGTAGACATGTGGCAGGCTGTGGTCCTGTAGAGAAATCAACAATACACAAGTCTCCTCTCCTAAAGCCTTCGAAGACTTTGGAGTTGTTAGATTCCAAGACTACAACACATCGATATTTGCCAAAGACGACAACCATATCAAGATCACAAAGCATTGAGACAGACATGAGGTTGAATCCAAGAGACTCGACAAGCATGACTTTGTCCATGTGTCGATGTTTTGATATTGCAACCTTACCTAGACCCAATACCTTGCCTTTTCCTTTGTTAGCGTAGGTGATATGCTTCACATGCGATGGAGATAAAGCAGAGTCCATCAATAAGTTCTTGTCATCGGTCATGTAATTTGTACACCCACTGTCGGGGACCCACTCAGTAGCTTTGAGACATTCATCCTGCAGATCAATTAGTGCATCTTATGAACTCATATACTTCATAGTGAAGAATATGACATCAAATTCATCAGAATGAATTTCAAGAAATAGTGCAATAGATACAGCAGTATAAGGACGTGAGAAATGAGCGATTCATTTCTCCATGATTAGCTTGCGTCCTTTAAAGCACACTCGGGTCTCCGGCAAATTCTTCAGACGTTTAAGTTCGTTTGGAGACCTAACCCTGCATAAGAAATTAGTTATTTTTCTTCACCACCCACATCTGGAGGAGTGGCAAAGAATTCATCATTCTGCGAGCTCCATAGGAGAAAGTTGGCATTGAAGCCAAAGCACTTCGTTTCACAGAAGAGGGGTTAGAGTATGAATATGAGTAAGTAGAGAAATTCTCCGAGGACTTATGAACATAATGATTTGAAGAATAATGCACATATTCATAAATTTTAGATTTCCCTGCGAAACAGAAGCATTAGCACGATTATGTTCATTTGAGGGCATGGATCCATGTGAGGACTTTGATCAATATGAAGAATTTGATGTGGGGTTCCTAATCTTCACAGGTGGTGTCATGAGGACATTCACTTGAAGATTTTCAAGGTCCCTTTTGGGAACCCGTATTTTCTTTATAAGGGGACCGTTCCTGTAGTTAGTTCTAATATATCTAGCAAATACTTCACCATTCTAATTTTTGAACAGCTTATAGTTGGAGTCAAATGACTCATCAGATGAATATGAAGATGGTGGGGAATGTAGTATTTCAAAAAAAATCATATGATCACGCAAGATCTATCTAGGAGAAGCATAGCAACGAGTGGGGAGAGTGTGTCTACATACCCTCGTAGACCAAAAGCGGAAGCGTCTAGTGACGCGGATGATGTAGTCGAATGTCTTCATGATCCAACCGATCCAAGTACCGAACGTACGACACCTCCGTGTTCAGCACACGTTCAGCTCGAAGACGTCCCATGAGCTCTTGATCCAGTTGAGCGTCACGGAAGAGTTTTGTCAGCACGACGGCGTGGTGACGGTGATGATGAAGCTACTGGCGCACGGCTTCGCCTAAGCACTGCAACGATATGACCGAGGTGTGTATCTGTGGGGAGGGGCACCGCACATGGCTAAAATCAACTTGTGTGTCTATGGGGTGCCCCCTGGCCACGTATATAAAGGATGGAGGGAGGAGGAGACCGGCCCTCATAGGGCGCGCCCAAAGTGTGGAGTCCTACTAGGACTCCCTAGTCCTAGTAGGATTCCACCTCCCACATGGAATAGGAAAAGGGGAAGGGAGAAGGGGAAGGAAGGAAGGGGGAGCCCCCTTTCCCTAGTCCAATTCGGACCAGTCCATGGGGAAGGGGCGCGGCCACCCTTGAGGCCTTTCTCTCATTTCCCGTATGGCCCATTAAGGCCCAATACGAATTCCCGTAACTCTTCGGTACTCCGAAAAATACCCGAATCACTCAGAACATTTCCGATGTACGAATATAGCCTTCCAATATATCGATCTTTATGTCCCGACCATTTCGAGAATGTTCGTCATGTCCGTGATCTCATCCGGGACTCCGAACAAAACGTCGGTCATCAAATAACATAACTCATAATACAAATTGTTATTGAACGTTAAGCGTGCGGACCCTACGGGTTCGAGAACTATGTAGACATGACCGAGACACATCTCCGGTTAATAACCAATTGCAGAACCTGGATGCTCATATTAGCTCCTACATATTCTATGAAGAACTTTATCGGTTAAACTGCATAACAACATACGTTGTTCCCTTTGTTATCGGTATGTTACTTGCCCGAGATTCGATCGTCGGTATCATCATACCTAGTTCAATCTCGTTATCGGCAAGTCTCTTTACTCATTCCGTAATGCATCATCCCACAACTAACTCATTAGTCACATTGCTTGCAAGGCTTATAGTGATGTGCACTGCCGAGAGGGCCCAGAGATACCTCTCCGACAATCGAAGTGACAAATGCTAATCTCGATCTATGCCAACCCAACAAACACCATCGGAGACACCTGTAGAGCATCTTTATAATCACCCAGTTACGTTGTGACGTCTGATAGCACACAAAGTGTTCCTCCGGTATTCGGGAGTTGCATAATCTCATAGTCATAGGAACATGTATAAGTCATGAAGAAAGCAATAGCAACATACTAAACGATCAAGTGCTAAGCTAATAGAATGGGTCAAGTCAATCACATCATTCTCTAATGATGTGATCCCGATCATCAAATGACAACTCATGTCTATGGCTAGGAAACTTAACCATCTTTGATTAACGAGCTAGTCAAGTAGATGCATACTAGTGACACTCTGTTTGTCTATGTATTCACACATGTACTAAGTTTCCGGTTATACAATTCTAGCATGAATAATAAACATGTATCATGATATAAGGAAATAAATAATAACTTTATTATTGCCTCTAGGGCATATTTCCTTCAGTCTCCCACTTGCACTAGAGTCAATAATCTAGTTCACATCACCATGTGATTTAACACCAATAGTTCACATCCTCATGTGATTTAGCACTTTATAGTTCAAATCGCCATGTGACCAAAACCCAAAAGGTTTACTAGAGTTAATAATCTAGTTGACATCGCCATGTGATCAACACCCAAAGAGTACTAAGGTGTGATCATGTCTTGCTTGTGATAGAGATTTAGTCAATGGGTCTGCCACATTCAGATCCGTATGTATTTTGCAAATTTCTATGTCTACAATGCTCTGCACAGAGCTACTCTAGCTAAATGCTCCCACTTTCAATATGTATCCAGATCGAGACTCAGAGTCATCCAAATCGGTGTCAAATCTTGCATCGACGTAACTCTTTACGACAAACTCTTTATCACCTCCATAACCGAGAAATATTTCCTTAGTCCTCTAAGGATAATTTTGACCGTTGTCTTGTGATCTACTCCTAGATCAAAATTGTACTCCCTTGCCAAACTCAGGGCAGGGCATACAATAGGTCTGTTATACAGCATGGCATACTTTATAGAACCTATGGCTGAGGCATAGGGAATGACTTTCATTCTCTCTCTCTATCTTTTGTTGTGGTCGGGCTTTGAGTCTTACTCAACTTCACACCTTGCAACACAGGCAAGAACTCTTTCTTTGACTGTTCCATTTTGAACTACTTCAAAAACTTGTCAAGGTATGTACTTATTGAAAAAACTTATCAAGCGTCTTGATCTATCTCTATAGATCTTGATGCTCAATATGTAAGTTGTTTCACCGAGGTCTTTCTTTGAAAATTTCCTTTCAAACACTCCTTTATGCTTACAGAAAATTCTACATCATTTCTGATCGACAATATGTCATTCACATATACTTATAAGAAAGGTTGTCGTGCTCCCACTCACTTTCTTGTAAATACAGGCTTTACCGCAAGTCTGTATAAAACTATATGCTTTGATCAACTTATCAAAGCGTATGTTCCAACTCCGAGATGCTTGCACCAGTCCATAGATGGATCGCTGGAGCTTGCACATTTTGTTAGCACCTTTAGGATTGACAAAACCTTCTGGTTGCATCATATACAACTCTTCTTTAATAAATTGTGACGCCCGAAGTCCGACGTAACAGAAGATTCCACATGTTCCGGGTTCTCCCGTGTGTTTCATTTGTGCTTGTGTTATTTATTTTGCATTGCATCATGTCATCATGCCATCATGACTTTAATTCCGCAACTCAACCAAATAAGTCGTGTGGACCTTCGGTCCATTTAAATCGAGGGAAGGATGACTTCTCTTTATAACATATATATATCCTCCTAATATTTACGGAGCTATTATAAAAATATTCCATTGTTGGAAGCAACCATCACACACTTGCATAATATTCCCCATGTCTGTTTCACTCCAAGTTTTGACTCCCACAACCTTCCTTGATCATCTTCTTCTCCTTCTTCGTTAGTCCATTTAAATTGTGGCATTCTATTTCCTGCACCAATTTAATGTTCATTCTTTTCCTATCAATTCTCAACCATGCCTTCAACATCCTTGCCAATTTTTTAGTTCCTTTGGACTTGTTTTGGTTGGGTTCAAAAATGGCTCAATTTTGAATTTAATTCAAACTTGAATTATTTTTATATCCTTAAAAATGTCCAAACTAGTTTATTAAAATTGTGCATAAATCTAGGAGTTCAAGTATATTTTTAGTTCCTTCTTATCCTTCATATAACCCCCCTATCCATTTTCCTTTTGTTTTTAGAGGCCCATCACCATCCTACCCCGCTCTCTCATCGAGCCCTCTGCTCGATCCCTCTCTTCCCTCGGCGCGCCGCCACCATCGCACGAGGCCTCGAGCCCTCGCTCCCTCGACCCCGTCCTCTCGCCCGCTCGTCCCCTCCTCGTTCTCCCTCGATCTCCTCCAGTATCGTCGCCGCGCCATGCCCCTCTTCCCCTTCCTGAGACCGATGTCGCCGTCCCAAGCTCTCCGCGCCGCCAGCCCTTCTCTCCCTCACTCACTCCCTCGTCGCCCGATCCATCCCCTCGACATCCGTCGCCGCACCACACCTCGCCCGTTCCCCCTGCCCTTCTCCTCATCGCGGCCTCTTCCCTCAGTGTCGGCCACCTACATCGCCCGAGGCCGGCCAGGCGGCCAACCCCGGCAGCCCCCGCTCTCCATGGACGCGCCCACGGCCTCCCTCCTCATCGGATCAGAGCATCCGTCGCCGGCCTCAAGCACGGCGCCGCCGTGCTCCATGGCGCCTGCCTGCTCCGTCGACTCGCTGCCGTCCAACAGCTCCGCCTCGCCGCAGTTGAAGACCACCAGGAGGCCGCTGCCGTGCATCTTCCACCCCCCGTGCGCCGGAGGCGCTCGACCCCTCGTCTAGGGCCGCCATCTTCCTCGACACCGAACGCCACCGCCGGAAGCTGCTGCATCCGTCGCATGCTACCCCGCACCCCAGGGCTTCGTTCGCATCGCCTCTTTGCTGCTGTCTCCGTGGAGGTCGAGTTGGGTTTACTTTTGTTAGCTTCGGTTCTGCAAAGTTCCAAGTACCTCGACGCTCGACGCCCGAACGACTACCTTCGGTGAAGAAACATGTACGACTACCCTCGAAGACCCGTGGATGCGCCAAGTACCCCTTCGGACCGAGACGCCAAGTACCACTAAGTGCATGTACCACTACCGTCGCCCCGAAGACGTTTGATTCACCAAGTACCTCTATCGTCGACCCCGAACATCTTCGGAAACGTGAACGGCTACAAAACGTGTACCACGACCCGCGAGTACCACTACTTCCCTCGACGATCTCGATCCTCCCCGAAATGAACGTTCCGAAGGTATAACCCCGAGACGATGACCCGTGGACTGTATGTGTTGTATGAGATGAATCGGATGTTTGCATCGTGTCCGTTGTGACCCTCGTTTGCCCTGTCGTTGTCAAGTGGGAACCGGGTAACCGGGAGCACCCCTCCGTCTTTGCATTGACGCTCACGACACCTTTCTTTTGCACTGTTCTCTCCACGAGTTACCGGTACCGATATGTTGCGTGGCATCATTTTCGGATTCGTCGCTGTGGCCCCTTTCTTTCCACCACGGTGACAAATACTTCATATCTCTTCATGTTCACTTTTGCTAAAATTGCATAAACCTTGCATTTGTCATCCGCATCATGATAACAACATTGAAATGTTTAAATGATTCTTTGCTTTAATAATTGCTAAATATGCACATGGGGAGTTTCCGGAATTGTTGTTGTTATTTTCGGCCTCATTTAAAATGCCTAGATAGCTAGTTTACACTTGCTTTACCTTGCCATGTATTGCATCATATATAGACTTGTGTTGTTTTTCTGTGCTTCCTACCTTGCCATGTATTGCTTCCTATATAGACTTGTCTTGCATCATACCTTGCCATGTATTGCATCATATAGACTTGTGTTGTTTTTCTGTGCTTCCTACCTTGCCATGTATTGCTTCCTATATAGACTTGTCT
>LR738715.1:645686675-645727294 GCA_902687465.1 Secale cereale
CTTTACCTTGCCATGTATTGCATCATATATAGACTTGTGTTGTTTTTCTTTGCTTCCTACCTTGCCATGTATTGCTTCCTATATAGACTTGTCTTGCATCATACCTTGCCATGTATTGCATCATATAGACTTTGTTGTTTTTCTGTGCTTCCTACCTTGCCATGTATTGCTTCCTATATAGACTTGTCTTGCATCCTACCTTGCCATCATATATAGACTTGTCTTGCATCACACTTGGATGTGCATCGTATGCCATGTTTATGCTTGTGTGTTTACCGTGTTGCTTGTTTCTTTCCGGTTTGCTTCCCTCGTTAGCTTCGGGTTCGTTCCGGAGCTGAGAGGTTTCGTTCAACTACTTCATGGACTTGTTCTTCTTCCTCGCGAAATCCCAGGCAATATGACCATACCCTTGGATACCTTTACTACCATTGCCATGCTTAGTTGTCTCGATGCTATCGTTATATGTCGCGCTACCCATCATTTATGTCAGCCTCTCCTTGTCGCCATGAAACCTCTAACCTTTGACACCTTCCTAGCAAACCATTGTTTGGCTATGTTACCCGCTTGCTCAGCCCCTCTTATAGCGTTGTTAGTTGCAGGTGAAGATGAAGATCGTTCCAGGTGGGAACTTGTTGTTGGAATATCACAATATCTATTATTATTATTAACACACCTATATACTGGGCATGGGTGGAAGGCTTGGCATTTTGCTCGGTGTTTTGTTCCACTCATGCCACCTTAGGCGCCGATAAACCGGCATTATGTTCCTTGATTTTGCGTTCCTTACATGGTTGGGTATATGGGGACCCCTTGACAGTTCGTCTTTGAATAAAACTCCTCCAGCAAGGCCCAACATTGGTTTTAATTTGCCTCATAATAACAACTTAATTAAATAATTAAATTTACATAGGGGGTCGCGCCCTCGGGATTCTTTTCTACATAGCAGGGGGGCAGTGCTGATGGTGTTGGTCCCAAACGGGGAGCCTGCAGGGCCACCTTGGGGAAACCCGAGGGCTGGTTTTACCTGTAGCTTCACCCATCCGGACGTGGCCTGAGACGATATACGCGCGGCTACTATCAGGGTGTCGGCACGCCAGGAGGTCTTGCTGGACTTGTTTTACCATTGTCGAAATGTCTTGTGCACCGCGATACCGAGCCTGATCGGATTTCCCTAAGATAAGGGGTAATAATTATTATTACTTCAGCTGATCGTGAGAGCTTGTGATGGGCTGAGTTGGGACACCCCTGCAGGGTTATGATCTTTCGAAAGCCGTGCCCGCGGTTATGTGGCAGATTGGAATTTGTTAATGTCCGGTTGTAGAAAACTTGACAGATGATCCGAAGTAAAACACACCACTGTGTGAGTAACCGTGACTGTCTCTTTTCACTTTGAGAAGAGAACACGGTGGGGTTATGTTTGACTCGTAGGTAGTTCATGATCTTTAGCGATCATTACTAGTTTGCGACCGTTTGCGTAGATGCTCATCTTATTCTTGTACTCGTAAGCTAGCCACCATATTATGCTTAGCCGCTGCTGCAACCTCACCACTTTACCTCCTCCTACCCTTAAAGCTTTGCTAGTCTTGATACCCATGGTTATGGGATTGCTGAGTCCTCGTGGCTCACAGATACTACAACACCAGATGCAGGTACAACTGAGTACGATGCAGGAGATGGATCAGAACTTCAGTGGGAGTTCGATGAAGAGCATAGCCGTATGTTTGTGACGTTTTCGACGATCAGTAGTGGTTTCTACTAGGGGCGATTCGGACCTGTGGCTTTATGTATTTGGTATCTTTCTTTTGGATCTTCGCCCGTAGTCGGGTTGTGATGTTTTGGATGATGATTTGCTTATGTAATGTATTGTGTGACGTGGCGAGTGTAAGCCAACTATCCTTTTGCAATTTCATCCCTATTTTTTTACATGAGTCGTGCAAAGATACCAAACTTGAGATCATTCTAGAATGGGCTTATACCTTTAAGTCGTGCCTCGACACGTAGGAGGTATAATCCCATCCTGGGCATTACATAAATCCATTAAAGAACGCAGTTTTGTTATTCATTTGCCATATTTCATGAAATGCGGTAATTGCTAACATGATTCAGACAGACTTAAGCATCGCTACGAGTGAGAAAATCTCATCGTAGTCAACACCTTGAACTTGTCAAAAACCTTTCGCAACAAGTCGAGCTTTGTAGACAGTAACATTACCATCAGTGTCAGTCTTCCTCTTAAAGATCCATTTATTTTCCATGGCTTGCCGATCATCGGGCAAGTCAACCAAAGTCCACACTTTGTTCTCATACATGGATCCCATCTCAGATTTCATGGCCTCAAGCCATTTTTCGGAATCTGGGCTCATCATCACTTCCTCATAGTTCGTAGGTTCATCATGGTCTAGTAACATGAATTCCAAAACTGGGTTACCGTACCACTCTGGCGCGGAACACACTCTGGTTGACCTACGAGGTTCAGTAGTAACTTGATCTGAAGTTTCATGATCATCATCATTAGCTTCCTCGTTGATGTGTGTAGGAATCACTAGAACTAGTTTCTGTGATGTACTACTTTCAAATTCGGGAGAAGGTACAATTACCTCGTTAAGTTCCACTTTCATCCCACTCACTTCTTTCGAGAGAAACTCCTTCTCTAGAAAGTATCCATTTTTAGCAATGAATATCTTGCCTTTGGATCTGTGATAGAAGGTGTACCCAACAGTTTCCTTTGGGTATCCTATCAAGACACATTTCTCGGATTTGGGTTTGAGCTTATCAGGTTGAAGCCTTTTCACATAAGCATCGCAGCCCCAAATTTTAAGAAACAACAACTTTGGTTTCTTGCCAAACCACAGTTCATAAGGCGTCGTCTCAACGGATTTGGATGGTGCCCTTATTTAACGTGAATGCAGTTGTCTCTAATGCATAACCCAAAACGATAGTGGTAAATTGGTAAGAGACATCATAGATCTCACCATATCTAATAAAGTATGGTTTATGACGTTCAGACACACCATTATGCTGTGGTGTTCAGGGTGGCGTGAGCTGTGAAACTATTCCCCATTGTTTCAAATGAAGACCAAACTTGTAACTCAAATATTTGCCTCCACGATCAGATCGTAGAAACTTTATTTTCTTGTTACGATGATTCTCTACTTCACTCTAAAATTTCTTTGAACTTTTCAAATGTTTCAAACTTATGCTTCATCAAGTAGATATAACCATATCTGCTCAAATCATCTGTGAAGGTCAGAAAATAATGATACCCGCCTCGAGCCTCAACACTCATTGGTCCGCATACATCAGTATGTATGATTTCCAACAAGTCAGTTGTTCGCTCCACTGTTCCGGAGAACAGAATTTTAGTCATCTTGCCCATGAGGCACGGTTCACAAGCACCAAGTGATCCATAATCAAGTGATTCCAAAAGCCCATCAGCATGGAGTTTCTTCATGCGCTTTACTCCAATATGACCTAAACGGCAGTGCCACAAATAAGTTGCACTATCATTATCAACTTTGCATCTTTTGGCTTCAATATTATGAATATGTGTATTACTATGATCGAGATCCAACAACCTATTTTCATTGGGTGTATGACCATCCAAGGTTTTATTCATGTAAACAGAACAACAATTATTCTATGACTTTAAATGAATAACTGTAATGCAACAAACACGATCAAATCATATTCATGCTCAACGCAAATGCCAAATTACATTTATTTAGGTTCTACACTAATCCCGAAAGTATAGGGAATGTGCGATGATGATCATATCAATCTTGGAACCACTTCCAACACACATCGTCACTACACCTTTAACTAGTCTCTGTTCATTCTGCAACTCTCATTTCGAGTTACTAATTTTAGCAACTGAACCGGTATAAAATACCCAGGGGCTGCTATGAACACTAGTAAAGTACACATCAATAATTTGTATATCAAATATACCTTTGTTCACTTTGCCATCCTTCTTATCCGCCAAGTATCTAGGGAAGTTCCACTTCCAGTGACCATTTCCTTTGCAGTAGAAGCACTTAGTTTCAGGCTTGAGTTTAGCTTTGGGTTTCTTCACGGGAGTGACAACTTGCTTGTCATTCTTCTTGAAGTTCCCCTTCTATCCCTTTGCCCTTTACTTGAAACAAGTGGTCTTGTTAACCATCAACACTTGATGCTCTTTCTTGATTTCTACCTTCGCCGATTTCAGCATCGCGAAGAGCTCGAGAATTACTTTCGTCATCCCTTGCATATTATAGTTCATCACGAAGTTCTAGTAACTTGGAGATAGTGACTAGAGAACTTTGTCAATTACTATCTTATCTGGAAGATTAACTCCCACTTGATTCAAGCAATTGTAGTACCCAGACAATCTGCGCACATGCTCACTGGTTGAGCTATTCTCCTCCATCTTGTAGGTAAAGTACTGTCAGAGGTCTCATACCTCTTGATACGGGCATGAGTACGAAATACCAATTTCAACTCTTAGGAACATCTTATATGCTCCATGGCATTCAAAACATTTTTGAAGTCCCGGTTCTAAGCCGTAAAGCATGGTGCACTAAACTATCAAGTAGTCATCATACCGAGCTTTTCTCAAAACGTTCATAACGTCTGCATCTGCTCCTGAAATAGGTCTGTCAGCTAGCAGTGCATCAAGGACATAATTCTTCTGTGTAGCAATGATGAAAATCCTCAGATCACGAAACAAGTACGCATCATTGCTACTAAATAAAAATAAACAGGGAGCTACATCGCGAGCTACTGATCTACAACATAGATATGCTAATACTACCAGGACTAAGTTCATGATAAATTAAAGTTCAATTAATCATATTACTAAATAACTCCCACTTAGATAGACATCCCTCTAGTCATCTAAATGATCACGTGATCCAAATCAACTAAACCATGTCCGATCATCACGTGAGATGGAGTAGTTTTTAATGGTGAACATCTTATGTTGATCATATCTACTATATGATTCACGCACGACCTTTCGGTTCCAGTGTTCCGAGGCCATGTCTGTACATGCTAAGCTCGTCAAGTTTAACTCGAGTATTCTGCATGTGCAAAACTGTCTTACACCCGTTGTATTCGAACGTAGAGCTTATCACACCTGATCATCACGTGGTGTCTCGGCACGACGAACTTTCACAACGGTACATACTCAGGGAGAACACTCATACCTTGAAATTTCGTAAGGGATCATCTTATAATGCTACCGCCGTACTAAGCAAAATAATAAGCATAATAAGATAAACATCACATGCAATCAAAAGTATGTGACATGATATGGCCATCATCATCTTGTGCTTTTGATCTCCATCTCCAAAGCATCGTCATGATCTCCATTGTCACCGGCTTGACAGCATGATCTTCATCGTAGCATCGTGGTCATCTCGCCAACTATTCCTACTACTACTATCGCTAACTCATAGTGATAAGTAAAGCAATTACATGGCCTTTGCAATTCATACAATAAAGAGACAACCATAAGGCTCCTGCCGGTTGCCGATAACTTTACAAAACATGATCATCTCATACAATAACGTATAACTCATCATGTCTTGACCATATCACATCACAACATGCCCTGCAAAAACAAGTTAGACGTCCTCTACTTTGTTGTTGCAAGTTTTACGTGGCTGCTACGGGCTTAGCAAGAACCATTCTTACCTACGCATACAAAAACCACAATGATTTTTCGTCAAGTATGTGTTGTTTTAACCTTCACAAGGACCGGGCGTAGCCACACTCGATTCAACTAAAGTTGGAGAAACTGACACCCGCCAGCCACCTGTGTGCGAAGCACGTCAGTAGAACCAGTCTCGTGTAAGCGTACGCGTAATGTCGGTCCGGGCCGCTTCATCCAACAATACCGTCGAATCAAAGTATGACATGCTGGTAAGCAGTATGACTATTATCGCCCACAACTCATTGTGTTCTACTCGTGCATATCATCTACGCATAGACCTGGCTCAATATGCCACTGTTGGGGAACATAGTATTTCAAAAAAAATCTACGATCACGCAAGATCTATCTAGGAGAAGCATAACAACGAGCGGGGAGAGTGTGTCTACGTACCCTCGTAGACCGAAAGCGGAAGCGTCTAGTGACACGGTTGATGTAGTCGGACGTCTTCACACGATCCAACCGATCCAAGTACCGAACGTACGACACCTCCATGTTCAGCTTGATGACGTCCCATGAGCTCTTGATCCAGTTGAGCATCACGGAAGAGTTTCGTCAGCACGACGGCGTGGTGACGGTGATGATGAAGCTACCGATGCAGGGCTTCGCCTAAGCACTGCAACGATATGACCGAGGTGTGTATCTGTGGGGAGGGGCACCGCACACGGCTAAAATCAACTTGTTTGTCTATGGGGTGCCCCCTGGCCACGTATATAAAGGATGGAGGGAGGAGGAGACCGGCCCTCATAGGGCGCGCCCAAAGTGTGGAGTCCTACTAGGACACCCTAGTCCTAGTAGGATTCCACCTACCACATGGAATAGGAAAAGGGGAAGGGAGAAGGAGAAGGAAGGAAGGGGGCGCCCCCTTTCCCTAGTCCAATTCGGACCAGTCCATGGGGAAGGGGCGCGGCCACCCTTGAGGCCTTTCTCTCCTTTCCCGTATGGCTCATTAAGGTCCAATACGAGTTCCGTAACTCTCTGGTACTCCAAAAAATACTCGAATCACTCGGAACCTTTCCGATGTCCGAATATAGCCTTCCAATATATCGATCTTTACGTCTCGACCATTTCGAGACTGTTCGTCATGTCCGCGATCTCATTCGGGACTCCAAACAAATGTCGGTCATCAAATCACATAACTCATAATACAAATTGTCATCGAACGTTAAGCGTGCGGACCCTACGGGTTTGAGAACTATGTAGACATGACCGAGACACATCTCCGGTCAATAACCAATAGCGGAACCTGGATGCTCATATTGGCTCCTACATATTCTACTAAGATCTTTACCGCTCAAACTGCATAACAACATACGTTGTTCCCTTTGTCATCGGTATGTTACTTACCCGAGATTTGATCATCGGTATCATCATACCTAGTTCAATATCGTTACCAGCAAATCTCTTTACTTGTTACGTAATGCATCATCCCGCAACTAACTCATTAGTCACATTGCTTGCAAGGCTTATAGTGATGTTCATTACCGAGAGGGCCCAGAAATACCTCTCCGACAATCGGAGTGACAAATCCTAATCTCGATCTATGCCAACTCAACAAACACCATCAGAGACACCTGTAGAGCATCTTTATAATCACCCAGTTATGTTGTGACGTTTGATAACACATAAAGTGTTCCTCCGGTATTCGGAAGTTGCATAATCTCATAGTCATAGGAACATGTATAAGTCATGAAGAAAGCAATGGCAACATACTGAACGATCAAGTGCTAAGCTAACGGAATGGGTCAAGTCAATCACATCATTCTCTAATGTTGTGATCCCATTCATCAAATGACAACTCATGTCTATGGCTAGGAAACTTAACCATCTTTGATTAACGAGCTAGTCAAGTAGAGGCATACTAGTGACACTCTGTTTGTCTATGTATTCACACATGTACTAAGTTCCCGGTTAATACAATTCTAGCATGAATAATAAACATTTGTCATGATATAAGGAAATAAATAATAACTTTATTATTGCCTCTAGGGCATATTTCCTTCAGAAGATTCACATGTAAACCCAGATAAAGTAGATGGATCTACAGGAGGTCCTTTCGCAGCAACCCATGAGGTTTTGGGATACTGCTCAGGTTTCCAGTAGGTCCCATCAGCATTGAGTTTCCTCTCAAAAGCAACACCCTCTTTCCTAGGGTTCCTGTTCAGAATTTGCTTTTTGAGCACATCGCAAAGGATTTGATGCCCTTTGAGGCTTTTATACATGCCTATCACATACAATTCCTTCAACCCTGCATTTTCATTAGTACCATCGGTGGTTTCCTTAGTTGAGGAAATCGTCACCACAAAATCTTTCGAAGAAATTATAGCGATAGAAGTATTTGAACATTCAGCAGAAGAATTTTCATTTTCATTTAGTACATTTTAAGCATGGTGCATCAAATTCTTCCTGAGCGGTACTGATTTGTTGAGCAAGCAAAGAATCATTTTCCTTTTGAAGATCTTCATGACTCACCCTTAGTTTCTCAAGATCTTGCTTTCTTTGAAGAAATTCATAAGAAAGCTTCTCAAGATCAGCTAAGAGTGTTTCATGACGACCTTGAAGGTTGTCAAACTTGGACTATGGTCGTTGAAGATTATCAGTCATAGTTTGAGATCGATTCAGTTCCTCACCCAACAGGTCATCACTCATGTCTAGCAGATTTTTAACCCTTTCCAAAGCTTTTTGTTGTTTAGTGGCAATATTAGCAAGCTTGGAATATCTAGGTTTATCATCATCTAATTCATATTCACTAGAATCATAAGAAGAAGGACAATCGAGTGCCTTGGCACCTTTTGCCATGAGACATAGTGCAGAAGAAGATGATTCAGGTTCGAAAGTCATCATTTTGAGTGATTCCTTGAACTCGAGGAACTAGGGAACGTGACGAGTTTGATGACCTTCATAAACGTCAGAGATTTGGTCCCAGATAAGCTTAGCATTGCAGAGATGCATAATGGGCCTGAACTCATCTCTGGATAACTAGGAGCAGATGATATCCCTCGCCATGGTATCGAGCCGAGTGAACTTGCGAATGTCATCAGCATGCGCCGTCTTGCATAGATCAGTAAGACCAATCTCAGTGACGGTCCACATCTCATTGTTCATTGCCAAGAGGCGCTTCCTCATCATGGCCTTCCAGTTAGGATAGTCATGACCATCAAATATGGGGCATGACACTTTCTTCATACATGTGGTCGACATAACTAAAACTCCAGGTGGTTAAACCAAAATCACACGGAATAAGGGAGTACCTTGCTCTGATACCAATTGAAAGTGTGTTATATCGACTAGAGGGGGTGAATAGGCGAATTTTACAAATTCATAACTGAGGAAATACTTCTTGAGGAAATAGCTAAGTGATGAACTACAAGCAGCAGAATAAGTACTCGGGTGCAAACATAACAAGATAGTAACATAGTCATCATGATGAAATGAAACAAGCACAGAGCATAGGTAGCGTGTAAACAGGATAGGCAGGCGGAAGACAGAGTGACTGAAGAAATAGGATTGAAGAAATTGAGAAAGTCTTCAGTCAAAGTCTTCAAACAATAACGATCAATTGCTTCAACAAGTAAGCGATGAAATGAAAGAGTTGACGAAATAGAACTAGTAGCTCGGTGAAGACAATGATTTGGTATACCAGTTCCAACTGTTGTGATAGTTGTAAGTATGGTTAGGGTGGCTTGGTATTTAAACCGAAGGACACATAGTCCCAGGACACACAGTCCTTACCGTATTCCCCTTGAGCCAAGGTCACACATACCTCACCCAATCACTCGTGGTAAGTCTTCAAGGTGACTTCCAAACCTTCACAGACTTGGTCACCCGGCGATCCACAATTCCTCTCGAATGCTCTAGACTATTGACGCCTAACCGTCTGGAAGATGCACAGTCTTCAAAGGTAACAAGCGCCGGTTCCACACATGAACAATCTCTTCAGTGATGCTCAATCACTTTGGGTTTTAGGTGTTTGGGTTTCCTAACTGATGATTTTCGCTCAAAGTCCTCGGAGGATGGGATGCTCTATATGAAAAGTGTCAGTTTCTCTCGGAGCAGTCAATCAACTAGTGGTTGAAGGGGGGGCTATTTATAGCCAGGGAGCAGCCCGACATGATAAGACATAAATTCCCTTCAATGATATGACCGTTAGGTGGATAAGATATTTTGTGAGAGCTAGCGTGTAGCACAACAACGGTCGAAAAATTTGAGCTCTCAAATTCCTCAGGGCTATCATGATCCTCACTTGCAGGCAATTCGCACTGGTTAATTCCTAACTCCTCAGTTGGAACAAATTCCTCAGAGACCAGAAGAACTTTGTCTTTGTCACTCAAGAAATTGGCTGAACTGTATGAGGTTTCCAAAGGCTTCACTCGAAGGATTGGGAATGTGTAGGCTTTGAGATGAGCATCAGTTGGAAATTGTTTCCTTAGTATTACCCCGACCCCTTTAACAGTACGATATTTCCTATGACTCAAGAAAGATAAAATGAAACTATTACAACAAAAGTCTTCACGCTTCATAATCCTCGCATTAATATCCAGGTCTTCAAGGTCACACCAATTTCCTCATTTTCAAAGTCTTCAAGAAAGCCAAAGTCTTCAAATGAAGACATTCATTTTTAGGGGTCAACTTTCTTCGAAAATATCAACTCCTCAGAGACTTATAGAACATGTGTACACTCACAAACACATTAGTCCCTTAACCTATAAGTCTTCGATACACCAAAATCACTAAGGGGCACTAGATGCACTTATAGTTCATAAGAATAGAGTAACACCTTAGGCAATATGGTATAAACCCCATATTTTTATCCTTGATGACAACAATACATTACGTGACTCGCTACCCCTTCTGTCACTGGGTGAGGACACTGCAAGATTGAACCCATCACAAAGCACCTCTACCATTGCAAGAAAAACCAATCTTGTTGGCCAAACCAAATTGGTAGATTGGAGAGAAATACAAAGCTATCTTAATCATGCATAACAAAATTCAGACAAGACTCAAATAATATTCATAGATAATCTAATCATAAATCCATAATTCATCGGATCTCGACAAACACACCGCAAAAGAGGATTACATCGGATAGATGTCCAAGAACATCGAGGAGAACATTGTATTGAAGATCAAAGAGAGAGAAGAAGCCATCTAGCTACTAGCTATGGACCCGTAGGTCTATGGTAAACTACGCACGCATCATCTGAAGGGCAGCAAGGTTGATGTAGAAGCCCTCTGTGATCGAATCCCCCTCCGACAGAGTACCAAAAAGGCCTCCAGATGGGATCTCACGAGATCAAAGACCTACGGCGGTGGAAAAGTATTTTGTGGATGTTTCTAGGGTTTCTGGAATATTCTGTATTTATAGGCCAAAGAAGGGGGTCAGGGGTCTCCGAGGGGGCCACAAGCCCTAGGGGCGCCCCCCTAGGGCGCACCCCCTGGCTTGTTGTCGCCTCCAGGACTCTTTGACTTGGACTCCAAGTCCTCCGGGTGTCTTCTAGTCCAAGAAAAATCATCGCGAAAGTTTTATTACATTTGGACTCCGTTTGATATTCCTTTTCTGCGAAACTCAAAAACAAGGAGAAAACAGAAACTGGCACTGGGCTCTAGGTTAATAAGTTAGTCCCAAAAATAATATAAAATATCATATTAATGCATATAAAACATTCAAAGTTGATAATATAATAACATGGAACAATAAAAAATTATAGATACGTTGGAGACGTGTCCCTATGATTCAAAAAATGTTGACTCGACGTCATAAATATCTTTAGCTGCAAAAATGCATCATCATTTTTTATTATGCATGTGTTTGTTTACAATATCTGATGATTTTCTTCTAGATTTTTGCCCTCTAATATTCGTCGGGTTTAGATTTTTTGGTTTTGCGTTTTGGCCTCAGCGACGACTATGACAATGACAACGCTGAACAAATAAGATGCAATTCCTTATCCGGCAAGGATTCTGCTATATGGTCGGTGATGGATTTGGGTATCTGTTCAAGGCTTCAAGCAAGGACAGGGTGGTGGGAGCAACATTCTTCTGGTGGGCTTGTGACATCGAGCTTCGTCTTTGCGACAATGTTCGCTTTGGCTTGGCGCATGGCAAAGGAGGTTGTTCAGGAGCCAGTACCGACGACAATCTACATTGGCAGCAGCTGGAAGGCAGTGGATTCATGGTAGAAGGCTGACACGTCAGGTTTCCTCCTTCGGTTTTGTTGGGGCACTAGATCTAGAGTTTGATGGTGTGTTCGGGGTGTTGTCATGGCCAGATTCTTTAAATGGCAATGGCTTCGTCTTTAACGAGCTTTTTGAAGGTCTGAAAAGTTGTAGATCAATAAGGGAGCCACATTGAGCACACATAAAGAGTTTTTCTGACACCCCCCCTTTTACTTCGATGGCCATTGTGGTGGTGCCAGAGGCGAGTGGCGGATGTTGGCATCTAGCTCAGGGGATTCTTCGGTCTTAACTGTAATTTTCTTTCTTGGCTCGGTGTCTTCTCGGTTATTGCAAGGGTTCTATTCTCTTTCCGGTTTTTGGCAAGTTGAGATCTACAGCTTGTACCTTACTCCTCGTTTATGAATAAGGCATGTATTACCTTCAAAAAAGTGTCAGCTTATACATACTTTACATGAAAGTCAAAACAAATGAATAATTTATTCAGACCGAATACAGGTATCACATGTACATGTAGAATATATATCAGCTTTGTCAGCTAAGCGGATTCTAACCTCAGCAAAAGCAAATTGAAATGTACAAGTTTATTTGTTTGAAAGGATGGGGTTTCTCTCGCCCCAACTTTCAGAAAGAAGAGGCAAACAACTCCATACATCATTCAAACAGCTCTCGACCACAACCAAAAGTAGCTGCGACAAAAATTATTACTGACGGTGCAGAAAATCGTCAGATCCCTCGGCAAGGTATGGAGGAGCACCCATGATGCTCTTCTTGATCTTCATGGTTCTCGCTCTCTGGACTCTATGAACAAAGCGAAGGGTCGCAGATCAATTTTATAGTTTCCCAAAGTCCATGCTCCCAAGCAACCATTGCCAGGAAATTCATGGCTAAGTTAGCATAATGTCCGGTTAAATAAGAAAGTTAGTGTAGTGTCTGAACTGGGCAAAAAGGCTTCAAAATATCGGTGACGTCTCCACGCGTCTTGACTCTCGAGTCTTGACGCCTTGCTGAATATCCACTCATCCGCCCATTATCAGCCAATCGATCTCAATCCTACGCACCAGACAAAAACGATGCTAGTTTTTTGCTAACACTTTCTTTTTGCGAGAAAGTTTTCTCAAAACAGACTCTCGCCCCGCTTTATATATGGGGCAATGACCACATACAACCACCACACACACCCTAGGTTGGATACCGCGGGAATGTTTTTCGCTAACGCATCCGTACAGGGCCCAACCCACCGCGTTCCCTTGTCCATTTTTCCATCATTCTTTTCACGTATGATTCAAACTTTCAATTTGAAATTAGTTTTTTGCGAAGAATTCAAAATTATTGATTCAACATCCTCACTTTTTTTGGCTATGCATATTGTAGTATAATTTCTAAAATCGCAAGTCCGCGTGCACAGCCTTTTAGGCTCAACTTTTTTTGCAACAATCTTTTAAGCTCAACTCTAGTACTGAGTCCTAAATATAAGACCTTTTAGAGATTTCACTATAAACTACATATGGAGCAGAATAAGTGAATCTACACTCTAAAGTATGTCTATATACATCCGCATGTAGTCCATAGTGGAATATCTAAAAGTTCTTATATTTAGAAACGAGGAAGTATAAACTACCACTAGAAAAAACATGTCGTCACACACTCGAGCGAGCACCTACCCAAAACAAACATCTCCAAAAAGGGAATTTCACCAAGCTCCGCTGTCACCCGAGCCAATGGTGGACGGGCACAACCCATGATGACGCCTCCAAGGAGGGGAACTATGCTCTAGAATGTTCCATCACTGGCAGCGACACTGTTGAGATATTGCTGATGACGATATATAGTGTCAGAATCACCATCTACTTTTGGATCTTGCGAAGAGAAAACATGTTTTTCCAAATTCTCCTCTCTCATTCGTGAAACGAAGAAAGCAGGTTCTGCTCCAGCTACCGACATCCTAGGGAAACCAAAAGGACTAACGAATGAAAGGGGTCGATGCGGTCTCTCCCTAGGCCAAGGAGAGGACACTCACATAAGAAAACGTCATTTGCGCAAGTTTATTTGCCTCCTGTGTAGACTTGGCTCTTCGACCAAGGAGGCGTGAAGGTAGATGGGACTCTCACATAAGAGGCGAGACAATCTACATGGACTGCTTTCCACCAATTGAATACAAGCATTGCACTGGCCGACCCATCGCATGACACCTGATCTGATTTCTTTGAGTTTTTCAACTGTATTTTAGTTTTTTTTTTCTTTCCCTTTTCTCATATTATTGCTTTGATTTTTCTTCAAGAATTTTTTTGTTTTCTAATATTATTTCTATTTTTTGGAATGATAAGTACCTGACCCAGTTATGTGCATATGGCAAAACAAATGTTTTTATGGCCATTTTAGTTGATGTGAGGATGACAGTTTTTGTCTTCAAGCATGGCAATTTTCCTGGCAAAATAAACCAAGGCGGATTTGCCATCCTCAACAGGTATAAATTGCCACAAAAAACTTCCGTTTTGCCATGCGCACACACCAGACGTCAGGTACTTCTCGGCATCCTTAATTTTTTTTCTTATTCATTTCTATTATTTATGTTTCTTTTTTGTTTTACAATTTATTGTTCCTATATATAAACATCGTTTAAAAAATACACTAACATATTTTTATAAACACAAAAACACTTTTCTACACTACTATTAAAAGAGCAAACTTAAATTCCTCTAAAGCCACACATCAAACTGTACACAGAATAACCAGAACCCTTGATAAATTAACTTAAATACATCCTACCGTCTAGATTACGCCAAAAAAATGTAACTCACATCGACGTCTTGGATCAAATGTTCTGCCCAGCATACGTCTGCCAATCCAATCGTCCTAGCGCTCCGCGTCCACCGGTCACCGCGGCCCCTCCCGCATCTCCCTAATTTCCGGATTAATTCCACCCGAATCGTGCTTCCTGGCCCTTCTTTCTCTCCACTCGAATCCTGCCTCCCTAATTTTCGGATCGAGAAGAACGCAACAATCTTGCCCAGCTGCTGCCGCTGCGCTTCCGCCCATCCGCCCCGGGTCGACGCTGCCTCTGGTCGCGGCCCGCGCTCCTGCAAGTCGACGACGACCCCCTCTGGTCAGCCTTGCCCAGCGCCCTCCTCCTCCCTTCCTTCTCCCTCTCCTCACTAATCTCTCTCCCTCTCTCCATCACTCACTGCAGGACGCCTCCTCATCTGTCCAGGAGCCCTGCCGGCTGTCTGCCAGCATTACTCTGATTCGTCGTCGTGCGGACGCGGCCATCTAGATGTGCGAACTACCCTGCCCTGACGCCGCCACCGCCTTACCATCTACACACAATATTTCGACGCCACATAGGATTCAGAGGAGTAATTATGTGATCTGATTTGATTTTTACAAAGATTTGCTCGATCCTAGCACCCTGCGTACAGGTAATCCACTTTGCAAAGTTAATTTGGGTCCAAAATTTTACCTTGCACAAATCTACAATCCATCCCTGACCAGTTTCTTGTGTAATATTCAAGTCAGTTCATGGAGATGTCATGCTTATAATTGTTTAATATTCAACCGAAACCAGAAGGCTGCAGTTTTTGACATGAGCATGAATGGATCCAGAAAGGCCGAAACTCTGCTAAAAATGAAGGCCCTTCTTCTAAATGATACCAACAGGAAGCTGCCAGAGTTCCAGGACCAAGAACTTCCTGCTCAACTAATCCAACAATGCACTACTTTCACTTCATTTTAAGATGTCAACAAGACATGGAAAGAAACTTTTTCAAGGTTCTGATTGAGCCAAGTTAAGGCTGGGTGCTTACGATTAATTTCAGTTCAGGTATCATTGAGTTTTTTGAAGATAGGCTAGTAAGATATATAACATTTTAATACGACCGGCATGCTATGATACACATTACTAACTTTCAGATCATAGTTTATTATGATTAATTGCAGTTCAGGTATATTACGATTAATAGCAGTTCAGGTATTTTATTACGATTAATTGAAGATAGGCCACTAAGATATATAACATTTTATTTCGATTAACAGTTCAGGTATCATTGACTTGTAAGCATTTTTTCTTGACATAGAGACATTCTGGGTAGTTTTCTGCAAGTATTTAACCTGGGATTTCAGTTTGACTGTTTGAGATATATGATTGGCAGTCTGACATCAATGCTTCTGCTCAGACAATCTAGATGGGTTAGCAAACTTTATTTGCTGGTTCATACACATGCGTAAGGATATGCCTGCTACTTTGGGATAATGTGGAGTTCAGTGACCTAAATCTGGCTTGGTATACCAGAATCTGATACGGTGTTTGACCAAACCCGAAGAATTCTGGAGCAAAAAAGTTTGTTCCAGCAAGCAAATTCACTTCAGCGCAAGATTTGAGAAGGCATGTGGTGAGGTGCCGCAGTGCTCGATCACCTGCCACAGACGTAGAGCCAAAGTTGTCTGAGTGCTTTTTGACTTCCTGTGGTCTATGATTTTTGGAATAATCAGACTTTTATGGTTTTTTTTGTAGCCTGAACCTTGCAAACGGTTTCTAAGATGTAGCTGCAAATTTATCGTGTCGTATGACAGTAACACATGAAAGATCCAGCAGGTTTGGATGCTGCATATTGGACCCATCCGGTGCATACTATTGGCTTTCGAGGAAGATTATATATGTTAGGCTATCTACTAGAATCTCAGTATAAAGGTGATAATAATTTTTACCTTCGATCTGCTTTTGATATCCCACATTAGCACTCGGTGTCTACTATTTCAGATTCACAAGGTCATCCTTTCGCATTTACCGATACCACATGGCAAAAAGTTTGCACAAGTGAGTTTGGATTAGTAGTTATTGGATTGCTATTATTAGAGCACTCATGTGATAGTTTTTCGGTTAAATTTGGTTGTGTAGTGTACAGCTGATATTGATATGTGGCACGTTATTCAAGCGCCCATTGATATATTGCAGCCATGTCACCTATTTCTGGGTGAATCTTGATTTCATTTGATATCTCAGTTATAAGTGAATCCAGCTTGATATGCACTTCATCCCTATATTTTTTTGGTGAATATATATTCTTGATTCCAGTTTTTGTAATGGTTATTTAAGTGGATATGATAAATCGATAAATACAAAGAACGGGAATGCAATGACCAAGAAGAAAATAGATAATAAGAATCAGGAAAAATATATGTTGGGCTCTGAATTTGAAATGGAAAGGAACTATATATATATATATATATATATATATATATATATATTGTAAATGAGGCATACTATGCAATCAAATTAGTAGTATTCATGTGTCCTGTTGTGATTTCAGTTACTTCAAGTTTCAGTACTTTTTCTGTTGATTTTGTTGTAGCGCCCATGTGTTGTCCAATGTGTGTATGTCTGCAAACCTACTGTGAAAGTGGCCAATGGACAGATCCAAGGCGCCATTCATTGCATGACAACACCATATTAAGGAGCTTATGGTGCAGTTCTGCAATGCATTATGCCACCCAATATTTCAGTATCCATGCCGACTCGTTCCTATTTGACAAATTTATAGAGTTGGTTGAAGACAATCCAATCAATAACCCCTACACAAGTTGCATTGGAGAGTACTCTTCTTTTTCATGTTTCTTGTTTGCTATAGTAATTCACCCCTTTGACCCTGTCTACATTTGATTAAACAATTTCTTACTGCAGATTAAGTAATATGTGTACTTATAAGGTTGTGTCTGCATCTCCTTGAAGAATCTTCAATATCATGTGACATATTATCTTCAAAAGGTTGTGTATGTTCTAGGTTTGACGTGCTGTTGTTGGAAATTAAAATAAAGGGTGTTGTATTTTTATATCTTTTATTTTCTTGCTTTGTTATATAACAAGTTGACATGTAAACTGCTGGTAACTATGGGGAATGTCGAGACATTTATGGAAGCTTGCAGATTGTATCCCTGGATGAGAGTGAGGGGCATAGATAGTCTGTAAATAGTTTTGTATCCAAGGTACTCCCTCCGTTCGGAATTACTTGTCTCGAAAATAGATGTATCTAAAACTAAAATACGTCTAGATACATCCATTTCTGCGACAAGTAATTCCGAACGGAGGGAGTAGTAGAGAAGGATGGATTCCATGCCCTTAATGAATACATGGGTGAGTTAGGAGAAAAGCACATTTTACATTTTGTAATTTCTTGTGCATCTGGCTCCCTCAATTTTATATAATTGTTTGACTGTATTTTTGTTGGTCATTTTGTTGTTCTCACACGTGTCTGGCTTGCCTCTTTATATTGTTTGATTTTAATATACTACTACCTTCGATCCATTTAAGTGTCACAGTTTTGAACTAGGTAGTGGGCACTGGGTAGGTTCTATTTCATGCTGGTCTGCTGTACCCCATAGAAATATGATCATTTGGTACATACTCATCTTAGTATGTACTCCCTCCGTTCGGAATTACTTGTCTCGGGAATGGATGTATCTAGAACTAAAATACATCTTGATACATCCATTTCTGCGACAAGTAATTCCGAACGGAGGGAGTATTTTATTGTCTCGCCGAAGGATAAATCTTAGTTTGTGAAGTATTATAGATCCTATCAAGATGTAATCTCGAAGAGTACATGGATGTACCCCAAAATCATTGCATGTGCTTGATTGTAGATATATGCGGACTAAAACTATGAACTTTAGGAATCCAAATACTTAATTCTAACAAGACGTGCGTGCACGTGCATGCTTACTAGTCCAAAACTAAATGAACATACATTGAATAACTTTTCAATAATATGTAGTTTATTTGAGGTATACATGGACATTTTTTTGCTTGAGAACACCTGATTTTTTTAAAAATAATGCAAGAACACTTTTTATATATCATTGATATTATTTTGAAAAAGTGCAAATATGAGAACACCTTTTAATTGTGTGCTTTTTAAAATCCTTGAGCACATTTTTAAAGTACGTTAACATTTTTTAAGCTGCATAATTTCAAAAAATATGTGAACTCGTTTTAGAAATTTATTAACACTTTTAGAAGTCATGAGCATTGTTTCAAAATATGCTAACATTTTCTAAAAATATAAACACTTTTCAAATTCCATGAGCATTATTTAAAATGGATAAATAGTTTAAAATTTATAAACCATTTATTTAATCTTGAAATAAAAATAAAAAATTCATATTCTAAAATGGAAAAAGTGAAACAAAGGAAAATAAAAATGTGAAACAAAAGGTTAAAAGAAGAAAGTGTACTATACAGGAAATAAACAATGTGGATTGCTTTGGTGACGTACAAACACTTGGTTACACTAGCCTAGATTTTTACCCTAACAAGATGTTAGCCTAGTTTTCACCTTCATTTTATATAAACGATGATATATCGTTTTTTAGGGGTAATATATCGGTTAAAAAAAGGAGACAAGAGGTTAAAATGGGCCGGTCCAATAACGAAGCACCACGGGCGATGTGACGTTGTTACTCGCAGCTGGCGATACATAGCAGCGCCCTTCTTTCCGTGTGGTGGGATTGGGAACAAAGATGCCAAGCAAGTAGAGACGAGCACTTTCCTGAAAGGAAAAAAAACAAGTAGAAACGCGCACCGCGCTGCTGTTCTGGGGAATCCATG
This sequence comes from Secale cereale, assembly GCA_902687465.1. Taxonomy (NCBI): domain Eukaryota; kingdom Viridiplantae; phylum Streptophyta; class Magnoliopsida; order Poales; family Poaceae; genus Secale; species Secale cereale. The sequence goes on from LR738715.1 coordinate 645,706,141, forward strand.
GAAGCGGCAACGGCGAGCTCGGTGGTAGGATCGAGGGCCGAATTCGGGTCACGCCTAGGGCTCGCGAGGCCTTGGCTCAGACCCACCGGCGGCCGCGGCGGTCCTCATACCCTTCTCTCGTTTCGCCATCTGCCATGGTCGACCTCACGCCTCGTCCGCAGCAGAGCAACCCGGACTCGGGGCGTCGCCGCCGCCGCAAACCCTCACCAGCAGCAGGTCGGAGTGAAAGGAGGAGAGGCGATGGAGGCCGAGAGGGGCAGCCCCCACGAGGTGCTTGTTCTTCCTTCCCCTTCCCGTTACGATTTGTCCGTGACGGCGGCGAGCCCCATCCATCATGCTGCGGATCTGTATTGCAGGTGAGGGAGGAGATTGCGAGGTGCTACGAGCTCGTCCGCCGCCTCGGCCGGGGCGCCGTCTACCTCGGCTCCTCCAGGGTGCCGGCCGCGCACCCCCACTACCACCAGACCGCCCAGCTCGCGGCGGAGATAGCCAAGCTGCTGGACTGCACCACATGGACGGGCGCCGGCCCCGGCCTCATGGATGCTGCCACCCAGGGCGCCCTCGAGGCAGGCAAGCCGGTCGGCGGCTTCAAGATCGGCAAAGAGGCCGGTGAATGGACAGCCTCGAACTTCCACCCTTACCTGCCCTCGGAGACTTACCTCACCTGCAGGTTCTTCTCGGCAAGGAAGCATGGCTTGGTGGATGCTGTAGTGCGCAACAGCTCGGCCGATAAAACCGCCATTGTCGCATTGCCCGGCGGCATTGGGACACTGGATGAGCTTTTTGAGATCATGGCGCTGATTCAACTGGAGAGGATCGGATCGGCGCTGCCGGTCCCGTTGTTGCTGATGAATTATGACTCCTACCACTCCAAACTGCTGAATTTTTTAGATGACTGCGAGGACTGGGGCACAGTTGCTCCAGGGGAAGTGGCATCGCTGTGGAAGATTTGCAGTGGGAACCATGAAGCCTTGGAGTACTTGGCACAGTTCTACGATGTGCCTACCGGGGAAAGGAATTATGGCATATCATCACCGCCGTCCAAGGAAGACAGGGTTCCTTCCTACACCGTCAGGAGATGACACAAGCTCTTCTCAAGAATGTTCTCTCTTCTTTTTTTTTGCCTTATGCAAAATATCATCATTGCAATAATTCTCATTCTGTTATGAGAATGTCAGCAATAATTTTATGGATAGTATCGATTTCTTTGGTTACATGTTTGAATTAGAATGCGGGGACTGGTGCAACAACAAAAAGAGAGCCTCCTTTCCATTTTACAAGGATTAAGATCATATCAAGGAAATACGTACACTACTAACTGCGAGTAGTAAGCTTGATCAAATTATACAAGTGACATCACTCTTTGGCCTCCTATTTTATCCTGGTTTGTGTGTACTTATGTTAAATCAATATCTTCACCCAGAAATGTTCTGGTGCAGGATGCCAGGATGTTGTCATAGTACCTCAACTATTGGTCAGAAGTTAGGCCTGAAAAAGATTCAAAGAAAGCAGTAATAAACAGTGTGTATTGGAAAAAAGTGATACTAGAAGATACCATATATACATTCCACGGAGAATGTTGGTCTTATACCTCTTATCTTCTGAATTATCAGTTGCTCTATCAGATAGTGCCTTAGGGAAAGAAATTCTATGAGACCAGGTCTCACGGATTAGCAGGTGAGACCCATCCTGATGGATGACATGTGGCAATTCACAAATCACAAAGCACCTACCCCACCCCCACCTGAAATCAGGGGGGGAGAGATTAGATGCTTTGTGATTTGTGAATGCCACGTGTCATCCATCAGGGTGGGTCTCACGTGTATTATATGAGACCTGGTCTCATATAATTTTTTTCCGTGCCTTAGAAACCATAACAAAGCAAAGCACATCTACATATATGGAATAAGATCATTCGAATATTTGTTCATCTCTTACTCTTAGGTGTCATAGTTTGCATAGAAATAGACAACCTTCTCACGTGATTTAATTAATCGGGTTTCCTAGTTTTAATCACCATGTAAGGTGCCTGTGGTAGCATAACAGTAGAAGTTTATTTTATTTTTTGGAACGAAGTGTGAAACAGGTTGAGCAATGTTTGATCCTCTCCGCCAAGACGCCAGAATACTGAGAACAGTAGAGCCTTCCTTCGGTATCTGATTGAAAGTTTACACAGGCAAGGAGAACCAGGAAATTTCATTTTGTTCTTCATGCTTGGTTAATCATTGTAACAGTAATTCTGAAGGACATAAGGTTCATCTCGTAAGAAGAAGATTCACTGTAACCAAGAGACAATAAATTACCACAAAAGAAGACATGTAACATTGGATGCAAAGCTGGATTTTTTTTCTGTAGAACTTTATTTTGGTACAAGTTTCATAATTTTTGACAAGAGAGTTCAATCCATCAATATATCAAAAATTTATACAAATAATGGACAGCACATAGAAGCAAGTTTATACAAAGAACAAGCAAGACAAATAGCAACAAAAAAAGCAACGAATGGACAAGAGAAATAGCAACAGATAAATCAAAGCAAGCATTTGCCACCATAGTTTTCCCCTCTTGCATCGTTTTAGCTGTAATCTTTCAACGAGAATTTCCATCTTCAGAACCTTACAAACGGCCATATACTTTTTGGGATGAGATGTATCAACCTTTATGGCAAACTCTTTTTCAATACTCCCTCCGTAAAGAAATATAAGAGCGGTTAGATCAACGCTCATATATTTCATTATGAAGAGAGTACTCTATAACATAATGTTTGAGTGTCATTCTGAAGTTATCCATTGAAGGAAAAGTGTCGCTCACGACCATCTTTGAATTATCCCTATCAAAGGAAGTGCACTGCTCCTCGGACTCACGATGATCAACGGACACCATCAGTGTGATTGGCATCAACGACCCAGATATTAGCATCAACAGGAGCCGTGTTAGCAAAATTATACATCGTGTCTTCCACATAAACATCAAAAGCATATGTACGTTTCTTCCTCTATCACAAGAGTTGACCAATCCACCCCGCCAAGGCTTTGTTTGGTACTACTTCCTCCATTTTTGTATACAAGGCCACAAACTCATATTACAGGTACCAAGGTAAAAATTAATGTGTGCTTTACAAGCCGGTTTGTTTTCTCGTTTACCGGGTTAATTAATAGGGTGCATGCACATTAGAGAAAATTGAGTGGTCGTGAAAGAAGAAAGTAGGTGAGTGTGTCATTATTATCCACTACATGCATGCTAGTAATTAAGCCATGGGTTATTGGTACAAGGAAACATCATTAATATTTGCCTCGATTATCGTTGGTGGCCTTGTATTGATGCAAAATGTATTTTCCATAGTGGCCTTGTATACAAAAATGGAGGGAGTAGTGTATTTTAGGAAATTTGTTGGGATTATCCCGGTCAAACCCCTAAATCCTCACATATCTCAAAACACCCTTTGATTCTAGTGTATTTGATATGTTTTATCCCCACATTTCCCCACAAATCCCTAAGTTCTAGTGCATTTTTCTCAATACCCAATACACTACCCCTACCTAGTGTATTGCGGATAAATGAGGATTTGAAGGGATTGAGTGAAGATTGGGGTTTCACCCAATCCCTGTGGGATTATCCCCATCAATTCCCTCAAAAACCCTGGTACCAAACAAGGCCCAAAGGTGGCCCGCGCGGCACTCGAAGAACTACCTGTGTGTACATCACCCTTAGCCATACAAGGCAAGGGGAAAATATCAATGTCGCAAATAAAGGGTTTTCGCGTGTAATGCAAAATTAATAATAGCGTAAATAGTGAAACTGTAGAGCAAATAAAAAAGTTATATTTACCTAGTAATTGGATTAGCTGCGTACTGGCCGTGCTCCTTATGCAGGCAGACGGCCGCCGGAGCGCTCAACTATAAGTCGTGTTGTTCCTCCCACAATCGATCATCATTTGGCCAAAGACAACATGCATCATGTCCACTGAATGCTAAGTAGTTGGATAAGATTAACTGAGGGCTTGTTAAGCATCGCAATGTCGTCCAGGCAGGGCTAATAACGTTGGAAAACGTTTAGAATCGGCGCATCGGCCGAAACTTCGGCCGGCTGCACGCGACTCGTTATCGCTCCTTCCTTCACCCACGTACAACATGCAGAGTTGTTGGCCCACACAGCCCACTCCCTCTTCCTTATCCGATTCCGCAAGTCTTCTCCTCCACTCGTTTCCTCTCGAGCTCGTCCTCCTTCATCCCCTGTTTTCCTCCACACCTAACCCCTGTTGCGCAGAGCACCACCGCCACCACGATACGCCGCCAGCAACCGCCACCTCCCAACCGGCGATGCACATGGAGCTGCAACCCATCAGCACCAAAGCTGCGATCAGCGAGAAGAAAAGCTAGAACCTCCCGTAGAACGGTAGAAGGAGCTAGAACCAGCAAATGGAAGATGTTGGAACCAGCGTGTCCTGATGCTGGAACTGGCATCCCGTGATTTTTATTGCGACTCACCCATCAGAATCATCTATCAGTGAACTCGCGCTGCGGGTGTTGCAACTGTAGTTGCTGGAAGCTGGAACCATGGTGTCAGATGTTGGAACCTTGCCGCGAAGATGCTGGAAGCCCGCAGCTGCCGACGATAAACCACGCCTCTGAGGCTGCTGCAACCATGGTGGCCATTTGCTGGAACCGGCTTTTGGTTTTGCTACGACCGGCCAGAAATTTTGCTACGACCTCAAGACGACGATCCATGTTTTTGCTGGAACCGGCTTATGTTTTTGCTTCAACTGACTTTTCTTGAATTTCTTAGTGCACAGATTTGTTTTTCCGCTGGAACGCAGTGCTACGATTTGTTGACGACGTTGAGCCGGCCGGGAGGACGACGACGTGGTTCAATGGGTGCGTTAGTATGCTGGAACCGAATTAATCGCAAGCTGTATTAGGCTCGATTGAGTTGCATCCAACAAGTGGGTGGCGCTGGAAATCAGATGCGTGATTGGCAGGGCGTCCGACGACGGCAACGGCTGCGGCGAGATGCAGCGAGGGGTGCAGCGAGCTGCGTCCGACAACGGACGTGGAGGACGCCAGGTGGTAGCAGCTTGTTTATGGCGAGCCATGGCAGCACGCAGGAGGTGCGGAGGGGATGGGAAGGGGGGATTTTTCCGTCTGTGGATGAGACGATGCTAGACGACACGAGGAATCAATTTGCAAAGCAGATCCTAGGCGTTCGTGCACGTGGAATCGTAAGGTCCTAGGTGGACCAGCCGAATTGTTGCGCCGGTGCACCGTCGCAGAGTAGTGCCCAATAACATTTGTCTTCCAACCCGAAAAAAATGATAACAATAATAACGTTGGTCTTCCTTCTCATTTATTTAGTGTTTTTTTAGCATTGTTTTTTTTTCTTGGCAAACATAACGCTGATTGTGGGATATCTTCTTTAGTTGCCGGCCTGTTGGGCTATAAGAAAGCCCAGACTATAGGGCTCCCGCTCTGTCCGCACGCCCTCAAAAAATAGAAGTTTTGGTTGCTCCTGTGCATACTTTTAGTACCACATCGCTTTACGAAGGGAAAGGTGTGCTGCTTATATACCTGCCTATGGACATTGTTGACACCACATGGGACATGTGGTTAGCAAAATCAAAATTCATATAGAATTGATATTTGTCTACGGCATACTTGTTTCGGCCATTGTCTTTGTCGTCTCATTACATGCGTGCTACCACTTCGATATGGAGTGCGTGCATTTTTTATTTATTTGCACGTCTGTCTATTTTTGATTTTACGGGATCCCTTTTTTTTGCACGTCTGTCTATTTTCAATTTTACAGGATCCCATAATTTTTTGGGCAAAGCTGGTGTTCAATCGGTCGGTCTTTTGTTTTGCGTTCGCCGCGTGATGTCTACTACACAACCTTCTTCTTGTAGACGTTGTTGGGCCTTCAAGTGCAGAGGTTTGTAGGACAGTAGCAAATTTTCTTCAAGTGGATGACTTAAGGTTTATCAATCCGTGGAAGGCGTAGGATGAAGATGGTCTCTCTCAAACAACCCTGCAACCAAATAATAAAGAGTCTTTTGTGTCCCCAACACACCCAATACAATGGTAAATTATATAGGTGCACTAGTTCGGCGAAGAGATGGTGATACAAGTGCAATATATATAGTAGATATAGGTTTTGGTAATAAGAAAATATAAAAACAGCAAGGTAGCAAGCGGTAAACGTGAGCATAAACGGTGTTGCAATGATAGGAAACAAGGCCTAGGGTTCATACTTTCACTAGTGAAAGTTCTCTCAACAAGGATAATATAATTGGATCATATTACTAACCCTCAACATGCAACAAAGAGACACTCCAAAGTAACTAATAACGGAGAACAAACAAAGAGATTATGGTAGGGTACGAAACCACCTCAAAGTTATTTTTTCTGATCGATCTATTCAAAAGTCCGTAATAACGTTCAATCTATCATAGAGTTCGTACTGGAATAACACCTTAAGATACAAATCAATCAAAACCCTAATGTCGCCTAGAATAATCCAATGTCACCTCAAGTATCCGTGGTCATGATTATACGATATGCATCACACAATCTCAGATTCATCTATTCAACCAATACATAGAACTTCAAAGAGTGCCCCAAAGTTTCAGTCGGAAAGTTAAGACAAAAACGTGTGCCAACCCCTATGCATAGATTCCCAAGGTCACGGAACCCGCAAGTTGATCACCAAAACATACATCAAGTAGATCACATGATATCCCATTGTCACCACACATAAGCACGTGCAAGACATACATCAAGTGTTCACAAATCCTTAAAGACTCAATCCGATAAGATAACTTCGAAGGAAAAACTCAATCCATTACAAGAGAGTAGAGGGGGAGAAGCATCATAAGATCCAACTAGAATAGCAAAGCTCGCGATACATCAAGATCGTGCCATCTCAAGAACACGGGAGAGAGAGAGATCAAACACATAGCTACTAATACATACCCTCAGCCCCGAGGGTGAAGTACTCCCCCCTCGTCATGGAGAGCACCTGGATGATGAAGATAGCCACCGGAGAGGGATTCCCCATCCGGCAAGGTGCCGGAACATGGTCTAGATTGGTTTTTGGTGGCACCAGAGGCTTTCGGCGGCGGAACTCCCGATCTAGGTTATTTTCCGGATGTTTCTGTATATATAGGAGGTGTTGAAGTCGGGGCCAAGCAAAGGGCCCCCTGCCTCGTGGGCAGTCCGTGGGTCCTCTCGTCCCCCTCCGGCACTCCGTGGGCTTCTTCTGGGTTGATTTTCAGGTCAATTGGGCTCTGTTTGATTATTCCTTTTCTGCAAAACCCTAAAACAGGAGAAAAACAGAAACTGGCACTAGGCTCTGGGTTAATAGGTTAGTCCCAAAAATAATATAAAAGTGTATAATAAAGCCCATAAAACATCCTAGAAGGATAATATAATAGCATGGAACAATCAAAAATTATAGATACGTTGGAGACGTATCAGCATCCCCAAGCTTAATTCATGCTCGTCCTCGAGTAGGTAAATGATAAAAATAGAATTTTTGATGTGGAATGCTAACCAACATAGTTTTCAATGTAATTCTCTTAATTGTGGCATGAATGTTCAGATCTGAAAGATTCAAGACAAAAGTCTATATTGACGTAAGAATAATAATACTTCAAGCATACTAACAAAGATCATGTCTTCTCATAATACTATGGCTAAAGAAAGTTATCCCTACAAAATCATATAGTCTGGCTATGCTCCCTCTTCATCACACAAAATATTCATATCATGCACAACACCGGTTTCAGCCAAGCACTTGTTTTCATACTCTGTTCTTTCAAACCTTTCAACTTTCACGCAATACATGAGCGTGAGCCATGGACATAGCACTATCTGGAATAGAGAGGTGGTTGTGGAGAAGACAAAAAGGAGGGAGATAGTCTCACATCGACTAGGTGTATCAACGGGCTATGGAGATGCCCATCAATAGATATCAATGTGAGTGAGTAGGGATTGCCATGCAATGGATGCACTAGAGCTAAATATGTATGAAAGCTCACAAAAGAAACTAGTGGGTGTGCATCCAACTTGCTTGCTCACGAAGACCTAGGGCATTTGAGGAAGCCCATCGTTGGAATATACAAGCCAAGTTTTATAATGAAAATTCGCACTAGTATATGAAAGTGACTAAACATGAGACTCTCTATCATGAAGAACATGGTGCTACTTTGAAGCACAAGTGTGGAAAAAGATAGTAGCAATTGTCCCTTTTTCTTTTCTTTTTTCTTCTTTTTTTTGGGCCTTTCTTTTTCTCTTTGGCCTTTTTTTGGAGGGGCTTTCTTTATTTAGCCTTTCCTCACATGGGACAATGCTCTAACAATGATGATCATCACACTTTCATTGAATTACAACTCGATACTAGAACAAAATATGACCTATATGAATGCCTCCGGCAGTGTACCGGAATGTGCAATGAATCAAGAGTGACATGTATGAAGAATTATGCATGGTGGCTTTGCCACAAATACGATGTCAACTACATGATCATGCATGGCAATATGACAATATGAAGCGTGTCATATGAACGGAACGGTGGAAAGTTGCATGGCAATATATCTTGGAATGGCTATGGAAATGCCATGATAGGTAGGTATGGTGACTGTTTTGAGGAAGATATATGGTGGCTGTTTTGAGGAAGGATATATAGTGGGTGTATGGTACCGGCGGAAGTTGTGCGGTACAAGAGAGGCTAGCAATGGTGGAAGGGTGAGAGTGCGTATAATCCATGGACTCAACATTAGTCATAAGAACTCATATACTTGTTGCAAAAATTTACGAGTCATCAAAACAAAGCAATCAATGCATGCTCCTAGGGGGAAGGTTGGTAGGAGTTAACCATCGCGCGTCCCCGACCTCCACATAAAGGTTGACACTCTACAAATACCTCATGCTCTAACTTCGTCACATAGCGGTTCACCATACGTGCATGCTACGGGAATCACTAACCTTAACACAAGCATTTCTCAATTTCATAATAACTCCACTATCATGACTTTAATATCACTATCCTCATATCTCAAAACAATTATCAAGCATCCAACTTCTCATCATATTCAATGCACTCGGTGTGAAAGTTTTTACTACATTTGATATTGGATGTCTATCATGTGAAGACTAGTTTTATAGCCTAAGCACATTACCATGCTGTTTTAATAGACTCTCAAAAGGATATAAGTGAAGCATGAGAGTTCATCTATTTCTTCAAAATAAAACCACCGCCGTGCTCTAAAAGATATAAGTGAAGCACTAGAGCGATAACAAAACTACTCCGAAAGATATAAGTGAAGATCAATGAGTAGTTGAATAATTATGTAACTATGTGAAGACTCTCTAACATTTAAGAACTTCGGATCTTGGGATATTATTCAAACAACAAGCAAAACAAACTAAAATAAAATGACGCTCCTGATACGTCTCCAACGTATCTATAATTTTTTATTGTTCCATGCTATTATTTATGAAGTCTTGGATGTTTAATGGGCTTTATCTTACACTTTTATATCATTTTTGGGACTAACCTACTAACCCAAAGGCCCAGTCCAGATTGCTGTTTTTTGCCTGTTTCAGGGTTTTGCAGAAAAAGAATATCAAACGGAGTCCAAACGGAATGAAACCTTCGCAACAGATATTTTTGGAGAAAATCACGCACAGGGGACTTGAGAACCACATCAGGGGAGCCTCGTGGTGTCCACGAGGGTGGGGGGCGCGCCCCCCTACCTCGTTGGCCCCTCGAGCACCCCCCGTGTCCTCCTTCATACTATATAAGTCTACGTACCCAGAAACCATCGACAATAGAGAGAAAACACTAATTCCACCGCCGTAACCTTCTGTTCCCGTGAGATCCCTTCTTGGAGCCTGTTCCGGAGCTCCACCGGAGGAGGATCCATCACAGAGTTCTTCATCATCATCATCATCGCCCTCACCATGAGTTGTGAGTAGTTTACCACAGACCTTCGGGTCCATAGCTAGTATCTAGATGGCTTCTTCTCTCTCTCTGGATCTCAATACAAAGTTCTCCTCGGTCTTCGAGGAGATCTATTCGATGTAATCTCTTTTTGCGGTGTGTTTCTCGAGATCCAATGAATTGTGAGTTTATGATCAAGATTATCTATGAGAAATATTTGGTTTTTCTCTGAACTTTTTATGTGTGCTCATAATATCCTTGCAAGTCTCTTCGAATTATTGGTTTGGTTTGGCCTACTAGAACTATAGTACTTGCAATGGGAGAAGTGCTTGGCTTTTGGTTCAATCTTGCGGTGTCCTTTCCCAGTGACAGTAGGGGCAGCAAGGCACGTATTGTATTGTTGCCATCGAGGATAAAAAGATGGGGTTTATATCATATTGCTTGAGTTTATCCCTCTACATCATGTCATCTTGCTTAAGGCGTTACCATGTTCTTATGAACTCAATACACTAGATGCATGCTGGATAGCGGTCGATGTGTGGAGTAATAGTAGTAGATGCAGAATCGTTTCGGTCTACTTGTCTCGGACGTGATGCCTATATACAATGATCATGACTAGATAGTCTAATAATTATTCGCTTTTCTATCAATTGCTCGACAATAATTTGTTTACCCGCCGTAGAATATCGCTATCATGAGAGAAGCCACTAGAGAAAACTATGGCCCCCGGGTCTATTCTGAACATATCAATCTACATCTACTTTACTTTTACCGCTTTTATTTTCTGTTCTTATAAACAAAAATACCAAAAATATAAACTATGATCTCTATTAGATCTCACTTTCGTAAGTGATCGTAAAGGGATTGACAACCCCTTATCGCGTTGGCTGCAAAGTTCTTATTTGTTTGTGCAGGTGCGAGGGACTCGCGCGTGATCTCCTACTGGATTGATACCTTGGTTCTCAAAAACTGAGGGAGATACTTACGCTACTGTGTTGCATCTCCCTTTCCTCTTCGAGGGAATACAACACAAGCTCGAGAAGTAGCAAGAAGAATTTCTGGCACCGTTGTCGGGGAGGCTGACGCAAAAGTCATACACCAAGTACCTATCACAAACCCTTATCCTTCGCATTACATTTATTTGCCTCTCGTTTTCCTCTCCCCCACTTCACCCTTGACGTTTTATTTGCCCTTCTTCCGCCGTGTGTTTATCGTTCGCTTGCTTCTTGGTTGCTTGTGTGTGTTGGATTGCTTGCTTGTCACTATGGCTCAGAACAATACTAAATTGTGTGACTTCTCCAATACCAACAACAATGATTTTATTAGCACTATGATTTCTCCTATTACCGATGCTGAATCTTGTGAGATCAATGCTGCTTTGTTGAATCTTGTCATGAAAGATCAATTCTCCGGCCTTCCTAGTGAAGATGTCGCTCCCCATCTAAACAACTTTGTTGATTTGTGTGATATGCAAAAGAAAAGGGATACGGATAACGATATTGTTAAATTGAAGTTATTTCCGTTTTCACTTAGAGATCGTGCTAAAACTTGGTTTTCCTCTTTGCCTAGAAATAGTATTGATTCGTGGAATAAGTGCAAAAATGCTTTTATCTCTAAGTATTTCCCTCCTGCTAAGATCATCTCTCTTAAAAACGATATTATGAATTTTAAGCAACTAGATCATGAGCATGTTGCACAAGCTTGGGAGAGAATGAAATTGATGATACGTAATTGCCCTACACATGGTTTGAATCTATGAATGATTATTCAGAACTTTTATGCTGGCTTGAATTTTGCTTCTAGAAAACTTTTAGACTCGGCCGCGGGAGGCACTTTTATGGAAACTACCTTAGGAGAAGTTACCAAACTCCTAAATAATATTATGGTTAATTATTCTCAATGGCACACCGAAAGATCTACTAGTAAAAAAGTGCATGCTATTGAAGAAATTAGTGTTTTGAGTGGAAAGATGTATGAACTTATGAAATTGTTTGCTGCTAAGAGTGCTTCTTCTGATCCTAATGATAAGCCTTTGTCCACTTTGATTGAAATTAGCAATGAAACTTTGGATGTGAATTTTGTTGGTAGGAATAATTTTGGTAACAATGCTTATAGAGGTAATTTTAATCCTAGGCCTTTTCCTAGTAATTCCTCTAATAATTATTGTAATTCCTACAACAACTGTTATGGAAAGATGCCTTCTGAATTTGAAACTAGTGTTAAGGAGTTTATGATCTCGCAAAAGAATTTCAATGCTATGCTTGAAGAGAAATTGCTTAAGATTGATGAATTGGCAAGAGGCGTGGATAGAATTACTCTTGATGCTGATTCTTTGAAACTTAGATCTATCCCACCTAAGCATGATATCAATGAGTCTCTCAAAGCCATGAGAATTTCCATTGATGAATGCAAAGAAAGAACCGCTAGGATGCGTGCTAAAAGAGAGGATTATATTAAAGCTTGTTCTTCTAGTTATCATGAAAATAAAGATGAAGATCTGAAAGTTATTGATGTGTCTCCTACTAGATCCTTGTTTTCTAGTATAAATTTTGATGAAGATAGGATAGGAGATGATTCTGCTTTAAGGTGTCCCAATGATTCGGAGTTTTTAGATCTTGATGCTAAAATTGCTAAAAGTGGGAGTGAAGAGATTAAAACTTTGCATAGTGATGAACCCACTACTTTGGATTTCAAGGGATTCAATTATGACAATTGCTCTTTGATTGATTGTATTTCCTTGTTGCAATCCGTGCTAAATTCTCCGCATGCTTATACTCAAAATAAAGCTTTAACCAAACACATAGTTGATGCTTTGATGCAATCTTATGAAGAAAAACTTGAGTTAGAAGTTTCTATCCCTAGAAAGCTTTATGATGAGTGGGAACCTACTATCAAAATAAAAATAAAAGATCATGAATGCTATGCTTTGTGTGTTTTGGGTGCTAGTGTCTCCACTATTCCAAAAACTTTGTGTGATTTGCTAGGTTTCCATGAGCTTGATGATTGTTCTTTAAATTTGCATCTTACGGATTCCACTATTAAGAAACCTATGGGAAGGATTAATGATGTTCTTATTGTGTCCAATAGGAATTACGTGCCCGTAGATTTCATTGTTCTTGATATAGATTGCAATCCTTCATGTCATATTATTCTTGGTAGACATTTCCTTAGAACGATTGGTGCAATTATTGATATGAAGGAAGGAAATATTAGATTCCAATTTCCATTAAGGACAGGTATGGAACACTTTCCTAGAAAGAATATCAAATTACCATATGAATCTATTATGAGAGCCACTTATGGATTGCCTTCCAAAGATGGCAATACCTAGATCTATCTTGTATCGCGCCTAGCTAGGGGCGTAAAACGATAGCGCTTGTTGGGAGGCAACCCAACTTTATGTTTTTTGTTTTTGTTGCTATTAGGGAATAAATATTGCATCTAGCCTCTGTTTAGATGTGGTTTCATGTTTTGTTTAGTGTTTGTGCCAAGTGGAACCTTTGGGAAGACTTGTGTGAAGTTTATATGATCTTGCTGTGAAAAAACAGAATCATTAGCGCTCGCTAAAATGGTCGTCAGATTTTACTGGAGCGTGCTATTTAGTTGATTCTTTTTGAAGACGATTAATAGACAACTCAAATTTACCAATTTAGTATGAATTTTTTGGAGTTACATAAGTATGCGAAACCTGCAGATTACTACAGACTGTTCTGTTTTTGACAGATTCTGTTTTTTTCATGTGTTGTTTGCTTATTTCAATGCATCTATGAGTAATATTTGGAGGTATGAACCATAGAGAAGTTGGAATACAATAGGTTTAACACCAATATAAACAAAGGATGAATTCATTGCAGTACCCTTGAGTAGTGGTTTGCTTTCTTATACTAACGGAGCTCACGAGAATTTTTGTCTAAGTTTTGTGTTGTGAAGTTTTCAAGTTTTGAGTATTTCTTTAATGGACTATGGAACAAAGAGTAGCAAAGGCCTAAGCTTGGGGATGCCCATGGCACCCCAAGTAAAATTCAAGGATAATCAAAAGCCTAAGCTTGGGGATGACCCGGGAAGGCATCCCCTCTTTCGTCTTCATCCATCGGTAACTATACTTGGAGCTATATTTTTATTCACCACATGATATGTGTTTTGCTTGGAGCGTCTTGCATAATTTGAGTATTTTCTTGTTAGTTTGTCACAATCATCCTTACTGGACACACCTATTTGAGAGAGTTAAATATGGCCTAGGAATTGTTAGAACACTCTATGTGCTTCACTTATATCTTTTGAGTTGAATAGTTTTTGCTCTAGTGCTTCACTTATATCTTTTAGATCATGGTGGTGGTAATATTTTGTAGAAATTATTGAACTCTCAGGTTTCACTTATATCTATTTGAGAGTCTATTAAAACAGCATGGTAATGTGTTTAGGCTAATAAAACTAGTCTTCACATGATAGACATCCAATGTCAATGTAGTAAACAAATTCACACTAAGTGCATTGAATATGATGAGATGTTGGATGCTCGATAATTGTTTTGTTATATGAGGATAGTAATATTAGAGTCATGCTAGTGGAGTTATTATGAAATTGAGAAATAATTGTGTTAAGGTTAGTGATTCCCGTATCATGCACGTATGGTGAACCGCTATGTGACGAAGTTAGAGCATGAGGTATTTGTAGAGTGCCAACCTTTGTGTGGAGGTCGGGGGCACGCGATGGTTAACTCCTACCAACCTCCCCCCTAGGAGCATGCATTGATTGCTTTGTTTTGATGACTCGTAGATTTTTGCAATAAGTATATGAGTTCTTATGACTAATGTTGAGTCCATGGATTATACACACTCTCACCCTTCCACCATTGCTAGCCTTTCTTGTACCGTGCAACTTTCGCTGGTAACATAAACCCACTATATATCCTTCCTCAAAACAGCCACCATATTATTCCTCAAAACAGCCACCATACCTACCTATCATGGTATTTCCATAGCCATTCCGAGATATATTGCCATGCAACTTTCCACCGTTCCGTTCATATGACACGCATCATATTGTCATATTGCCATGCATGATCATGTAGTTGACATCGTATTTGTGGCAAGGCCACCATGCATAATTTTTCATACATGTCACTCTTGATTCATTGCACATCCTGGTACACTGCCGGAGGATTCATGTAGAGTCATGCTTGTTGTAGTATCGAGTTGTAATAAAAGTGTAATGATCATCATTATTAGAGCATTGTCCCATGTGAGGAAAGGCCAATAAAAAAAGAGATGGCCCAAATAAAAATTATAGAGAGGGGCTAATAAAAAAAGATAAAGCCCCTCCAAAAAATGAGAGAAAAGAGAGAAGAGACAATTGCTACTATCTTTTTCCACACTTGTGCTTCAAAGTGGCACCATGTTCTTCATTGTAGAGAGTCTCATGTTTAGTCACTTTCATATACTATTGGGAATTTTCATTATGGAACTTGGCTTGTATATTCCAACGATGGGCTTCCTAAAATGCCCTAGGTCTTCGTGAGCAAGCAAGTTGGATGCACACCCACTAGTTTCTTTTCTTGAGCTTTCATTCATACTTACCTCTAGTGCATCCGTTGCATGGCAATCCCTACTCACTCACATTGATATCTATTGATGGGCATCTCCATAGCCCGTTGATACGCCTAGTCGATGTGAGATTATCTTCCTCTTTTTTGTCTTCTCCACAACCACCTCTATTCCACCCATAGTGCAATGTCCATGGCTCATGCTCATGTATTGCGTGAAAGTTGAAAGGTTTGAAAAGATAGAGTATGAAAACAAGTGCTTGGCTGAAATCGGGGTTGTGCATGATATGAATATTTTGTGTGATGAAGAGAGAGCATAGCCATATATGATTTTGTAGGGATAACTTTCTTTAGCCATAGTATTTTTAGAAGACATGATTGCTTTGCTAGTATGCTTGAAGTATTATTATTTCTTCTGTCAATATATAGACTTTTATCTTGAATCTTTCAGATCTGAACATTCATGTCACAATTAAGAGAATTACATTGAAAAACTATGTTGGTTAGCATTCACATCAAAAATTCTTTCTTTATCATTTACCTACTCGAGGACGAGCAGGAATTAAGCTTGGGGATGCTTGATACGTCTCCAACGTATCTATAATTTTTTTATTGTTCCATGCTATTATTTATGAAGTCTTGGATGTTTAATGGGCTTTATCTTACACTTTTATATCATTTTTGGGACTAACCTACTAACCCAAAGGCCCAGTCCAGATTGCTATTTTTTTGCCTGTTTCAGGGTTTTGCAGAAAAAGAATATCAAACGGAGTCCAAACGGAACGAAACCTTCGCAAGAGATATTTTTGGAGAAAATCATGCACAGGGGACTTGAGAACCACGTCAGGGGAACCTCGGGGTGTCCATGAGGGTGGGGGCCCGCCCCCTGCCTCGTGGGCCCCTCGAGCACCCCCCCTAGTGTCCTCCTTCCTCCTATATAAGTCTACGTACCCCGAAACCATCGACAACAGAGAGAAAACCCTAATTCCACCGTCGTAACCTTCTATTCCCGTGAGATCCCATCTTGGAGCCTGTTCCGGAGCTCCACCGGAGGGGGATCCATCACGGAGTTCTTCTTCATCATCATCATCGCCCTCATCATGAGTTGTGAGTAGTTTACCACAGACCTTCGGGTCCATAGCTAGTATCTAGATGGCTTCTTCTCTCTCTCTGAATCTCAATACAAAGTTCTCCTCGGTCTTCGAGGAGATCTATTCGATGTAATCTCTTTTTGCGGTGTGTTTCTTGAGATCCAATGAATTGTGAGTTTATGATCAAGATTATCTATGAGAAATATTTGGTTCTTCTCCGAACTTTTTATGTGTGCTCATAATATCCTTGCAAGTCTCTTCGAATTATTGGTTTGGTTTGGCCTACTAGATCAATAGTTCTTGCAATGGGAGAAGTGCTTGGCTTTGGGTTCAATCTTGCGGTGTCCTTTCCCAGTGGCAGTAGGGGCAGCAAGGCACGTATTGTATTGTTGCCATCGAGGATAAAAAGATGGGGTTTATATCATATTGCTTGAGTTTATCCCTCTACATCATGTTATCTTGCTTATGGCGTTACCCTATTCTTATGAACTCAATACACTAGATGCATGCTGGATAGCGGTCGATGTGTGGAGTAATAGTAGTAGATGCAGAATCATTTTGGTCTACTTGTCTTGGACGTGATGCCTATATACAATGATCATGCCTAGATAGTCTCATAATTATTCGCTTTTCTATCAATTGCTCGACAGTAATTTGTTTACCCGCCGTAGAATATCGCTATCATGAGAGAAGCCACTAGAGAAAACTATGGCCCCCGGGTCTATTCTCAACATATCAATCTACATCTACTTTACTTTTACCGCTTTTATTTTCTGTTCTTATATAAACAAAAATACCAAAAATATAAACTATGATCTCTATTAGATCTCACTTTTCCAAGTGATCGTAAAGGGATTGACAACCCCTTATCACGTTGGCTGCGAAGTTCTTATTTGTTTGTGCAGGTGCGAGGGACTCGCGCGTGGTCTCCTACTGGATTGATACCTTGGTTCTCAAAAACTAAGGGAAATACTTACGCTACTGCGCAGCATCTCCATTTCCTCTTCGAGGTGATACAACGCAAGCTCGAGAAGTAGCAGCTCCAAGCAAAATACATATCATGTGGTGAATAAATATATAGCTCCGAGTATATTTACCGGTAGATGAAGACGAAAGAGGTGATGCCTTCCCGGGGCATCCCCAAGCTTAGGCTTTTGGTTGTCCTTGAATTTTACCTTGGGGTGCCTTGGGCATCCCCAAGCTTAGGCTCTTGCCACCCTTTGTTCCATAATCCATCAAAGCAATACTCAAAACTTGAAAACTTCACAACACGAAACTTAGACAAAAATCTCATGAGCTCAATTAGTATAAGAAAACAAACCATTACTCAAAGGTACTGTAATGAATTCATTCTTTGTTTATATTGGTGTTAGACCTACTATATTCCAACTTCTCTATGATTCATAACCTCCAATACTACTCATAGATGCATTGAAATAAGCAAACAACACACGAAAAATAGAATCTGTAAAAAACAGAACAGTCTGTAGTATTCTGCAACTTTCGCATACTTCTGTAACTCCAAAAAAATTGAAATAAATTGATAAACGTGAGGAAGTTGTCTACTAATCATCTACAAAAGGAATCAACTAAATAGCACACTCCAGTAAAATCTGGTGACCATTCTAGTGAGCGCTAGTGATTCTGTTTTTCACAGCAAGATCATACAAACTTCACACAAGTCTTCCCAAAGGTTCTACTTGGCACAAACACTAATTAAAACACAAAACCACATCTAAACATAAGCTAGATGCAATATTTGTCCCTAAACAAAAGCAAAATCAAATAAAATAAAATAAAGTTGGGTTGCCTCCCAACAAGCACTATCGTTTAACGCCCCTAACTAGGCATGATGATGCTCACATAAAAGATAAGAATTGAAACATAACGGGAGCATCATGAAGAATATGACTAGCACATTTAAGTCTAACCCACTTCCTATGCATATGGATTTTGTGAGTAAACAATTTATGGGAACAATAATCAACTAGCATATGAAGGCAAAACAAGCATAACTTCAAAACTTTAAGCACATAGAGAGGATACTTGATATTATTGCAATATGTAGAAGCATATGATCCTCTCTCATAATAATTTTTAGTATCATCATGAATGAATTCAACAATATAACCAGCACATAAAGCATTCTTTTCATGATCTACTTGCATAGAAATTTTACTACTCTCCACATAAGCAAAATTCTTCTCATTCATAGTAGTGGGAGCAAACTCAACAAAATAACTATCATGTGAAGCATAATCCAATTGAAAACTAAAATCATGATGACAAGTTTCATGGTTATCATTATTCTTAATAGCATAAAAGTCATCACAATAACCATCATAGGTAGCAACTTTGTTCTCATAATCAATTGGAACCTCTTCCGAAATAGTGGATTCATCACTAAATAAAGTCATGACCTCTCCAAATCCACTTTCATCAATATAATCATCATAAATAGGAGGCATGCTTTCATCATAATAAATATTATAATCAAAACTTCGGGGACTAAAAATATCATCTTCATCAAACATAGCTTCCCCAAGCTTGTGGCTTTGCATATCATTAGCATCATGGATATTCAAAGGATTCACACTAACAACATTGCAATCATGCTCATCATGCACATATTTTATGCCAAGCGTTCTATGTAATTCTTCTTCTAGTACTTGAGCACAATTTTCCTTCCCATCATTTTCACGAAAGATATTAAAAAGATGAAGCATATGAGGTAACTTTAATTCCATTTTTTGTAGTTTTCTTTTATAAAATAAACTAGTGATAAAACAAGAAACTAAAAGATTCGATTGCAAGATCTAAAGATATACCTTCAAGCACTAACCTCCTTGCCAACGGCGCCACAAAAGAGCTTGATGTCTACTACACAACCTTCTTCTTGTAGACGTTGTTGGGCCTCCAAGTGCAGAGGTTTGTAGGACAGTAGCAAATTTCCCTCAAGTGGATGACCTAAGGTTTATAAATCCGTGAGAGGCGTAGGATGAAGATGGTCTCTCTCAAACAACCCTGCAACCAAATAACAAAGAGTCTTTTGTGTCCCCAACACACCCAATACAATGGTAAATTGTATAGGTGCACTAGTTCGGCGAAGAGATGGTGATATGATACGTCTCCAACGTATCTATAATTTTTTATTGTTCCATGCTATTATTATGAAGTCTTAGATTTTTAATGGGCTTTATCATTCACTTTTATATCATTTTTGGGACTAACCTACTGTCACACCCTGCATTTTGTAACATGTCATTTGCATCAATAAAGCATGAAAATTTGGACCAACAAATTTTTTTGGCATCATTTGGCTTTTATTTGGAATTAAGTTTTCTCTCTCTGATTTTTAAGTGCTCTTTAAAGTCAACTACTCTATCTTATATATTTCATCTCCTTACCCCAAACTTCTGCCCAATGATCATACCAAGTGTATATAACAGTATAGTATTTTCTTACAAAAATTATTTGGCCAAAAAGTATTTTCAAAAAATTAGTTTTCCAAAAACCCCTGAATTGAGGTTTGCACTGCAAGTGCTTGATTTAGGGTGAGAAAAATATTTCAAAGAGTATATTTGAAACCTAGTAGATATAGGACTCCCATAAACCACAAAAATATAATTTAAAAATTTATTTTCCTATTTTATTTAAAAGCTTTTTCTTAAGGCCAGAAATGGTCTTTAATAGGGAAAAATTATTTAACTATTTCAAAAATATTTGCCAAAAAATCAGGGAGACTCTTAGGACATATATTGTCCGTATATAAGAGTTTCAACACTTGGTCATGTTCAAAATATTGGACAAATCCCTCAGAAACCCTTTCTGGATATTTCAAGCTTTTGAAATATTTACAAAGGAAATATTCTCTAAAAATTACAGGGAAATTCTATCATGTCATATATGACATATTTGATGATCTTGCCAAGCCCCATGCCTTGGGAAGCAAGAAAACCTCATCAAAACCCCTCAAAACCATTGTGTCTATTTTTGAAGTTTGAGCAACTTTACATTGGCAAACTTTTCCAAATGCTCTCAAACTTGGTACACATGCTAGAATGGTCTAAGAAGGCATCTAGACAAAATGGCACAAGTTTTGGAGAAGGATAACTTGATCAGAGTATCCCAAAACCATTTCTGTTCAGATTAAAATTTGAACAACTTTACACTACCAACTTTTTACTTGTGACCTCAAACTTTGTGGGCATGATCACAACCCCAAATGATGACACTACACCAAGTGGTGTATCAAGGAAGGATGATTTTCTTAACTTAAACTTGGAAAATCCACTTCTGTTGATTTCTAGGGTTTACCAAAGTTACATTGGCAAGTTTCTTCAAATGAGCCCAAACTTGATGGAACACCCTATTTCTATATGCCATTTGATCCTGTTAAGTCTCATGTCAAATGGAAATCATTTGCTTTCCCAAAACCACATCAAACACCTTCTGGTGATTTTCCAAAACTAACACTTTTACCTCTTTCCTTGTTCTCCTTGATCTAGGCTTTTTACCACAGCTTCCCCAAGTCCCCTTGCACCTCCAGTAACTCTTCCCTGGCCTCAGATCAATGATTGAGGGG
>LR738715.1:645727411-645750685 GCA_902687465.1 Secale cereale
GGGGGGGGGGTAAACCCCATTTTACATTCTGGACAACAACTTTCACCTTTCTCTCTCAGCCCTCTCTCCTTCTAGAAGCTCTCCCTGGCATCCAACGTCCCTCCTACATTGTTTACTCCCCCTAGAGCCAATGGACATGGTGGTCGCGCCCAGAGCGCGTGGGACACGGCCATGCCGGCCATATGGGCGCTCTGGAGCGCGCTACAGTGTGCTCCCGCACTGTAGCCGCGACCTGCCCGAGGCGCCCGACCACTTAGGGCGTCGGGATGGTGTCTCCCGAGGCCGCCTCGACGTCCACGACACGGCAGCCGGTCGGCCCCCTCCTCCTTCTCCCTCCTCTCGCCCCAGTTCGCATGCGCGACGGCCACCCGAGAGCTCTAATGAGCTTCCTCACACGCGCGATGCCCTGGCCTCCCCGTGCTCTCTCTCTTCTCTTCCCTGGCTCTGGACCGCATCCAGGAACGCCCCAGACACGGCACCAGCCCCTCCCGAGCCCTGTGGCAACGAGCAGAAGCTCGCCGTCGCACAGGTCCACGGAACCCCGCCGTTCGCCTATAAAAGGACACCCCCGCGCCTCCCTCTCCTCACCACTCGCTCTCTCACACACCCAATCCTCCCCCTACACCACCCACTCCTCTCCAGACGGGCCCGAGCTCGAGATCGAGCTCGAGCTCCGCCGCCTCGGGTCGCCGTCGATCCGGAGGTATAAGCCCTCTCCGTTGCTCCTCTCTCTCTCGATCTAGAACCGCGAGATATCACTGATCATTTCCCCCTTGTTTCTCCTCTCTTTAGCTGTCGGAAACGGCCGGAACCACCACCACCCGAAGTAACTCCGCCGTGCCTCCTTGTCGCCGGTGAACCAGGACACCCCGGCGACCAACTCCACCTCCATCCGAACGGCGGCTCCTCCCTGAGCACGACGGTACCACCCACGCCTCCTCCCATGCCCTATATCGCCGTCGGCGAGCTCGTCGTCGCCTCTGGACGGAGGTAGACGACAACGGCCGTGGGCCCTGTCCGTTAGCCTCACGCCCTGACGGGTGGGACCCCCCCCCCCCGTCAGGTTTAAAAACGCACGCACGCGCGCACTGGTTTGCCGTCAGGTCGGAGGCGTACTTAGCCTTTACGCCTTCGACGTGGCAGCCTCGCGCGGGCTGTTTTCCCTCTGGGCCTGCTGCACTGTGGCCTTTCTGGCCCAGTGGCATAGTGCCACTTTTCTTTTTTTCCTTTTCTGTCTGTTTTATAAAAATTCCACAGGATAAAATATTTATCCAAATGAAAAAATTCAAGTTCCTAAAAACTTGTAAAATTCCAACCTATTTAATGATATAACTTTCACACATATTCATGAACCTTTTCTGTACTGTTCAAATTTAAATCTAAATTTGAACACTAAAACCTCTGTTCAAAAATCCATGTACCCCATTCTGTCACTCCAAATCCCAAACTAAGAATTTTTGCCATCTTAGTTTTCCCTCTAGTATTTTATAAAAATAAGTTGACATTTTTCTGAGCACTTTGATTTTTCTGTTTTTATTATTGTCTTATTTTTCCGTTATTTATTGCGACGATTAGATAACGTGTTTGACGAAGTTGCTGAGGAAGAAGGAGAAGGACTTGAAGGCTTTGAAGACCAAGCGAACCAAGGCAAGCAGCCCTTTGACCATGATACCCCCTTTTGTTCCTCGGTACCCCTTTTATTTCCGATTGCATGGTGATAAAGAGTGACAGTTGTAAACTTGTTGAGAACCACCACATGATGCATACCCCTACTCATGTCTTTACCATGTGCATAGATGCAATGACAAATGATTAGTTGTTGATACATGATGATGCATATGTACCATGAATCCTTCGTGGTTGCATTCTTTTCGAAAACCCCATCGGGTGCCCCTAATGCCCGAGGGTGATGTTGAGTTAAGGTCACCACTTGAGGAAGAAGTGGTGTACCAAAGAAAGTTCTCGTGTGTGGGTAAAATGATGGATTAGATTTATGTGTGATTACCGTCCCAACCAAACATGTACAACCACTCTACCCCTTATGAGACGGGGCATTATTGATTACTTAGGCTGATACTAGCATGGTGCCCACATCACTAGTGACGGGGGAGACTTGAGGTCACTCCCGGGACGGGGTCGTGCTTGTATAGGCGACCATGACTGTTTTTACAAGGCACCGGACACATCGTTGGTCCCTTCGTGTATGCGTGACATTGTAAAAAGGGGGCAAATCCCACGATCTATCGTTTGTACACGAGGGCCGTGCACCAACGAGTGGACCCTATGTTAGTGTCGTCTAGGGAAAGGTAATGACCGGGTGCTTCCCCGAGTACTTGAGGTACTGCGGGATCGTGGGTGACACGAAAGATTCCCGGATCTTGTGGGTAAAGTGCGCAACCTCTGCAGAGTGTAAAACTATTCGAATAGCCGTGTCCACGATCATGGACAGTTGGGAGGTGCTACTTAAACTATGTCCAGAACTTTACATTCTCGGTGAAAGTGTGTGTGTTGAGTCAAGGTGGTGACTTGACTCGTTGAAAGAACCAGAAATGAATTGAACTCTATTTATGTTGATATCTGTAACCTGTCTTCGAGGTTACCCAAGTACATTGATGCATGTTTCACAAATGGTAGAACATCTTATCTAGCTTGTAGCTAGACTGCTTACTGTTGTACAACTTGCACTGTTACCTTGAACCAAATCATGGGTTGCTTGCGAGTACACTCAAAGTACTCATTGGCTTGCCACTGGTTATTTAATTGGCCAGGCATGGAGGAGCAGGAATTTGAAGAAGAATTCTATGGAGACGAACATGCGAACTAGCACGCTTTCCCAGTCAGAATGCTTGTAGGGTTAAGGCAGATGGCATGGGTTCTACTTATCTACGAAGACTTCCGTTATTCGAGTTTATTTGCTATTCAGCCCATGAGGCTTTATCTATGTAAGACTTGGCCATAATGGTCATAATTTGTGTAAGACGGTATGTATGGATGTAAGACTCTTGTTATTCAGCTTCTGTGTGTTCAGTGAGCATTGATCTCTGGGATCACTGTACACGTGCATTCGGTGATCTCGACTCTTAAGTCGGGGTCCCCACACCTACTAACCCAAAGGCCCAGTCCAGATTGCTGTTTTTTTGCCTATTTTCAGGGTTTTGCAGAAAAGGAATATCAAACGGAGTCCAAACGGAATGAAACCTTCGCAGGAGATATTTTTGGAGGAAATCACGCAGGATAGACTTGGGGGCCAAGCCAGGAGACGGAAGGGCCACCCTCGAGGGTGGGGGCACGCCCCCCTTCCCAGGGCGCGGCCCCCTGCCTCGAGGGCTGGCCCCACGGCCCCCGGTGCCCCTCTTCTTCCTATATATACCTACGTACCCCAGAAACTCCATACGCAAAGAGAAAACCCTAATTCCATCGTCGTAGCTGCTGTTCCCGTGGAGATCCCATCTTGGAGCCTATTCCGGGAGGGGGATCCATCACGGAGGCCTTCATCATCATCATCATCGCCCTCACCATGAGTTGTGAGTAGTTACCTCAGACCTTCGGGTCCATAGCTAGTATCTAGATGGCTTCTTATCTCTCTCCGGATCTCAACACAAAGTTCTCCTCGGTCTTCGAGGAGATCTATTCGATGTAATCTCTTTTTGCGGTGTGTTTGTCGAGATCCGATGAATTGTGAGTTTATGATCAAGGTTATCTATGAAAGATATTTGGTTCTTCTCTGAAATTTTTATGTGTGCTCATAATATCCTTGCAAGTCTCTTCGAATTATTGGTTTGGTTTGGCCTACTAGATCTATAGTTCTTGCAATGGGAGAAGTGCTTGGCTTTGGGTTCAATCTTGCGGTGTCCTTTCCAAGTGACAGTAGGGGCAGCAAGGCACGTATTGTATTGTTGCCATCGAGGATAAAAAGATGGGGTTTTCATCATATTACTTGAGTTTATCCCTCTACATCATGTCATCTTGCTTAAGGCGTTACTCTGTTCGTATGAACTCAATACACTAGATGCATGCTGGATAGCGGTCGATGTGTGGAGTAATAGTAGTAGATGCAGGCAGGAGTCGGTCTACTTGTCTCGGACGTGATGCCTATATACAATGATCATGCCTAGATAGTCTCATAATTATTCGTTTTCCTATCAATTGCTCGACGGTAATTTGTTTACCCGCCGTAGAACCGCTATCATGAGAGAAGCCACTAGAGAAAACTATGGCCCCCGGGTCCATCTTTATCATATTACTTTCCCGTCAACTAGCCAATTTCTGTCGCCGTTATTTATTTGCTTTCTTTACTTTCTGTTTCTATATCAAAAATATTATCTTATCATCTCTATCAGATCTCACTATCGTAAGTGACCGTAAAGGGATTGACAACCCCTTATCGTGTTGGCTGCGAAGTTCTTATTTGTTTGTGCAGGTGCGAGGGACTGGCGCGTGGTCTCCTACTGGATTGATACCTTGGTTCTCAAAAACTGAGGGAAATACTTATGCTACTGTGCTGCATCCCCCTTTCCTCTTTGAGGGAATACAACGCATGCTCAAGAGGTAGCATGATACAAGTGCAATATGGATGGTAGATATAGGTTTTTGTAATAAGAAAATATAAAAACAGTAAGGTAGCAAATGGTAAACGTGAGCATAAACGGTGTTGCAATGATAGGAAACAAGGCCTAGGGTTCATACTTTCACTAGTGCAAGTTCTCTCGACAAGGATAACATAATTGGATCATATTACTAGCCCTCAACATGCAACAAAGAGTCACTCCAAAGTAACTAATAGCGGAGAACAAACGAAGAGATTATGGTAGGGGTATGAAACCACCTCAAAGTTATTCTTTCTGATCGATCTATTCAAAAGTCCGTAGTAACGTTCAATCTATCATAGAGTTCGTACTAGAATAACACCTTAAGATCAAGGTTTTAAATAGCGGATAGCGGACTCGCTGCGGATTCGAGTCGACATAGCGGGTTGCGGATTGCGGGCGCTATTGCGGACGCTATGTCCACATAGCAGATTTATAAAAAAGTGCAAGCTATTAAAAGTGTTGTGTGTATTTTTATAGAGTTGTCAATAAAAATGTCATTTAAATTATGCAATTTAATTGTATAAGCTCTGTGTGACAGTGTCACTAAGTTTCATGCACATAAGATCTCTTTGTGGTCATAGCTGTTGGCTATATAGTCTACTAAACACTTCAGAAAAAATTATATCCGTGTGCATCTAGCCACACACCCAAATATTTTAAGTAAAGAACTCCTCTGGCCGAAATCACCATCTTAAATTAATCAACTTGTAGGGAGAGAAGACTTCACGTGTAGCAATTGTTTTGTTTCTACCCGCCAAAAAAACTTGTTTTGGTTCTGCACTTTCAAACGTGCGCCAGACTAGCAGCACTTCAGGCTAGCAGCAAAATCAAGGAGAGAGAGAGGGGCTGCGTACAGTAGTTTGGACGATACTGCATGACTGACACGCGCTCGTGCCTAGTGGTCTGAATACAATATTCTACGAAGCCGAAGCGCTATGACCGCATCACAAAACGCTATATAGCGCGTGTTGGGGAACGTAGTATTTTCAAAAATTTCCTACGATCACGTAAGATCTATCTACTAGATGCATAGCAATGAGGGAGAGAGTGTGTCTACATACCCTCGTAGACCGGGAGCGGAAGCGTCAAGTGACGCGGTTGATGTAGTCGAACTTCTTCGCGATCCAACCGATCAAGCACCGAACGTACGGCACCTCCGCGTTCAGCACACGTTCAGCTTGATGATGTCCCACGAGCTCTTGATCCAGTTGAGCTTCACGGGAGAGTTTTGCCAACACGACGTCGTGGTGACAGATATGATGTATCTACCGGCGCAGGGCTTCGCCTAAGCACTGCAACGGTATGATCGAGGTGTGTTTCTGTGAAAAGGGGCAGCGCACACGGCTAAAACAATTCAACTTGTGTGTCCTAGGGTGCCCCTGCCCCCGTATATAAAGGAGCAAGGGAGAGGCCGGCCCTAGAGGGGGCGCGCCAAGTGTGGGGAGTCCTACTAGGACTCCCAAGTCATAGTAGGATTCCCCTTTCCTTTCCGGAGTAGGAGAGAAGGAAAGAGGGGGAGAGGGAGAAGGAAAAGGGGGTTGCACCCCTTGTCCAATTCAGACCAGAAAGGGGGCACGCGCCTCCTTCCTTTTGGCCTCTCTCTTTTATTCCCGTAACTCCCCGGTACTCCGAAAATATCCGAATCACTCGGAACCTTTCCGATGTCCGAATATAGTCGTCCAATATATCGATTTTTACGGCTCGACCATTTCGAGACTCCTCGTCATGTCCCCGGTCTCATCCGGGACTCCGAACTCCTTCGGTACATCAAAACTCATAAACTCATAATACCGATCGTCATCAAACGTTAAGCGTGCGGACCCTACGGGTTCGAGAACTATGTAGACATGACCGAGACTCATCTCCGGTCAATAACCAATAGCGGAACCTGGATGCTCATATTGGCTCCTGCATATTCTACGAAGATCTTTATCGGTCAAACCGCATAACAACATACGTTGTTCCTTTTGTCAACGGTATGTTACTTGCCCGAGATTCGATCGTTGGTATCTCTATACCTAGTTCAATCTCGTTACCGGCAAGTCTCTTTACTCGTTCCGTAACACATCATCTCGTGACTAACTCATTAGTCTTTTGCTTGCAAGGCTTATTATGATGTGTGTTACCGAGAGGGCCCAGAGATACCTCTCCGACACTCGGAGTGACAAATCCTAATCTTGATCTATGCCAACACCACGAATACTTTCGGAGACACCTGTAGAGCATCTTTATGATCACCCAGTTACGTTGTGACGTTTGATAGCACACAATATGTTCCTGCGGTATTCGGGAGTTGCATAATCTCATAGTCATAGGAACATGTATAAGTCATGAAGAAAGCAATAGCAGTAAAACTAAACGATCATAGTGCTATGCTAACGGATGGGTCTTGTCCATCACATCATTCTCCTAATGATGTGATCCCGTTGATCAAATGACAACTCATGTCTATGGCTAGGAAACATAACCATCTTTGATCAATGAGCTAGTCTAGTAGAGGCATACTAGGGACATACTGTTTTGTCTATGTATCCACACATGTACTAAGTTTCCGGTTAATACAATTCTAGCATGAATAAAAGATATTTATCATGATATAAGGAAATAAACAATAACTTTATTATTGCCTCTAGGGCATATTTCCTTCAGTCTCCCACTTGCACTAGAGTCAATAATCTAGCTCACATCGCCATGTGATTTAATACCGATAGTTCACATCGTTATGTGAATAACACCCATAGTTCACATCGCCATGTGACCAACACCCAAAGGGCTTACTAGAGTCAATAATCTAGTTCACATCGCTATGTGATTAATACCCAAGAGTAATAAGGTGTGATCATGTTTTGCTTGTGAGAGAAGTTTAGTCAACGGGTCTGTCACATTCAGATCCGTATGTATTTTGCAAATTTCTATGTCTACAATGCTCTGCATAGAGCTACTCTAGCTAATTGCTCCCACTTTCAATACGCATCCAGATTGATACTTAGAGTCATCTGGATTTAGTGTCAAAGCTTGCATCGGCGTAACCCTTTACGACGAACTCTTTATCACCTCCATAATCGAGAAACATTTCCTTAGTCATCCAGTTACTAAGGATAATTTTGACCGATGTACAGTGATCTACTCCTGGATCACTATTGTACCCCCTTGACAAACTCATGGCAAGGTACACAACATGTTTGGTACACAGCATGGCATACTTTATAGAACATATGGCTGAGGCATAGGGAATGACTTTCATTTTCTCTCTATCTTCTGCAGTGGTCGGGCATTGAGTCTTTACTCAACTTCATACCTTACAAGTCAGGCAAGAACTCCTTCTTTGACTGATCCATTTTGAACTACTTCAAAATCTTATCAAGGTATGTACTTATCGAAAGTATTATCAAGCGTCTTGATCTATCTCTATAGATCTTGATGCCCAATATGTAAGCAGCTTCACCAAGGTCTTTCTTTGAAAAACTCCTTTCAAACACTCCTTTATGCTTTCCAGAAAATTCTACATCATTTCCGATCGACAATATGTCATTCACATATACTTATCAGAAAGGTTGTAGTGCTCCCACTCACTTCTTGTAAATACAGGCTTCACCGTAAGTCTGTATAAATCTATATGCTTTGATCAACTTATCAAAGCGTATATTCCAACTCCGAGATGCTTGCACCAGTCCATAGATGGATCGCTGGAGCTTGCACATTTTGTTAGCACCTTTAGGATTGACAAAACCTTCGGGTTGCATCATATACAATTTTTCTTTAATAAATCCATTAAAGAATGCAGTTTTGTTATCCATTTGCCAGATTTCATAAAATGCGGCAATTGCTAACATGATTCGGACAGACTTAAGCATCGCTACGGGTGAGAAAGTCTCATCGTAGTCAACTCCTTGAACTTGTCGAAAACCTTTCGCAACAAGTCAAGCTTAGTAAACAGTAACATTACCGTCAGCGTCGGTCTTCCTCTTGAAGATCCATTTATTTTCGATGGCCTGCCGATCATCGGGCAAGTCAACCAAAGTCCACACTTTGTTCTCATACATGGATCCCATCTCAGATTTCATGGCCTCAAGCCATTTTGCGGAATCTGGGCTCATCATCGCTTCCTCATAGTTCGCAGTTTCATCATGGTCTAGTAACATGATTTCCAGAACTGGGTTACCGTACCACTCTGGTGCGGAACGTACTCTGGTTGATCTACGACGTTCAGCAGAAACTTGATCTGAAGTTTCATGATCATCATCATTAGCTTCCTCACTAATTGGTGTAGGAATCACTGGAACTAGTTTCTGTGATGTTCCACTTTCCAATTCGGGAGAAGGTACAATTACCTCATCAAGTTCTACTTTCCTCCCACTCACTTCTTTCGAGAGAAACTCCTTCTCTAGAAAGGATCCATTCTTAGCAACAAATATCTTGCCTTCGGATCTGTGATAGAAGGTGTACCCAACTGTCTCTTTTGGGTATCCTATGAAGACACATTTCTCCGACTTGGGTTCGAGCTTATCAGGTTGAAGCTTTTTCACATAAGCATCGCAGCCCCAAACTTTAAGAAACGACAACTTTGGTTTCTTGCCAAACCACAGTACATAAGGTGTCGTATCAACAGATTTAGATGGTGCCCTATTTAACGTGAATGTAGCTGTCTCTAATGCATAACCCCAAAAGCAATAGTGGTAGATCGGTAAGAGACATCATCGATCGCACCATATCTAATAAAGTACGGTTATGACGTTCGGACACACCACTACACTGTGGTGTTCCAGGTGGCGTGAGTAGTGAAACTATTTCACATTGTTTTTACTGAAGGCCAAACTCGCTAACTCAAATATTTTACCTCTACGATCATATCGTAGAAACTCTTATTTTCTTATTACGATGATTCTCCACTTCACTCTGAAATTCTTTGAACTTTTCAAATGTTTCAGACTTGTGCTTCATTAAGTAGATATACCCATATCTGCTCAAATCATCAGTGAAGGTCAGAAAATAACGATTCCTGCCGTGAGCTTCAACACTCATTGGTCTGCATACATCAGTATGTATGATTTCCAACAACTCTGTTGCTCGCTCCACAGTTCCGGAGAACGGAGTTTTAGTCATCTTGCCCATGAGGCATGGTTCGCAAGCACCAAGTGATTCATAATCAAGTGATTCCAAAAAGTCCATCACTATGGAGTTTCTTCATGCGCTTTACACCAATATGACCTAAACGGCAGTGCCACAAATAAGTTGCACTATCATTATTAACCTTGCATCTTTTGGCTTCAATATTATGAATATGTGTATCACACGATCGAGGTCCAACAAACTATTTTCATTGGGTGTATGACCATAGAAGGTTTTATTCATGTAAACAGAACAACAATTATTCTCTAACTTACATGAATAACCGTATTGCAATAAACATGATCAAATCATATTCATGCTCAACACAAACACCAAATAACACTTATTTAGGTTCAACACTAATCCCGAAAGTATAGGGAGTGTGCGATGATGATCA
Source organism: Secale cereale (assembly GCA_902687465.1). Lineage (NCBI taxonomy): Eukaryota > Viridiplantae > Streptophyta > Magnoliopsida > Poales > Poaceae > Secale > Secale cereale. Next base: position 645,737,507 of record LR738715.1, read on the forward strand.
TATCAATCTTGGAACTGCTTCCAATACACATCGTCACTTCATCCTTTAACTAGTTTCTGTTCATTATGCAAGTCCCATTTCGAGTTACTACTCTTTAGCAACTGAACCAGTATCAAATACCGAGGGGTTGCTATGAACACTAGTAAAATACACATCAATAATCTGTATATCAAATATACCTTTGTTCACTTTGCCATCCTTCTTATCCGCCAAGTATCTAGGGCAGTTCCACTTTCGGTGACCATTTCCTTTGCAGTAGAAGCACTTAGTTTCAGGCTTGAGTTTAGCTTTGGGTTTCTTCATGGGAGTGACAACTTGGTTGTCATTCTTCTTGAAGTTCCCCTTCTATCCCTTTGACCTTTACTTGAAACAAGTGGTCTTGTTAACCATCAACACTTGATGTTCTTTCTTGATTTCTACCTTCGCCGATTTCAGCATCACGAAGAGCTCGGGAATTACTTTCGTCATCCCTTGCATATTATAGTTCATCACGAAGTTCTACTAACTTGGTGATAGTGACTAGAGAACTTTGTCAATTACTATCTTATCTGGAATATTAACTCCCACTTGATTCAAGCAATTGCAGTACCCAGACAATCTGAGCACATGCTCACTGGTTGAGCTATTGTCCTCCATCTTGTAGGCAAAGTACTGTCAGAGGTCTCATACCTCTCGACACGGGCATGAGTATGAAATACTAATTTCAACTCTTGGAACATCTTATATGCTCCGTGGCTTTCAAAACGTTTTTGAAGTCCCGGTTCTAAGCCGTAAAGCATGGTGCACTTAAACTATCAAGTAGTCATCATACCGAGCTTTTCTCGAAAACGTTCATAACGTCTACATCTGCTCATGCAATAGGTATGTCACCTAGCGGTGCATCAAGGACATAATTCTTCTGTGCAGCAATGAGGATAATCCTCAGATCACGAAACAATTCCGCATCATTGCTACTAACATCTTTCAACTTAGTTTTCTCTAGGAACATATCAAAAAATAAACGGGGAGCAACATCGCGAGCTATTGATCTACAACATAGATATGCTAATACTACCAGGACTAAGTTCATGATAAATTAAAGTTCAATTTAATCATATTAATTTAAAGAACTCCCACTTAGATAGACATCCCTCCGGTCATCTAAATGATCACGTGATCCAAATCAACTAAACCATGTCCGATCATCACATGAGATGGAGTAGTTTCAATGGTGAACATCTTATGTTGATCATATCTACTATATGATTCACGCTCGACCTTTCGGTCTCCAGTGTTTCGAGGCCATATCTGCATATGCTAGGCTCGTCAAGTTTAACCCGAGTATTCTGCGTGTGCAAAACTGGCTTACACCCGTTGTATTTGAACGTAGAGCTTATCACACCCGATCATCACGTGGTGTCTCGGCACGACGAACTTTCGCAACGGTGCATACTCAGGGAGAACACTTATACCTTGAAATTTAGTAAGGGATCATCTTATAATGCTACCGTCGTTCTAAGCAAAATAAGAAGCATAATAAGATAAACATCACATGCAATCAAAATATGTGACATGATATGGCCATCATCATCTTGTGCTTTTGATCTCCATCTCCAAAGCACCTTCATGATCACCTTCGTCACCGGCGCGACACCTTGATCTCCATCGTAGCATCGTTGTCGTCTCGCTAACTATTGCTTCTACGACTATCGCTACCGCTTAGTGATAAAGTAAAGCAATTACATGGCGATTGCATTTCATACAATAAAGCGACAATCATATGGCTCCTGCCAGTTGCCGATAACATTACAAAACATGATCATCTCATACAAAACCGTATAACTCATCATGTCTTGACCATATCACATCACAACATGCCCTGCAAAAACAAGTTAGACGTCCTCTACTTTGTTGTTGAAAGTTTTACGTGGCTGCTACGGGCTTAGCAAGAACCGTTCTTACCTACGCATACAAAACCACAACGATGTTTCGTCAAGTATGTGCTGTTTTAACCTTCACAAGGACCGGGCGTAGCCACATTTGATTCAGCTAAACTGAGAGAGACAGACACCCGCCAGTCACCTTTAAGCAACGAGTGCTCGTAACGGTGAAACCAGTCTCGCGTAAGCGTACGCGTAATGTCGGTCCGGGCCGCTTCATCTCACAATACCGCCGAAGCAAAGTATGACATGCTGGTAAGCAGTATGACTAGTATCGCCCACAACTCATTGTGTTCTACTCGTGCATATCATCTACGCATAGACCTGGCTCATGATGCCACTGTTGGGGAACGTAGTATTTTCAAAAATTTCCTACGATCACGCAAGATCTATCTACTAGATGCATAGTAACGAGGGGGAGAGTGTGTCTACATACCCTCGTAGACCGGGAGCGGAAGCGTCAAGTGACGCGGTTGATGTAGTCGAACTTCTTCGCGATCCAACCGATCAAGCACCGAACGTACGGCACCTCCGCGTTCAGCACACGTTCAGCTTGATGACGTCCCACGAGCTCTTGATCCAGTTGAGCTTCACGGGAGAGTTTCGCCAACACGACGTCGTGGTGACAGATATGATGTATCTACCGGCGCAGGGCTTCACCTAAGCACTGCAACGTTATGACCGAGGTGTGTTTCTGTGGAAAGGGGCAGCACACACGGCTAAAACAATTCAACTTGTGTGTCCTAGGGTGCCCCCTGCCCCCGTATATAAAGGAGCAAGGGAGAGGCCGGCCCTAGAGGGGGCGCGCCAAGTGTGGGGAGTCCTACTAGGACTCCCAAGTCCTAGTAGGATTCCCCTTTCCTTTCCGGAGTAGGAGAGAAGGAAAGAGGGGGAGAGGGAGAAGGAAAAGGGGGTTGCACCCCTTGTCCAATTCGGACCAGAAAGCGGGCACGCGCCTCCTTCCTTTTGGCCTCTCTCTTTTATTCCCGTAACTCCCCGGTACTCCGAAAATATCCGAATCACTCGGAACCTTTCCGATGTCCGAATATAGTCGTCCAATATATCGATTTTTACGGCTCGACCATTTCGAGACTCCTCGTCATGTCCCCGGTCTCATCCGGGACTCCGAACTCCTTCGGTACATCAAAACTCATAAACTCATAATACCGATCGTCATCAAACGTTAAGCGTGCGGACCCTACGGGTTCGAGAACTATGTAGACATGACCGAGACTCATCTCCGGTCAATAACCAATAGCGGAACCTGGATGCTCATATTGGCTCCTACATATTCTACGAAGATCTTTATCGGTCAACCCGCATAACAACATACGTTGTTCCTTTTGTCAACGGTATGTTACTTGCCCGAGATTCGATCGTTGGTATCTCTATACCTAGTTCAATCTCGTTACCGGCAAGTCTCTTTACTCGTTCCGTAACACATCATCTCGTGACTAACTCATTAGTCTTTTGCTTGCAAGGCTTATTATGATGTGTGTTACCGAGAGGGCCCAGAGATACCTCTCCGACACTCGGAGTGACAAATCCTAATCTTGATCTATGCCAACACCACGAATACTTTCGGAGACACTTGTAGAGCATCTTTATGATCACCCAGTTATGTTGTGACGTTTGATAGCACACAAGATGTTCCTGCGGTATCCGGGAGTTTCATAATCTCATAGTCATAGGAACATGTATAAGTCATGAAGAAAGCAATAGCAGTAAAACTAAACGATCATAGTGCTATGCTAACGGATGGGTCTTGTCCATCACATCATTCTCTTAATGATGTGATCCCGTTGATCAAATGACAACTCATGTCTATGGCTAGGAAACATAACCATCTTTGATCAATGAGCTAGTCTAGTAGAGGCATACTAGGGACATACTGTTTTGTCTATGTATCCACACATGTACTAAGTTTCCGGTTAATACAATTCTAGCATGAATAAAAGACATTTATCATGATATAAGGAAATAAACAATAACTTTATTATTGCCTCTAGGGCATATTTCCTTCAGCGCGCAATATCGCTCTGACATCCGCAATAGCGGACGAATTGTGACAAATCCGCTATATCACAACGCAACGCAAAAGAGATAGCGTCGGGTGCACGCTACCACAATAGCGGCCGCAATAGCGGGGGTAGCGGCCGCTATTTAAAACCTTGCTTAAGATACAAATCAATCAAAACCCTAATGTCACCTAGAATACTCCAATGTCACCTCAAGTATCCGTGGGCATGATTATACGATATGCATCACACAATCTCAGATTCATCTATTCAACCAACACATAGAACTTCAAAGAGTGCCCCAAAGTTTCTACCGGAAAGTCAAGACGAAAATGTGTGCCAACCCCTATGCATAGATTCGCAAGGTCACAGAACCTGCAAGTTGATCGTCAAAACATACATCAAGTAGATCACATGATATCCCATTGTCACCACAGATAAGCACGTGCAAGACATACATCAAGTGTTCTCAAATCCTTAAAGACTCAATCCGATAAGATAACTTCAAAGGAAAAACTCAATCCATTACAAGAGAGTAGAGGGGGAGAAGCATCATAAGATCCAACTAGAATAGCAAAGCTCGCGATACATTAAGATTGTGGCATCTCAAGAACACGAGAGAGAGAGAGAGAGAGAGAGAGAGAGAGAGAGAGAGAGAGATCAAACACATAGCTACTGATACATACCCTCAGCCCCGAGGGTGAACTACTCCCCCTCGTCATGGAGAGCGCCGGGATGATGAAGATAGCCACCGGAGAGGGATTCCCTCTTAGGCAGGGTGCCGGAACAGGGTCTAGATTGGTTTTTGGTGGCACCAGAGGCTTTCGGCGGCGGAACTCCCGATCTAGGTTATTTTCCGGAGGTTTCTGTATATATAGGAGGTGTTGGAGTCGGGGCCAAGCAAAGGGGGGCTACGGGCTATCCACGAGGCAGGGGGCGCCCCACCCTCGTGGGCAGCCCGTGGGTCCTCTCGCCCCCCTTCGGCACTCTGTGGGCTTCTTCTGGTCCAAAAATGATCTCCGTTGATTTTCAGGCCAATTGGGCTCCGTTTGATTATTCCTTTTCTGCAAAACCCTAAAACAGGAGAAAAACAGTGGCACTGGGCTCTGGGTTAATAGCTTAGTCCCAAAAATAATATAAAAGTGTATAATAAAGCCCATAAAACATCCTAGAAGGATAATATAATAGCATGGAATAATAAAAAATTATAGATACGTTGGAGACATATCACCGTGCCCTACGCCAAGCGTCTTGATTAGGCCCATACACCACATCTCTCATTCATCCTTATCTCTGTGGAACGCTGGTCACTAATCTATTTATGTAGTTACTCTCATTCCTGTAACTGGTCACCTGTTTCGGAAAGTAAACCGCAAAAATGCTATGTTGCAGACCATCTGCCGATCCCTTTGCTTGACATGTGGCCACCCATGTCTTATCTCTTTGTCTCTCTCCGTCATCTTATCTCTTTTTCAGCATCTCTCTTTCATATAGAAGTGCCTATCAATGGCCTACATCTAATCGGTGAGGAGGATGGTGACGAGGCAAGTGGTCGGAGGTTCTTCACTCGTCGAGGGCAGCGCGATGGGGGGGCACCTCTCCTCTTTCACCATCGTCCGCAGGCGCATGTCGGCGGCAACGCGATGGCAGGGATGGGCGACCCCGCTTCCCCTCATCACCGTCCGACGGGAGCTCGTGGCGAACGACAATGGTGAATTTTTGCAACATTCAATTTGTTGCAAGAAAGATTTCTGAAACATTAGCCATGTTGCAAAAATTTCCGCCGTACCACCATATAAAGGTGAAGACAAAGAAAAAAATCCGCAACATCACCTCAATTGCAAAGTTTTTCTGCAACAATACCACTGTTGCAAAAAAATAAATGCAGAAAAATAAATTAATGATAGCATAAACAATGAAAATGTAGAGCAAATACAAAAGTCATGCTACCTATTAATTGGATTAGCTGCGTACTGGTTGTGCTCCTTGTGTAGGCAGACGGCCGACGGAGCGCTCAACCAAGCATCGTTTGACGAAGACAACATGCATCATGCCCACTGAATGCTAGTTGGATATGAATAACTGAGGGCTTGTTAAGCATCGCAAACGACAACAAACAGCCACAACATTATTTGGTTGAACGCCGCCTCCTCCTCATCCACAAAAAGCTAGGGTTTTGCCTTTCGCCATCGCCGTCGCAGGTCCGCCTCCTCTCCGGTGGCCTTAGGGCCAAGGGGGCGCGGTAGATCTCGGCAAGGGTTGGCGGGAGGGCTCCATTTTTATTTGTTTCTTTCAGTTTTGCTAGGGTTTGTGTCCTGCTCAGGAAGACGAGACGGCGGCGGCTCCCTGAAGATGGAATAAAGGTCTCCCCGCCTAGCCCCCGTTCCGGCGATGTGTCTAGCATCGTTGGTGGGCGTGTGGAGGTGTGTCTCCGGCGGATCTATCTTTGGTGGATTTGCTCGGATCTCGTCGGTGTTCGTCTACGTTCGTGTGTCTTCGGATTGGATCTTTCTGATCTACGTTATTCTTCATCTGCGGCGGTTGCTGTTCTGGTGCGCTGGTCCTACGGGCCTTAGCACGACGACTTTCCGACCGCATACTACAACAAGTTGTGCCCGACTCCGGCGATGGATGGGTGATGACGGCGGCGCGCCTTCGGCTGTCGCTAGGTGGTCTGCGGATCTGGATGTAATTTCTATTATTTCTGTTATTATTCGTTGTACTGCCATGATTGAAGATTAATATACGAAAAATTTCTCGGAAAAAAAAACATCGCAATGTCGTCCAGAACAGGCAGGGCTAATAACGTTGGTCTTCCAACACGAAAAAAATGATAATAATAATAATAATAACGTTGGTCTTTCTTCTCATCTATTTTTAGTTTTTTTAGCATCATTTTTTTTCTTGACAAACATAACGCTGATTGTGGGATATCTTCTTTAGTTGCCGGCCTGTTGGGCTATAAGGGGCTGTTTGGATCGATACCTTGAGTTGCCCTGCCAAAAAGTTGGCGTTGACCTGTCCAGCGCAGGCGTTTGGATGGCAACCAAATAATTGGTGCGCCCAGCCCTTCCTAGCTTTGCTAGTTCAGTTTCACGCCAATGTTTTGGCTAGATGCGGGCCGTGAAATTGGTCGCCAATAAATTGGCGTGCCCACGGTTGGCATGGCCAACACAGGCGTAATCCAAACAGCCTCTAAGAAAGCCCAGACGATGGGGCTCCCGCTCTGTCCGCAGGCCCTCAAAAATAGAAGTTTTGGTTGCTCCTGTGCATATTTTTAGGAGAGAATTCCTTATTTAACACTGTCTTAAAATTGGATGCCCTATTTAACACTGAGAAAATATGTCTTTCATTTGTAACATCAACTCTAAATTTTGTTCCCAATATAACACTCGTGTACATTTTTTTAGATAACAATGTTAATGGCCTATGAAATGATAATTTTGCCCTCAAACATCCAGCCAGTCTGCTGCTTTATTTATGTGTCATATTTAAAGGTGAGATAACACGACTCGGTGTGGCCAAAAGGTTATGCTAAAGAAAATTCGCATAAGCTTCCTGTGGTCAGGCTCATCAGTCGAGTTGAGGCTGGCTGAGGCTCTCCTGGTGCTTGCTTGGCCTGGTTGGGCTAGCTGAGTTATGCTCATGGTAAAGAACTTATATTGGAATTGATAACATATCAAAGATCGAATTACGTTGTAAAAGATCAGATTAAAACAAATAACAAACACGAGACGTGCCACATCCATCCACTTGTTGTGTTTGCATTCGTTCCGCCGAGAGAGCCGGGTTGATCGATCCGTGAAGCTAGTCTCTCACATGTACTCCCTCCGTAAACTAATATAAGAGTGTTTAGATCACTATTTTAGTTATTTAAACGCTCTTATATTAGTTTACAGAGGAAGTACTCTTTACGTGCGTCACGTATGGCTAGATGTGTGCGCATTATTCCCACGCAAGATCAATCAAGCAGCTTGCTAGCTTTGCTTCTTTGAGCTAGTATTTTTTGGCAAGGTCTTTGAGCTAGCTTTTGCGCGTACGTGTGCACCCCAGCATTCTAAAACCAACAGAATAGGGGGCAACGGGAAAAGAATGAAAAACTTAGGATATACTGGTGCCAAGGGTGGTATTGTCATTTCAAGTACCATTTTACAATGTTAGCTCACAAAATTGACGTAAGTGTTATATTGGAAACAAAATTTAGAGTCCATGTTAAATAGGGAAGAAATATTTTGTCAGTGTTAAATAGGGAATCCAATTTTAAGATAGTGTTAGATAAGGAATTCCTTCTACTTTTAGTACCACATCGCTTTACGAAAGGAAAGGTGTGCTGCTTATATACCTGCCTAACGACTTGGTTGGCACCACATGGGACATGTGGTTAGCAAAATCAAAACTCACATAGAATTGATATTTGTCTACGGCATACTTGTTTCGGCCATTGTCTTGGTCGTCTCATTATATGCCTGCCTACCACTTCGATATGGAGTGCGTGCATTTTTAACCTGTTTTTTATTGGGCCTCAAACTCGACCTACGTGCGCTGCTCCGGCCAGCGGCCTCCCTCCATAGCCGCGCCCCCTCCTGCTAGGCCTATCCCGCGCCAGCTTTTCCCCCTTTTTTTCTCCAAGCTGTTGCAAAGGGGGGAGGCTATGGGAGATCCAGGCCATGCCGTGCCCTTTCTGCAGCGGGGGACGGCGGCGTGCCGCTTTTTGGTGGAGACGTGGCGCCACCGGGAGCTGCAACTGGCCACCCACGATGCTGCATCCGGCCATGTTTTGCTGGAACAGACAGGTAAGGACGCTCGTGAAAATGGACAGAAGTGGCCCTTGTCTGAAACTTCAATACAAAATGACCTCATTCTGAAAATATTTCATGAAATGATCCCTTTTGCATGACGCCCGAGGCTAGGACGCCATGCTAGATAGCATGACGCCCCGGGCTAGGGCGTCATGCTATTTGGCATGGCACCCTAGGCCGGGGCGTCATGCTACATGTCGCTACCATGGCGTCCTAGCCCGGAGCGTCATGCTCTCTAGTCTATAGCATGGCGGCCTAGCCCCGGGCGTCATGCAAAAGGGGCCATTTTCGTGAAATATTTTCAGAATGAGGTCATTTTGTGTTGAAGTTTCAGATAAGGGTCAGTTTTGTTCATTTCACTTGCCCGAACAGACAGGTAAGAGCATCTCCAGCCGTTGGCCCCCCGAAAGCGCCTAAAATCGCCGTCTGGGGGCGAGCCGACGGGTAAAAAGGGCCTGGGACAAGTTGGTCCCCACTTGTCGCGCCTACGTTTTTTGTGAAAAATAAATTTCGGCACAAACACGGCGCAAATCCAACCAAACTTCGGCAAGTTCATTCATATTTAAAATATTTTACAAAAAAGAAAAAAAACTACTAGGCCTGCCGTCTCGCTCGTCGCTCCTCGTCGCCCATCGCCCTTGCAGCTCTACATGCCGAGGAGGCTGTAGAACCGCGTATAGTCGCCGTCGTCGTCGTCGTCGCCTCCTCCTCCTCCACGGTCGTCGTCCCTGCTGCAAACCTCCCCAGGTTGGCGCGGCGGGTTGGACGGTTCGGGGGCATCCTCGTCCTCGTTGCTGTCGAGGATCACCACGCCGTTCTCGTCCTCGCACCCACGTTTGCGGGCGGCTATCTCCTCCAGAGCCCGGCGCTGCCGGACCATCTCGTCGTGGAGGTAGTCGTCTCGCGCCCACCGTAGGGCGTCCTCGTCGGAGAAGCCGCGCCGGGCTATCTCCTCGTACTCCGCGGGGAGGCCGGGCTCCGGATTCGGCCTGACGAGGACGAGACGGCCAGAGGCGGGGGCGGAGTCGCCGATGCGGACGCCGGAGCTGCGGGTGCACGCGCTGACATGCGTGTCCTGGGGCTCCGGCTTGACGGGGCGGAGGCAGAGAGAGCCGGATGAGCGGCCGGACGAGGAGGAGGACGCCACCGGGTCCATGCGCCTCGGCGTCCACGAGCTCCCACGCCGGCGAGAGAAGGACCGGGGGAGCGGGGTGCTCCAGCCTCGGCGTATTGCCGCCCTCGATGTACTCGAGGACGGCCTCCAGCGTGCGGCCGGGCACGCCCCACCATCGGCGGCGGCCTTCGGAGTTGAGCCTTTTGGAGGGCTCGAAGCCATTGGTGGCCTCGAGCTACTCGGCGTGGCGGCGGCGGAAGTAGGGCTCCCACAACGGGCTGTCGGGGACGTACCGTGGACCTTCCCTCGCCTCCCGCGGCAAAGAGGCGTGGGTACGCGCGATCTCCGCACGCCGCGCCACCCCCGTGGGCGGTGATGGTACCGGGACCTTGCCGGCGCTGATCCTCCACGCCCCGGGCACCCGCATGTCCGGCGGGACCGGGTACTCGACCTCGTAGAGGAGCCGAGCTTCGTCCTCGTGAAGGTGGCGGCGGCCGATGCCGTTCGCCGCCGCGCCGTCGCCTGGGAAGCGCTCGGCCTTGGTTGAACTGGAGACGACGAGAGGAGAGGGAGGAATGGGGAGAACGGCGCGTCGGCGGTGGAGAGGTTGTGTGTCACCGGCGCGCTGGGGGTCGGCTTATATAGGCGGGGGCGTCGCACGTACGCGTGGCCGCCGTGTGTACGCGTGGCGGGCGAGGGACGCACATCGTCCGGTCTTCACTGCGCCGGCTGTGAGGCATCAATGGAGGAGGCTGACCGGCGCGACAGCTTTGGCATTGATTCGCCGCGAGAAACGAGGCGATGAGGACGACGAAGCGGCGAGAAGATAGACGAGTCGCTAGCAAGGAGAGCCCGCGGCTATTTTGCGCCAAAACCGATTCGCCCGGCGTCCCCGGGCGCCCCCAACGAGTCAGGTTCGGCCTGGGTCCGTCGGCGCTGATTTCGGCCCAGGCCGACGAAAATCGTGATCCTGGGATGCGACTGGGCCGTTTTTTTGGCGCCGGCGCGAAAAGAATGCCTGAAGAGGCATTTCTGGTGGCGCGGTTGGAGATGCTCTAAGTATGAGTGGATGCTGGAACAGCCGGTGACACATCTTGCATCCGACCATGTTTTTGTCTGGAACTGACGGATGCAGATGGGAACCATCATTAAGTTTTGCTGGAACAGCCGGTGACACATCTTGCATCCGACCATGTTTTTGTCTGGAACTGACGGATGCAGATGGGAACCATCATTAAGTTTTGCTGGAACCGATAATTGTTTTTGCTTCAACCGAGTATTGGCAGGTTTTCTGTTGCTTTTAAATCTTTTTGCTGGACATGGCGGTGCAAGTCAACGACGGCGGCGACGACGCCAGGGATGCCACAACCATGGTGATCGTGCGCTGGAACCTGCCTGCTCTGGAGCTGCATCCGACCATGCGCTAGGACCCACCACGTCTGTGTAGCAAACCTGGCGGCCGTGCGACAAGGCGGGATGAGTAGCAACGATGATGAGTAGACGAGGGGCGGCACCGGTGGTCCAAATGGGGTGGGCGGTGGCAACGCTCGAGAGCTGCTAGTCTCCGTGTATTTTTTTTTTAAAACGCCAGATGTGTGTCGGGGGGAGGAAGAGAATTACTTCCTCCGTCCGGAAATATTTGTCATCAAAATGAATAGAAAAGGATATATCTAGATGTATTTCAGTTCTAGATACATCACTTTTTGTCCATTTTGATGATAAATATTTTCGGACGGAGGGAGTACGTTTCTGGTTGAGTGAATGTGACCACTAGCGCGCGGCCGGCCTAAAATTTGGCCGGTGCGCCGACGCCTATCGTTGCCCTTTTTTATTTGCACGTCTGTCTATTTTGTGTTTGGAAAATATGTGTATGGATGCTGGGCTACGTGGTGAGAGCAAGCCAGGGCGACGCTGAGGGCACAGTGCATAGATAAAAACAACTCCAATAGTACCCCTAACAATCTTCCCGTAAAAGCGAAAGTGCCTTTCTGCTCCCGAGCTCATTTGAGCTCGGTGAACAGTAAAAACGAAAATAAATCGAAAAAAATTCAAAAAAATTAAAAAAAAAAATGGGTGAAACATTGACAAAAGTTCTAAGTGCATCCAAAAATTCGTCAAGGAATCACATTCCTAGAAGGCATGTCAAAAAAAAAAAAATCAGTGCTCCAAAATGCTTTTGAAAGTAGCATTTTCAGAGTACTGATTTTGTTTTTTTGGCACGCCTTCTAGGAATGTGATTCCTCGACGAATTTTTGCATGCACTTAGAACTTTTGTCAATGTTTCATCCAAAAAAAAGTTTGGAATTTTTTGAAATTTTTTCGATTTTTTTTTCAAATTTACTGTTCACCCGAGCTCATTTAAGCTCGGGTGCAGATACTCCACGTCTCCGTAAAAGTCGTTTTATGGGATTTCTGTCGTATCTTATGAGAAGTTCTCTAATGGCCACTTGTCTTAGCGGTGTGTGGCGGCAAGCGGCACCACGGGCCATGTCAGGCAGCGCGGCGGGGCATGGTGACAAGGCTGTGCGCGTGGAGTTTCAGGCCGTTGCAGCCCGTCAAAATTATACGGGGGGGAGGCATTTTGTCTGTAAACTAAAATTGAGGACGGAGGGGGTGATTTTACGGGATCCCGTTTTTTTTTTTATGGGAGCTTTAATTTTTAGCCCTCTGTAGTTTTACGGGATCCCGTAATTTTTTTATATTTATGGGAGCTTTAATTTAGTATACGCTGTAGGTGTGCTTCTTCCTCCTTTTCCAGCACAATACTAATCGTCTCTCACAATCTAGTCCCCGGTTCATGTTTTATTAAAAATTAGTCCCTTTATACCAGAAATATATGTCGCTGGAGTAGCTGAACTTCTCCAGCAACATATATTTCGGTACAGAGGGAGTAACAATCAACTTTGTAGTGATAATCAAACTGCAAGCAACTTGATAACACTAGGTCAATCACCGCATATGCATTCGGTGGTTGCTTTTTATTTTTGTTCGTCGGGCGGAAGAGGCTGCCGTTTTATTACACCACACACAGACCATTGCTACACTACATAAGGTTTGTTTTATTACAATCACACACAGATCATTGCTAATAAGGTTTGTCTCCTCGCGACACTAACATTTGAGCCTGCTGATCTTCAGTGCAGTTCCTTGAGGAAGTCTGCGTGATCCACCAGAACCTGCAACCAGAGGAATAACATTAGTCACATACTGATACTGTGAGCAATGGTACATGTACAAATGAGTTACAGGGTTTTACAAAGAGGGTTAACTTGATTGATCAATAGGTGGGGAGGCGACCCACCCCCTAAAATCGGGGGGGGGGGGGGGGG
>LR738715.1:645750807-645843465 GCA_902687465.1 Secale cereale
GGGGGGGGGGAGTTTGTGATTGGTTAGTACTCCCTCCGTCCGGAAATACTTGTCATCAAAATGAACAAAAAGGGATGTATCTAGAACTAAAATACATCTAGATACCTCCCCTTTTATTCATTTTGATGACAAGTATTTCCGGACGGAGGGAGTAGATAGAAAGAGTTTGTAGACTTATGTATTCCTTTGTATGTCTAACAAAGGATAATTCGTTTTCACTAGTAAAAGAGGTCACTACAACAATTAGTAATCGTGCGTGCAACCGTCAAGAAATAATGTTGAGTATGACGGCCATGCTGCATGCAAAATTTGAGGTGAAGTTCCATCTCACTATTAATTTGCTTGTCACCTATCTTTGACTGTTCTGCTAATTAAGTAGGTGACGCCTCAAAATTACTACTCCCTCCGATCCGGAATAAGTGTCGTGGTTTTAGTTCAAATTTGAACTACACCCACGACACTTATTTCCGATCAGAGGAAATATAAGTTTATATTCCATTATCTAGACAATGGATGATGGCAAGAGAGACGCAACTGGAGGAAGGAACTACAGTTCGAACTATACATATAAACCTCCTTAAGATGATGTTGTGTTTTCCAAGTTCCTATACTTTCAAACTATGCATGTACTAACTGGCAATAATTCGTTTCTACAGAGGAACTGGCGATTAATCCGTGACTAGAGAGTAGTTGTATAAGCCAATTGAATTATTCGTCGTTTCATTTCAAATTAATCCATTTAACTGCCAAAGTAGATTGACTCTAGTAAGCTCTTCAAATTTTAAACCAAGCATTGACTACAGCAAGCACACACTGCATTCATCATAAACTGTTGATGACCCCCTCGATTCAAATAAAGCAGTGTTAAGCACAAGACATCCAGAAGACATACCACTTTCCAGCCATCTGGGTCAAGGAAAGAGGTGATTTTGGTGTTCAGCCCCGGTAGTGGCCCTGGCTGCCTTAGAATCTTTCCACCTAGTTCTTTGGTAACCAGCTCAACTGCTTCGGCGCTCTTGTACACATCGTCGGTGCCAATAGCAACCTACACTTAGGCAACACAATAAGAAATGCCAAAACTTAAGAGGAAATAAGCACAGAAGAAAACTTGTCAATACCTGAGCATATGCATTGCCCTTGTTATATTCCGTGACACCATAGTTGTATGTCAACTCCAGAACAGTGGTTTTGTCCTCCTCAGCATAGCCCATCATGGCAATAGTGTACTGCACAAATCATAAACATGCTCAGTGTATCAAAATTCAGAGGACAAATGGCATCAAAACAACAATTGTTATGTGATATACCTTATACTGAGGCACATCCTTCTTCCTCAGAAGCTTCATCCCAAGAGCCTGCATAAAAGTCAAATGTTAGAATATCCCACATATAACTATTGTTCTAGAGAATATAAAGAAAGGATATTGTCTCTAACATTTCAAACAACCTCCCATTTTACAAAACAATACCTTCTCGTAAAACATGATAGCCCGATCAAGGTCACCAACACGAAGCATAACTTGACAGAGAGGCTCAGGCGTCGGACCCCTCTGGATAAGCTCAAACATGTAACCATCTGGGTCTTGTGCAAAGGCAATCACAGTGGACCCTCCCTTTACAGGACCAGGTTCACGAGTGATCTTACAACAATCAGACGATTTAATTGTCTCAGACAGCTTGTACACCTGCATTGCATCCACGACATTAAACAAGCCCGAGGGTCTGTAACATGAAGGGTAAGATGTTGCAGGTAAACAATACATACATCCTCATTTGCGATGGCAAAATGTCCAAAGCCCGCTCCAATGTCGTACTTGTCAACACCATAATCTATCAAACGAGAATGAGCATATTAGCACAACAGGAGGTGGAAAAGAATGACACTATAGTTCCACGAAATCGGTTCATATTTAGAAAGAAGAATAAGACCCTCGTTAGTTTGCCAGTCTTCTCAGTGAGGTGGATACACAAGTTGCCCAAATATTAACGAGAATATCAAACCGATTGCGTTAAAAACAATTGCGAGTGGATTAATGAACATACTGTAAGTCAGCTCAAGTGCAAAATTAGTATCCTCAAGTCCAAACCCAAGAAACGCATTGGTGTACTTCTCTTCTGGGACATCTCTTTTCCTCAGCAGCTTCATCCCAAAGCATTCTGTGTAACACCTATGAGAATTAAATCACTTGCATTAGCCCAAACATACTAGTAATGATATTGCAAATATCACCGTCCACCAAAAGTATAGCCAACATACTTAATGGTTTTGTCCAGATCTCCCACACGGTAAACAGCATGCAGCATCCTCTTTTTGTCCTGCTTAGGCCACTCCAACACTGCCTCAGCAGACTTTCCAGCTTCGCTACCAGTAGCCATCCCTGTTGTCACCTGTAAGAGTTGTTATGAATTCAATTATTAGAGGCTTAGAGCAAGGAAAGAGGTAAGAGCATCTCTAGCAGCTTGTGTGTATATCTACATAGACAATGGTCCAAAAAGATTCCCTCTCAAAATTTTCTAGTTTTCCTGCAGATTGTCTATATCCTCTCTCCTAGATCATATACAAGAACCCAAAAAAAAAAAGAATAGGAACAACAACCCTCTATCTAAATTATCCTAACTATATAAATAAGTAACAGTAGCAGCACTGGATAAATTAGTAGCAGCAGATAAGTAGCAGCTCCAGCGCCCAAATCCCTGCGCCACGGCGGCAGGATCCCAACCCCTCCATAGCACCTCCCACACCCCAGCCGCTACCACGGCAGCAAGAGGTTCTGCTAAATCAAAGTAAATAAAATAAAAAATCCAACAAAGTGTACACATAGTTGGATTGGATTGGGGGTGGTTCTAAAAAAACTGGATCGGGGGATTTTCCCCATGATTCTACTCTATTTGCCAAAAATCCTGCCCAGCCGCAGTGCTTGAAACGAATCAAATTATATACAGATGCGAATCCCAAGAAGGAAAAGGAAGGAGGCCATCTAACTTGTACTACAGAACCCTAAGAAATCTAAGCACGCAGAAAGGAACGGGGAACCGGAAAACTGCGCACCGACGCGTATAGGAAGCAAGCGGGGGGCGGGGATGAAGGAGATGGATTTGGGGACGCTCACCCTGGAAATACGATCGGGCAGAGATCCGTCCCACGCTGATGAGGAGCTCAGTCTAGAGGCTTCCCAAGAGAAGAGAGGGGGGCACTATAGTACTCACGGGGCTCACGAGTATGATTGAGTTTGTTTATATATATTTTTCAGAATTGTAATAATTGAGTTGATGGCGACGTGCTGCCTTACGGGCTGTAAAAGCGCATCCCTCCCACCGCTTGGGCCTTAACCAAAGCTGGTCAGATGGGCCATGGGCCACGTGTCGGCAGGGCTAGGCCTGGCCCGGCACGGTTGCAAATGGGCCTTAAGCGCGGGCTAGGAGAAACGGTACCCACGCGCCCGCCTTATGGGCCGGCCCAGTTAATACATGGCGACAAGGTCGCTCGTTCCAGGAACCGGTGTTTGGGATCCCAAAAACAAACCGTTTCAGGTTCGCTCGCTCAGAGTTGACCGGTCGACTGGTTAACCTTTGACCTTTTGAAGAAAAATCAAGTCCAGATTTTTTTTAAATAAAAATTGTAATTTAAAAATGTTCAGTGATTTTGAAAAGAAATACATAAACTTCAAAAAATGTTCACGAATTTGAGAAAGGTTCACCGAATTTGATAAAAAGTCATTGATTTTGGAAAAAAAACATGAGTTTGAAAAAAAACATGTTTTTAAAAGAAGTTCACAAAAAATTTAAAAAACCATCAACTTTTAGAAAAAGTTCATCGATTATAAAAATAAATTTAAAAAATCGTTGATTTTCAAAAACTTTCACGAATCTGAAAAAGTCATCAATTTTGAATCACAAATTCGAAAAAAAATCATGGATTTCGGAAAGAATTTCATCGGTTTTGACAAAAAGTGCATCAATTTAAAAATAGTTCATGAATTTGAGATAAGTTTGCACATTTAAGAAAACAAAAGTAGAGAAAGAAAAAAAGGAACAAGAAAAAATAGAAAGAAAAAGGGAAAAGAAACTAATAACCGATCGAGAATTGACCAAGGAATCGGGAAAATTCGCTTTGCGAAGCTTTTGTAAGCTTCCCTAAATCAGGGCTTCTGTGAACCGAGAAAAGTATAAATGGAGAGAACAAAGTACATAAGCACAAGTATTGCGATGTCCTCGTGGTTAGGCCGCTTCTGTGTCAATGCATAGGTCCCCTTGGGGGGGGCATCATTGAGATACCACTCTGAAAGAGCTTGTATTCTAACTGAAGGAAATATGCCCTAGAGGCAATAATAAAGATGTTATTTGTATTTCCTTATATCATGATAAATGTTTTTTATTCATGCTAGAATTATATTAACCGGAAACTTAGTACATGTGTGAATACATAGACAAAACAGTATGTCCCTAGTATGCCTCTACTAGACTAGCTCATTGATCAAAGATGGTTATGTTTCCTAGCCATAGACATGAGTTGTCATTTGATCAACGGGATCACATCATTAGGAGAATGATGTGATGGACAAGACCCATCCGTTAGCTTAGCACTATGATCGTTTAGTTTTACTGCTATTGCTTTCTTCATGACTTATACATGTTCCTATGACTATGAGATTATGCAACTCCCGTATACCGGAGGAACACCTTGTGTGCTATCAAACGTCACAACGTAACTGGGTGATTATAAAGATGCTCTACATGTGTCTCCAAAAGTGTTCGTGGTGTTGGCATAGATCAAGAATAGGATTTGTCACTCCGAGTGTCGGAGAGGTATCTCTGGGCCCTCTCGGTAATACACATCATAATAAGCCTTGCCGGTATGATGTATTAGTCACGGAATGATGTATTACAGAACGAGTAAAGAGACTTGCCGGTAACGAGATTGAACTAGGTATTGAGATACCGACGATCGAATCTCGGGCAAGTAACATACCGATGACAAAGGGAACAACGTATGTTGTTATGCGGTTTGACCGATAAAGATCTTCGTAGAATATGTAGGAGCCAATATGAGCATCCAGGTTCTGCTATTGGTTATTGACCAGAGATGAGTCTCGGTCATGTCTACATAGTTCTCGAACGTGGTTGGGTCCGCACGCTTAACGTTTGATGACGATCGGTATTATGAGTTTATGAGTTTTGATGTACCGAAGGTAGTTCGGAGTCCCGGATGAGATCAAGGACATGACGAGGAGTCTCGGAATGTGTGTAAAGATTGATATTGGACGACTATATTCGGACACCGGAAGTTTTTAGTAAAGTTTCGGAATTAACCGGAGTGTCGGGGGGTTACCGGAACCCCCCGGGGAAGCTATGGGCCTTAATGGGCCATAGGAGAAAGAGAGAAGGAGGGCCAGGGCTGGGCCGCGCGCCCGCCACCCCTTGGTCCGAATTGGACAAGGAAGGAGGGGGGCCGGCGCCCCTTTCCTTCTCCTTCTCCCTCTCCTTCCTTCCCCCCTTCTCCCTCTTGGTGATTCCTACTAGGAATAGGATTGCAATCCTATTCCTAGTAGGATTGCTCCCTTGGCGCGCCATAGAGGGGTCGGCCGGCCTCCCCCTTGCTCCTTTATATACGGGGGCAGGGGGCACCCTAGGACACACAAGTTGAATTGTTTTAGCCGTGTGCGGTGCCCCCCTCCACAGAAACACACATCGGTCATACTGTTGCAGTGCTTAGGCGAAGCCCTGCACCGGTAACTTCATCATATCCGTCACCACGCCGTCGTGCTGACGAAACTCTCCCGTGAAGCTCAACTGGATCAAGAGCTCGTGGGACGTCATCAAGCTGAACGTGTGCTGAACGCAGAGGTGGCGTACGTTCAGTGCTTGATCGGTTGGATCGCGAAGAAGTTCGACTACATCAACCGCGTCACTTGACGCTTCCGCTTTCGGTCTATGAGGGTACGTAGACACACTCTCCCTTCTTGTTGCTATGCATCTGGTAGATAGATCTTGCGTGATCGTAGGAAAATTTGGAAAATACTACGTTCCCCAATAGTGGCATCATGAGCCAGGTCTATGCGTAGATGATATGCACGAGTAGAACACAATGAGTTATGGGCAATACTAGTCATACTGCTTACCAGCATGTCATACTTTGCTTCGGCGGTATTATGAGATGAAGCGGCCCGGACCGACATTACGCGTACGCTTACGCGAGACTGGTTTCACCGTTATGAGCACTCGTTGCTTAAAGGTGACTGGTGGGTGTCTGTCCCTCTCACTTTAGCTAAATTGAGTGTGGCTACGCCCGGTCCTTGTGAAGGTTAAAATAGCACATACTTGACGAAACATCGTTGTGGTTTTTGTATGCGTAGGTAAGAACAGTTCTTGCTAAGCCCGTAGCAGCCACGTAAAACATGCAACAACAGCGTAGAGGACGTCTAACTTGTTTTTGCAGGGCATGCTGTGATGTGATATGGTCAAGACATGATGAGTTATACGGTTTTGTATGAGATGATCATGTTTTGAAAAGTTATCGGCAACTGGCAGGAGCCATATGGTTGTCGCTTTATTGTATGAAATGCAATCGCCATGTAATTGCTTTACTTTATCACTAAGCGGTAGCGATAGTCGTAGAAGCAATAGTTGGCGAGACGACAACGATGCTACGATGGAGATCAAAGTGTCGCGTCGGTGACGAAGGTGATCATGACGGTGCTTTGGAGATGGAGATCAAAAGAACAAGATGATGATGGCCATATCATGTCACATATTTTGATTGCATGTGATGTTTATCTTATTATGCTTCTTATTTTGCTTAGTACGACGGTAGCATTGTAAGATGATCCCTTACAAAATTTCAAGGTATAAGTGTTCTCCCTGAGTATGCACCGTTGCGAAAGTTCGTCGTGTCGAGACACCACGTGATGATCGGGTGTGATAAGCTCTATGTTCAAATACAACGGGTGTAAGCCAGTTTTACACACGCAGAATACTCGGTTAAACTTGACGAGCCTAGCATATGCAGATATGGCCTCGGAACACTGGAGACCGAAAGGTCGAGCGTGAATCATATAGTAGATATGATCAACATAAGATGTTCACCATTGAAACTGCTCCATCTCACATGATGATCGGACATGGTTTAGTTGATTTGGATCACGTGATCATTTAGATGACCAGAGGGATGTCTATCTAAGTGGGAGTTCTTTAAGTAATATGATTAAATTGAATTTTAATTTATCATGAACTTAGTCCTGATAGTTTTTGCATATCTATGTTGTTGTAGATCAATGGCCCGTGCTACCGTTCCCTTGAATTTTAATGCATTCCTAGAGAAAGCTAAGTTGAAAGATGATGGTAGCTATTACACGAATTGCGTCCGTAACTTGAGGATTATCCTCATTGCTGCACAGAAGAATTATGTCCTTGAAGCACCGCTAGGTGACAAGCCCCCTCCCGCTAATGTAGACACTTTGAACGTCTGGCAGACGCGGTCTGATGACTACCCGATAGTTCAGTGTGCCATGCTTTACGGCTTAGAACCGGGACTTCAACGACGTTTTGAACGTCATGGACCATATGAGATGTTCCAGGAGTTGAAATTAATATTTCAAGCAAATGCCCGGAATGAGAAATATGAGATTTCCAATAAGTTCTATAGCTGCAAGATGGAGGAGAATAGCCCTATCAATGAACACTTGCTCAGAATGTCTGGGTACTACAATCATATGACTCAACTTGGTTGCAAAGTTGACGAAGATAGTGTTATTGATAGAGTTCTTCAATCACTGCCACCAAGCTATAAAGGCTTCATGATGAACTATAATATGCAAGGGATGCAGAAGACAATTCCCGAGCTTTTCGCTATGCTCAAAGCTGCGGAGGTAGAAATCAAAAAGGAGCATCAAGTGTTGATGGTTAACAAGACCACTAGTTTCAAGAAAAAGGGCAAGGGAAAGAAGGGGAACTTCAAGAAGAATAGCAAGACAGTTACTACTCCCGCGAAGAAACCCAAGTCTGGAGCCAAGCCTGAAACTGAGTGCTTCTACTGCAAAGGGACTGGACACTGGAAGCGGAACTGCCCCAAGTATTTGGCGGATAAGAAGGATGGCAAGGTGAACAAAGGTATATATGATATACATGTTATTGATGTGTACCTTACTAATGCTCGTAGTAGTACCTGGGTATTTGATACCGGTTCGGTTGCTAATATTTGTAACTCGAAACAGGGACTACGGATTAAACGAAAATTGGCTAAGGACGAGGTGATGATGCGCGTGAGAAATGGTTCCAAAGTCGATGTGGTCACTCTCGGCACGCTACCTCTACATCTACCCTCGGGATTAGTTTTAGACTTGAATAATTGTTATTTGGTGCCAGCGTTAAGCATGAACATTATATATGGATCTTGTTTATTGCGAGACGGTTATTCATTTAAATCAGAGAATAATGGTTTTTCTATTTTTATGAATAATATCTTTTATGGTCATGCACCCTTAAAGAGTGGTCTATTCTTGTTGGATCTCGATTGTAGTGATACACATATTCATAATATTGAAGCCAAAAGATGCAAGGTTAATAATGATAGTGCAACTTATTTGTGGCACTGCCGTTTAGGTCATATTGGTGTAAAGCGCATGAAGAAACTCCATAGTGATGGACTTTTGGAATCACTTGATTATGAATCACTTGGTGCTTGCGAACCATGCCTCATGGACAAGATGACTAAAACTCCGTTCCCCGGAACTATGGAACGAGCAACATATTTGTTGGAAATCATACATACTGATGTATGTGGACCAATGAGTGTTGAAGCTCGCGGCGGGTATCGTTATTTTCTGACCTTCACTGATGATTTGAGCAAATATGGGTATATCTACTTGATGAAACACAAGTTTGAAACATTTGAAAAGTCAAAGAATTTCAGAGTGAAGTAGAGAATCATCGTAACAAGAAAATAAAGTTTCTATGATCTGATCGTGGAGGTGAATATTTGAGTTGTGAGTTTGGTCTTCATTTGAAACAATGTGGAATAGTTTCACAACTCACGCCACCCGGAACACCACAGCGTAATGGTGTGTCCGAACGTCGTAACCGTACTTTATTGGATATGATGCGATCTATGATGTCTCTTACCTATTTACCACTATCGTTTTGGGGTTATGCTTTAGAGACAGCCGCATTCACGTTAAATAGGGCACCATCTAAATCCGTTGAGACGACACCTTATGAACTATGGTTTGGCAAGAAACCAAAGTTGTCGTTTCTTAAAGTTTGGGGCTGCGATGCTTATGTGAAAAAGCTTCAACCTGATAATCTCGAACCCAAGTCGGAGAAATGTGTCTTCATAGTATACCCAAAGGAGACTGTTGGGTACACCTTCTATCATAGATCCGAAGGCAAAATATTCGTTGCTAAGAATGGATCCTTTCTAGAGAAGGAGTTTCTCTCGAAAGAAGTGAGTGAGAGGAAAGTAGAACTTGATGAGTTAGTTGTACCTTTTCCTGAGTTGGAAAGTAGTACATCACAGAAACTTGTTCCACTGATTCCTACACCAATTAGTGAGGAAGCTAATGATGATGATCATGAAACTTCAGATCAAGTTTCTGCTGAACGTCGTAGATAAACCAGAGTACGTTCCGCACCAGAGTGGTACGGCAACCCAGTTCTGGAAGTCATGTTACTAGACCATGATGAACCTACGAACTATGAGGAAGCGATGATGAGCCCAGATACCGCAAAATGGCTTGAGGCCATGAAATCTGAGATGGGACCCATGTATGAGAACAAAGTGTGGACTTTGGTTGACTTGCCCGATGATCGACAAGCCATCGAAAATAAATGGATCTTCAAGAGGAAGACCGACGCAGACGGTAATGTTACTGTTTACAAAGCTCGACTTGTTGCGAAAGGGTTTCGACAAGTTCAAGGAGTTGACTACGATGAGACTTTCTCACCCATAGCGATGCTTAAGTCTGTCCGAATCATGTTAGCAATTGCCGCATTTTATGGTTATGAAATCTGGCAAATGGATGTCAAAACTGCATTCCTGAGTGGATATCTCAAAGAAGAGTTGTATATGATGCAACCAGAAGGTTTTGTCGATCCAAAAGGTGCTAACAAAGTGTGCAAGCTCCAGCGATCCATCTATGGACTGGTGCACGCATCTCGGAGTTGGAATATACGCTTTGATGAGGTGATCAAAGCATATGGTTTTATACAGACTTTTGGAGAAGCCTGTATTTACAAGAAAGTGAGTGGGAGCTCTGTAGCATTTCTGATATTGTATGGGGATGACATATTGTTGATTGGAAATGATATAGAATTTCTGGATAGCATAAAAGGATACTTGAATAAGAGTTTTTGAATGAAAGACCTCGGTGAAGCTGCTTACATATTAGGCATCAAGATCTATAGAGATAGATCAAGATGCTTAATTGGACTTTCACAAAGCACATACCTTGATAAGGTTTTGAAGAAGTTCAAAATGGACCAGTCAAAGAAAGGGTTCTTGCCTGTGTTACAAGGTGTGAAGTTGAGTAAGACTCAATGCCCGACCACTGCAGAAGATAGAGAGAAAATGAAAGTCATTCCCTATGCCTCAACCATAGGAGCTATCATGTATGCAATGCTGTGTACCAGACCTGATGTGTGCCTTGCTATAAGTCTACCAGGGAGGTACCTAAGTGATCCAGGAGTGGATCACTGGGCAGCGGTCAAGAACATCCTGAAATACCTGAAAAGGACAAAGGGTATGTTTCTCGTGTATGGAGGTGACAAAAAGCTCGCCGTAAACGGTTACGTCGATTCTAGCTTTGACACTGATCCGGATGACTCTAAGTCACAAACCGGATATGTATTTTTATTGAACGGTGGAGCTGTCAGTTCGTGCAGTTCCAAGCAGAGCGTCGTGGCGGGATCTACGTGTGAAGTGGAATACATAGCTGCTTCGGAAGCAGCAAATGAAGGAGTCTGGATGAAGGAGTTCATATCCGATCTAGGTGTAATACCTAGTGCATCGGGTCCAATGAAAATCTTTTGTGACAACACTGGAGCAATAGCCTTGGCGAAGAAATCCAGGTTTCACAAGAGAACAAAGCACATCAAAAGACGCTTCAATTCCATCCGCGATCTAGTCAAGGAAGGAGACATAGAGATTTGCAAGATACATACGGATCTGAATGTTGCAGACCCATTGACTAAGCCTCTTCCACGGTCAAAACATGATCAGCACCAAGACTCCATGGGTGTTAGGGTCATTACTTTGTAATATAGATTATTGACTCTAGTTCAAGTGGGAGACTGAAGGAAATATGCCCTAGAGGCAATAATAAAGATGTTATTTGTATTTCCTTATATCATGATAAATGTCTTTTATTCATGCTAGAATTGTATTAACCGGAAACTTAGTACATGTGTAAATACATAGACAAAACAACATGTCCCTAGTATGCCTCTACTAGACTAGCTCATTGATCAAAGATGGTTATGTTTCGTAGCCATAAACATGAGTTGTCATTTGATCAACGGGATCACATCATTAGGAGAATGATGTGATGGACAAGACCCATCCGTTAGCTTAGCACTATGATCGTTTAGTTTTACTGCTATTGCTTTCTTCATGACTTATACATGTTCCTATGACTATGAGATTATGCAACTCCCGTATACCGGAGGAACACCTTGTGTGCTATCAAACGTCACAACGTAACTGGGTGATTATAAAGATGCTCTACAGGTGTCTCCAAAATTGTTCGTGGTGTTGGCATAGATCAAGAATAGGATTTGTCACTCCGAGTGTCGGAGAGGTATCTCTGGGCCCTCTCGGTAATACACATCATAATAAGCCTTGCAAGCAAATGACTAATGAGTTAGTCATGAAATGATGTATTACGAAACGAGTAAAGAGACTTGCCGGTAACGAGATTGAACTAGGTATTGAGATACCGATGATCGAATCTCGGGCAAGTAACATACCGATGACAAAGGGAACAACGTATGTTGTTATGCGGTTTGACCGATAAAGATCTTCGTAGAATATGTAGGAGCCAATATGAGCATCCAGGTTCCGCTATTGGTTATTGACCAGAGATGAGTCTCGGTCATGTCTACATAGTTCTCGAACCCGTAGGGTCCGCACGCTTAACGTTTGATGACGATCGGTATTATGAGTTTATGAGTTTTGATGTACCAAAGGTAGTTCGGAGTCCCGGATGAGATCACGGACATGACGAGGAGTCTCGTAATGTCCGAGACGTAAATATTGATACATTGGACGACTATATTCGGACACCGGAAGTGTTCCGTAAAGTTTCGGAATTAACCGGAGTGCCGGGGGGTTACCGGAACCCCTAGGGGAAGCTATGTGCCTTAATGGGCCATAGGAGAAAGAGAGAAGGAGGGCCAGGGCTGGGCCGCGCGCCCCCACCCCTTGGTCTGAATTGGACAAGGAAGGAGGAGGGGCCGGTGCCCCTTTCCCTCTCCTTCTCCCTCTCTTTCCTTCCCCCTTCTCCATTCCTAGTAGGATTGCTCCCTTGGCGCGCCATAGAGGGGCCGGCCGGCCTCCCCCTTGCTCCTTTATATACGGGGGCAGGGGGCACCCTAGGACACACAAGTTGAATTGTTTTAGCCATGTGCGGTGCCCCCCTCCACAGAAACACACCTCGGTCATACTGTTACAGTGCTTAGGCGAAGCCCTGCGCCGGTAACTTCATCATATCCGTCACCACACCGTCGTGCTGACGAAAATCTCCCGTGAAGCTCAACTGGATCAAGAGCTCGTGGAACGTCATCAAGCTGATCGTGTGCTGAACGCGGAGGTACCGTACGTTCGGTGCTTGATCGGTTGGATCGCGAACAAGTTCGACTACATCAACCGCGTCACTTGACGCTTCCGCTTTCGGTCTACGAGGGTACGTAGACACACTCTCCCTTCTCGTTGCTATGCATCTGGTAGATAGATCTTGCGTGATCGTAGGAAAATTTTGAAAATACTACGTTCCCCAACACTAACCTGCCCCCACATGCCGGCATGACATGGCCCGTTTAATTTTTATGGCCCAATAGGCTAGATTAAGCCCAAAATAGCCCAATAGGCTAAATATTATGTGGGTCGACAGGCCAAACGTGACGTCGGGACTATAGGGGTCATGCATGGGCATGGGGGCGTGGCACGCAGGCTGACACAACACAACATATATATGTCATGGTGGGATGTCTCGCGCGAGGCACATTTAGCACACATCAGGCCATGTCGCCCCATCTGGCCAGATTTGGTCTAAACAAGTCACAACCGCTCCTTGAAACGAACCCTACTTGTCGTCGCTTCGGGCCCACTCCTCTTCCCAGTTTGAAAACCTTTTCGGTGGGAGGAGGAGTGGGGACCCATCCATCTCATTTTTTTCATTAGGTTTTTGTTTCCCCAAAGACATCGTTGAGGTGGTGGTGTGTTGGCATTTCAAAATAATGTCTCTTTGGTCTCTCCCCACCTTGATGACGCGATCCAACATCGAGAAGGGTTTGTGTGAGTTTGTGTCCCTAAATATGATAATTTTGTTTAGATTTTGCTAGTTGGTGTGTCTTTTAATGAGAGCAATTGATTGGCTTTTGGTGCAGGGACTTCGACATCTTCTTTCGTGTTATTCTATGGTCTGGTCAGGTTTCTCCAAACATTTGAGCTCGTGGTGATGGCTTGCAAGCTAACCGATTGTGTTTCAGGGATTTCTAAATCTCATCCCAAGGGGCGAGTGGTCATTGTGATCTTCAAGGCCAGCTATGGCGAGGACCTTTGCAGGTGTCCGCTTTCTTTACTAATTGTTCAATGTATTTTCATTCTCCGGCGAGCGGCATACAATCGGAGGAAGAAAAGGCTAGTATAGTTTTCAATGAAAATAATATTTTTTATTGGACGTTCTGCGCCTAATTATCTATCCATTGCACTAGCTTTTGTTTTCCATAATAAAAGGGTGTCTTTATATTTTAACAAAACTCCTTTTCAGCCTCGTAAGAGCATCTACAACAATAAAACACTACTGCAGGATGGTCCAAACGCCACACTACGATCAGAGACCCTTCAACGAAACTGTGTGCGATGCCATAATCGCAAACAGTGGTGTAAAAAACCGTCAAAAAAGGTCCAAAACATTTGCGATGACAGATGCATCAAACACAGTTCAGAATTTAGTTGCGTGTGCGATGCAGGGCACACGGTTCAGCTCAATTAACTGTTTGGGATGAGGAGGCACAAAAGAAACAGGCAGCCAGATGAAGGCGTGTGTGATATACAGCATACGGTTCACTGGGATGAACTGTGTGTGATTAGGCAACACAAAAGTAACGGTCAGCCAGATCAAGGTGTGTGTGATACGCGGCAAACAGGTCCGTAATCTAAAATGTGTGCGAAGACCAATAATAACACAGACGATTGTCGCTAATAAGCCGTGTGAATTGCTCTATCTACAGTAGAATAACATGTATGTATATATATAAGTGACTATACAGATCATTCGCACACACCTCAATAAACAATTGCATGCATTCTAAAGTAGGAGAAGCGATCGTCTAGTCATCTACTTCTTGTGACGCTCCCGCCACTGCTATGAGGCTCGATCGATCATCTGGGTCAGGAAGAAGACAATTCCTCATGTCAACGATCCGCCAGTACATCTCGTAGCTTGTGTACGTGTCCATGGCCGCGTACTTGACATGTTGTTCATTCAGTCTCTTATGCCACACACTGTGCCAGGCGTTCTTGTCCTTATTGCTCTCTTGCTTCATCTTCGCGTAGTAGGGGTCGATGATGGCCGAGGCGAGGTCAACCAGAGAGTTCAGTTTGCTTTTGTCGCTGTCGGAGACCTTGTAGTGGTGCTGGATGTTGACAAGATACGGGCATTTCAAGTCCGAAACCTTGAGCGTTTTTAGATCGTTGGTGGTGTCCACCGTAGCGAAACTGTAGTAGGAGCTGTTGATAAATCTGGAGAAACGCTCGTAAGGCCTTGTGGCAAGGTGGAAGTGGTAGACAAGGACATCATGTCGCACGCACAACTGGGCGATGGCAACCTTATGATCGCTCCCGGCATGACCGATTGTGTACTTGGGGTTGAAGCCGACCACTCGGTACTTGTCCTCGGCAAGGAACTACTCCATAGTATAGATGGAGCTCTCCACTGAGACCGGATCATTCATGTACACCACCGAGCGGGCCTTCCCCCTCACGTGGGTGTCCACTACGTGATGCATGGTGAACTGCCCGCTGTTGTCGTCGTCGGCCGCTATTAGCGCCACTGGAGCCACAGGGAGCGCCATTGGAACCGCTGGATGTCCTCTCTGTATGTGTCCTCGTGGGTGTGCTTATTGTGTCGTGTGAGACGAGAGATGAAGGTAAATGGATGCAGGAATAAAAGGGGGCCGGGCGGCGTGGATTCTCGGCGCGTCCGCATGGCAGTTTTTGCAGCAGGTAACTGCATCGTCGCGCCGCGTCCGGCACAACCGCTTACACACGAATGTGCGTGATCGTGCGCGTTGAGGGACAAGGGCAGAGCAACCGGAGGGACGCTAGAGCAGAGCGCGCGAGGTGGTACGCGAGCAGAGCACGCCACGGCCGCCTGAACGGCAAGCAACCGCACACATAGACCAGTTGAACACGGAGGAAATGGTCGCCTACAAGCCGGCCTACAGTTGCGTCGCTGCGTAGAGAACGGCCGTGTGGTACCACCTCCATCTAGTCTATAGTCTCCTTTATATTCCGTGCCATACTTTTCTCTCAAATTTAACTAACAAAATGTTAATGCATGTTTTAAAAATTATATAATTGGAAACTATGTTCAAATACAAATCCAACTATATAATCTTTGGCGGCATGCATTCGTATTTGTTTAATTAAATCATACTTATAAACCAGGACGGTGGTACAGTAGGTAATTAAATCGCAAACGTTTTTTTATTAACCGTATGTGTACGTGGCCTTTCATCCTCCTCTCGCACGTCTTGTCACCTCGCTGCCGCACACGGCTTACAGCGCAAGCTTGCGCAGCGCGCGGGGGCGTTCTTTTTGCCAAACGGTGGCGCCAATGAATGATCGGCGAGCCCGTTCCTGCGCAACCTCGCAGGTTCCCGAGCAAGCTTCCCGTCCGACTCGGTGAAATCCCCCAAAATCCCAATCCTTACCGGCCTGCTATAAAAACCCTCACGACCGGCGAGTCCTGCGCCGCATTTTCCACTCCATCCCTGTAGCTTATCTCGTCTGCTTCTCCCACATTCACCAATGGCACCGGTCCGTCGTCGTCGCTCAGCCACTCCGCCGTCATCAGAGGACAACTCCAGCTGGGAGGCTACACCGTGGCAGCGGCGCAGTCCCCGGCGTAGTGTAGTGCGCGTGGCATCCCTATTGGGTGTGTGTAGAACACCCACCACACGCTTCGCCGCCGGTGCCTGTCGGCAGCTGTTGCCGGACGCCGTTGCCGCCACACCACCGTCGAAAGCCAGGGCCACCGCCTGCTTCACTGCCGCGGCCCGAAGGCGGGAGATGGCCGTCGTGGCCGCCACCCCACTGCCGTCCATTGTAGCCATCACCCGCTCCGCCACCGCGGCCCGAAGGCGGGAGGTGGTGGCCGTGGCCGGCACCCCGTCGTCGGCCGCTGTGGCTGCTAGCCCACCGTCGACCGTCGGGGTCATCACCCGCTCTGCCACCGCCACCCAAATGCAGGAGGCGGAGGTGGATGCCCACACGTGCGACATCGACCTTGCGCGCTACACCGAGTTCCTACGGGAGGAGGAGGAGCGCCTCGTCAAGCATGCAGAGAGCCTTACCGCCGCAGTGGGCGCGACACACGCCGCCTCAGAGGCAAGGAATCAGGAGATCTACAAGGAGAACCACCGCTTCGAGAGGGGTCGTCTGGAGCGGCAGAGGGCGTTCGAGGTGAGCGTCGTTGAAGCTGCATTAGCGACAGGCACCGCATTGTGGTTGCCCAGCTCGTTTGTGGGCTCCTCCTCCTCCGCCTCTTACTAAGCGCGCTCGGCAAAGGAGAGGCAGCCGGAAGTAGTACAAAGCCCCTCCGCAGTAGTAGTAGTAGTATTTAGGGGCTATTTTGTTCAGTTCATCTGACTATAGATGTGGTGGAACTGTACAACGTACTTAAAATTAGCTAGTATATATAGTTGAACTAGCTATTTCAGTACGTGGTTGGCAACAATTGGGGAAATGTTTGGTCGGTTCAGCTGTCGAGTTGAACTGTTTGTATAAATTAAGAACGACTGCTTAATTTATGAATGAAATCTATGCCCCTGTTGGGAAACATAGTATTTCAAATCTATCTAGGAGAAGCATAGCAACGAGTGGGGAGAGTGTGTCCACGTACCCTCGTAGACCGAAAGCGGAAGCGTCTAGTGACGCGGTTGATGTAGTGGAACGCTTCGCGATCCAACCGATCCAAGGACCGAACGTACGCTACCTCCGCGTTGAGCACATGTTCAGCTCGATGACGTCCCACGAGCTCTTGATCCTGTTGAGCATCACAGGAAAGTTTCGTTAGCATGACGGCATGGTGACGATGATGATGAAGCTACCGGCCCAGGGCTTCGCCTAAGCACTGCAATGATATGACCGAGGTGTGTAACTATGGGGAGGGGCACCGCACACGGCTAAAATCAACTTGTGTGTCTATAGGGTGCCCCCTCCCCACGTATATAAAGGAGGGAGGGAGGAGGAGGAGGAGGCTGGCCGGCCCTATGGGTGGCGCACGCCCTAGGGGTGGCAATCCTACTCCAAGTAGGATCCCCCCTTTCCTAGTCCTAGTAGGAGAGGGGGAAGGAAGGGGAGGAGAAGAAGAAGGAAAGGGGGGGCCGCCCCCCTAGTCCAATTCGGTTTGGGATAGGGGGGTCGCGCGCCCCTAGCTAGCCGCGCCTCCTCTTCCTCCACTTGGGCCCATGTGGCCCAATAACCCACTGGGAGGTTCCGGTAACCTCCTGGTACTCCGGTATTTATCCGATAACCCCTGGAACTCATCCGGTGTCAGAATATAACTTTCCAATATATAAATCTTTATGTCTCGGACATTCGAGACTCCTCGTCATGTCCGTGATCACATCCGGGACTCCGAACTACCTTCGTTACATCAAAACACATAAACTCATAATACCGATCGTCATCGAACGTTAAGCGTGCGGACCCTACGGGTTCGAGAACTATGTAGACATGACCGAGACATAACTCCGGTCAATAACCAATAGCGGAACCTGGATGCTCATATTGGTTCCTACATATTCTACGAAGATCTTTATCGGTCAAACCGGATAACAACATACGTTGTTCCCTTTGTCATCGATATGTTACTTTCCCGAGATCCGATCGTCGGTATCATCATACCTTGTAACGCCCCGGACACACCCGCCAGTGGTCGTTACTCTTGGCGGGATCTAGACTGGCCCCACCTATCAATACTAGTCTTGGCGGGATCTAGACTGGCCCCACCTTGCCACAGGAACGTTCCCTCTTGGCACAAACGTCTGTGCATCTAGTCCGGTACATGTGCCATGGCGTGTGCCACGACGGGTCACAAACGTCATGAATAACATGACTGTACACCTATCCGCAAACATCCGTGTAACCGCGAGGGTCGGCTCTTGTTCATGCATTTAATAACTCCACAACCGTGTATCGTTTGAAAATGTTTTAAATATGAAAATTGCTTAGAATTCTTTGTAGTTTAATAATATGCCACTTTCATCCATGTTTAAAATGCTTAAACTTGTTGTTTGACTTAATTTGCTTAAATAACATGTTAAAATTGTTTTATTCACAACTAAATAACCGTAGCTCCAAATTTAATAAACTTTATATGTAATTGGGGTAGAAAAATGTGTAGAATAACTTGGTGCACTTTATTTTTCTGTTTAACAACATTAAAATGGTGTAATAGGCAGAGCAATACCAAATTCATGATATGCACATGGGGATTTTCCGGAATTGTTGTTTGTCATTCCGGCATCATTTAAACTTGCCTAAATAGGCAGTTTACTTTTGCTCCACCTCTTTCCATGTTTAATAAAAACATTTAATCTTGTCTTGTAAATAAACGAGAGTCAACTAAATAAATAACATGTGGTGTTTCGTCAGTATGCAACTCGTTGCATATTGAGCTCCACTTAACTTGTAGTACTTGTTTGTGCACTTTGCCATGCCATGCATATTTAAACCGAACATGCATCATACTTGTTTGTGCATCATGCCATGGTTATGATATGTGTGTTTACCATGTTGTTTGCTTCTTTCTGGTTTGCTTCTCTCGTTAGCTTCGGTTTCGTTCCGGAGTTGTGAGGATTCGCTCGACTACGTTGCTCCGTCTACTTCTTGGACTTGTTCTTGTTCCTTGCGGAATCCCAGGCAAGATGACCATTCCCCGATATCACCTCTATCTTTGACTATGCTAGTTGTCTCGCTCTTTAGATATGCCCCGATGCCTATTCCTGTTTGTCAGCCTCCTATTGTTGCCATGAAACCTCTAACCTTTGACACCTTCCCAGAAACCGTTGTTTGGCTATGTTACCCGCTTGCTCAGCCCCTCTTATAGCGTTGTTAGTTGCAGGTGAAGATGAAGGTTGCTCCATGTTGAAACTTGTTGTTGGAATATCACAATATCTCTTAAATATATGAACACACCTATATACTTGGCAATGGGTGGAAGACTTGGCCTTTTGCTCGGTGTTTTGTTCCACTCATGCCACCTTAGGAACCGATAAACCTGTGTTATGTTCCTTGATTTTGCATTCCCAACACAGTTGGGGTTTATGGGCCCCCCTCGATAATTCGCACTGCTTAAAGCTTTTCCAGCAAGGCCCAACTTTGGTTTTAATTTGCCTCATAATAAAAAAACTTAATTAATTAATTGCATAGGGGGTCATGTCCCCGGGTTCTTAAATCTACATAACAGGGGGGCCAGTGCTGATGGTGTTGGTCCCAAACGGGCAGACTGCGGGGCTGCCACGAGGAAACTCGAGGTATCTGGCTCCCGTAGGTTGTCCCATCCGATAGTGGCCTGAGATGAGATACGCGCGGCTACTATCAGGGTGTCGTCACGCCGGGAGGTCTTGCTGGATTAGTTTTACCTTTGTCGAAATATCTTGAGCACGGGATTCCAAGAATACTCGGGTCTTCCCACTTTGGAGTTGCGACTCCGCAGATCGTGAGCTTGTGATGGGCTAAGTTGGGACACCCCTGCAGGGTTATGAACTTTCGAAAGATGTGTCGCGGTTATGTGGCAGATGGGAGTTTGTTAATATCCGGTTGTAGATAACTTGACACAATACTCGTAAGAATACACTACCTGTGTGAGTAACCGTGACGGTCTCTTTCCGAAGGGCTTCGGGAAGTGAACACGGTGGGGTTATGTTTGATCGTGAGTAGCTAGGATCACTTCTTGATCAACTTGGCGACCGTTGGCACTTGTTCTCTTCTCGCTCTAAACTCGTAAGCTAGATGCTTAGAGCTTGCTGCGGACACTTTTATAGCCTTTCCTCACCTAAGGCTTTGGTAGTTTTGATACCCGGGAACGGGATTGCTGAGTCCTTTGTGGCTCGCAGATTCAACACACCCCAGATGCAGGTACCGTTGAGAACAGTGCAGGAGATGGACAAGAACTTCACTGGGAGTTCGATGAAGAGCTTGGTCGTATGTATGTGACGTTTTTGACGATCAGTAGTGGTTCCTACTAGGGGCGATCCGGCCTTGTGGTTTTATGGTATCTTTCTCATTTGGATTTTTGTCCGTAGTCAGACCTTGTGTTATTTGGATGATGTATGTTATTGTATTCATTGTGTGACATGGCGAGTGTAAGCCAACTATCTTTTACTATTTCATCCCTGAATTTTACATGAGTTGTGCAAAGATACCATACTTGAGATCATTCTAGTATGCGCTTATGTCTTTAAGTCGTGCCTCGACACGTGGGAGACATAGTCGCATACTGGGCATTACATACCTAGTTCAATCTCGTTACCGGTAAGTCTCTTTACTTGTTCCGTAATACATCATCTTGTGACTAACTCATTAGTCATTTGCTTGCAAGGCTTATTATGATGTGTATTACCGAGAGGACCCAGAGATACCTCTCCGACACTCGGAGTGACAAATCCTAATCTCGATCTATGCCAACACCACAAACACCTTTGGAGACACCTGTAGAGCATATTTATAATCACCCAGTTATGTTGTGAGGTTTGATAGCACACAAGGTGTTCCTCCGGTATTCGGGAGTTGCATAATCTCATAGTCATAGGAACATGTATAAGTCATGAAGAAAGCAATAACAGTAAAACTAAACAATCAAGTTGCTAAGATAACAGATGGGTCTTGTCCATCACATCATTCTCCTAATGATGTGATCCCGTTGATCAAATGACAACTCATGTCTATAGTTAGGAAATAAAACCATCTTTGATCAAAGAGCTAGTCTAGTAGAGGCATACTAGGGACACTCTGTTTTGTCTATGTATTCACACATGTACTAAGTTTCCGGTTAATACAATTCTAGCATGAATAATAAACATTTATCAAGATATAAGGAAATATAAATAACAACTTTATTATTGCCTCTAGGGCATATTTCCTTCAGTCTCCCACTTGCACTAGAGTCAATAATCTAGTTCACATCGCCATGTGATTTAATACCGGTAGTTCACATCGTTATGTGAATAACACCCATAGTTCACATCGCCATGTGACTAACACCCAAAAGGTTTACTTAGAGTCAACAATCTAGTTCACATCGCCATGTGATTAACACCCAAAGAGTACTAAGGTGTGATCGTGTTTTGCTTCGTGAGAGAAGTTTAGTCAGCCGGTCTGTTACATTCAGATCCGTATGTATTTCGCAAATTTCTATGTCTACAATGCGCTCCATGGAGCTACTCTAGATAATTTCTCCCACTTTCAATACGTATCCAGATTGATACTTAGAGTCATCTGGATTAGTGTAAAGCTTGCATCGGCGTAACTCTTGACGACAAACTCTTTATCACCTCCATACTCGAGAAACATTTCCTTAGTCATCCAGTAACTAAGGATAATTTTGACCGCTATCCAGTGATCTACTCCTAGATCACATTTGTACCTCCTTGCCAAACTCATGGCAAGGTACACAACAGGTTTGGTACTGTAATGCCCCAGATGTAACACTTTCCATTTGTGGCAATATATAAACTTTGGCTTCATCAATTCCTTTCCAGGCTGTTCTTTCATTTCGGGTTTCTTCGTTTTGTCGTGTGCGTGTGTGCATTTCATCCATGTTATGTTGTCATGTGCATTGCATTGCATTTGTGTTGTCACTTGCACCCGGTCCCACTCGTCTCTTCCCGTTGTCCGTTTCGAGTTCCGACGCTCACGCACGTGCCCGTGGCATCCCCGAGTCCTTCTTTCGTGTGTGGCCGTGTAACGTTTCCGGAATGACGTGAGACTTGTCGTGCGTTGTTGTTTTGGTACGTGTAGGCCACCTGTGAAGTTTCGTCGCGTTTGGAGTTCGTTTGGTACTCCAATGGTTAACCTAGTGGGCTAAAAGTACCTCTTCTTTAAGGCCCAAGACCCCCTCCACAACAGCCCACAAACCCAACACAACCACTCCCATCATCTCGGTCGTCGAATCGTGATCGCGTGGCCGAAAACCACTCCTCATTTGGAGTTTCCTATCTTCCAGAAACTATAAAACAGTCCCCATCCCCAAAATCCTGGTGCAACCCTAATTTTCCTCTCCCTCCGCGCGCCGGACATGTCCGACCCGCTGCCACCTCACTCCAACCAATTGGAGGCCGCCACATCATCCCCGCCGCCACGTGGCGACCCCCGATTGGCCGGGCCACCTCATCCCACTTCCACCGCCGCCACCTACCACACCACCGCGCCGGTCGCCGGACCACTGCGGCGACCTTGCCGGACCACTGCGGCGACCTCGCCGGACCACCGCGGTGTCCTCGCCGGAACCCGCCGCCGACTTTGCCAGAACACCGCCGCGCCTCCGCGTCATCCCCGCCGCGTCGTCACCCGACGGCGACAGCCGCCGCCGCCGCGCAGGCGACGGCCGCCGCCGCCGCGCACGCCACACCCCGCCGCCGCACCAACCCCCGTCGTCGGCGCCTCCATTAACCTCCGCCGCCGGCCTCACAAGCTCGCCGCCGCCTCCTCGTTCCCCGCACCGCCGCAGCCCTCGGGCGCCGCCGCGCCGCCACCCGCAGACGGCCGCCCCGCCGCCCTCCGCCGCCACAGCTCCCGCCGGCCGCCTCGGCCGCCCGTCTCCGGCCACCTCGGGCCGCGCCGCCGCCCGGAGCGCCGCCTCCGTCCATCTCCTCGCCATCGCGGTCTTCTTCCTCGTCTCCGGCGTCTTCTCTGGCGAACTCCGGATCGGGACGAGATCCACCAGTGCACCGAAGCAAACGCTCCGTCCGCAGCCCGGATCCCTCCGTCCCGGGTCCGTCCCGTCCCGCGTTGACTTTTCACGGAGGTGATTTTCCACTAAGTCCCAGATGTGTAACTTTTTGTTGCCTCCTTTGCATGGCCGTAACTTCGTGCTCGTAGATCCGTTTTGGGCGTGTGATATATCAAAATGATCGTGGTGATGTGCCCTACATTTTGTTCCGTTGTGGCATGCTTGTTTGAGTTCATCTAGAGGTCCTAATCTCTGTTGCAAGAGTGCTACTTGTTATAAACTGCTGTAACTTGTTATTTTCATGCCATGTTTGAGATGTGATAACTTGGTGCATGTTTATCCAAATGGAGCAAATGATATGTCAAAATGTTCATTGTGAGAGGCTCTACATGGTGGTTGCTGTAGCATTCATGTTAGGTCTCATATTGCCATATTAATCTTTGTTGCAAAAGTGCATGTGGCTGTTAAGATATGAAACATGTTATGAGATGATGATTTGAAGTGCTCGTTGCTATTGA
Organism: Secale cereale; assembly: GCA_902687465.1. Classification (NCBI taxonomy): domain Eukaryota; kingdom Viridiplantae; phylum Streptophyta; class Magnoliopsida; order Poales; family Poaceae; genus Secale; species Secale cereale. The sequence goes on from LR738715.1 coordinate 645,774,716, forward strand.
TGTGTTTGTCTCCATGTCACATGTCAATATGTTTTAGAATCTCCATCATATGGTCTTTGCTGTGGTGAAAACCACTTTCCATGAAATGCCTTGAGGTGACTTAAACATGCTTGCAAACATGCCATGCCAATGTTACTGTTTTTACACTTAGTTCAAACATGCCATGCCAATGTTACTGTTTTTACACTTAGTGAAATTTCTACTAAGTCTGGAATCTTTTATAACCTGATGCTATGTTTGCTTGATGCCCTAGTCAAATACATGCTTGTTTTGGAGTGGCCAATGATCATTCCTTGTTTTCCATGTTATTTTCTATCTATCCATGCCCTCACTTGCACTTTTGGCTTGCTGTAGCTTATTTATTTCTTGCTCTCAAGTTGCTATAAATTATGACCGTCAGGTTTTTAACAGCATGATCAATTTGGCGTAGCTTGTTGCAATTGATCCATGCCTCCTATGGAGTTGCTCCAATGGAGTTGTTTGCTGTAGGATATGTATACTTCAAGTCCATGCTTATTTTCGTCATGTTTGGGTACTATAGAGTATATATTTCTTGCTCCAAAGTTGCTATGTGGCTGTTAATTTCAGATTTGCATTGTATTTTGTTTCGTGTGTATGTGTTGAACCGTTGCTCCGTTTTGAGCATGCTCTATATGAAACTTGTGTGATTTTGCATGAAGAATCATAATATCATGTTGTTAACATGTTTGGAGCGTGTTTGATTGATGTTTGGGTGCATCTTACACCGTTGCCATGCTTGTCTTGTTTTGCTCATATCTTCTAGACCGTAGCTCCGAATTAAACAAACTTTATATGAAACTTGACTAGAATTTCGTGTAGATCATCATGGTGCATGTTAAATTTCTGTTTAACAACTTTAACTTAAGGTTTGTTTAGATCTGTACCAATTTCAAAATATGCATATGAGGACTTACCGGATTTGATATATGTTGATTCCGGCCTCATTTAAACTTGTTGTTTTGTGTTGATCTTGTGTGCTTCATCCCTTGACATGAAATGCATCATACTCGCATCATGTTGAATGCGCATTGCACCTTGTTTGATTTGTGCCTCGTTGTGTTCTTGTGTTGAGTAGAGCCGGGAGCCGAGACCGAGAACAAGGTTACTACCGAGGTTGAGTACGAGGAGCCGTCTTACGATCCCATCGACGACTTGACAAGCAAGATGACCTGACCTAGATATCATTACTATCTTTGCCTATTGCTAGATTTCTCCCTCTTTAGCTTATTGCCTCGATGCCCATGTTTGTTTGTCAGCCTCCTATTGTAACCATGAATCTGTCTAACCACCCCAACCTAGCAAACCTTTGTTTGGCTACGTAAGCTTCGCTCGGCCCCTCTTATAACATTGCTAGTTGCAGGAGAAGATTTGAAGATTCTTGCTTCATGTTGAAGTTATTGTTGGGATATCACACTATATAATCTGTTAATACTAAATCATATATATATACTTGGCAATGGGTGGAAGGCTAAGCCTCTCGCTTGGTGATTTGTTCCACTCATGCCACCCTAGGAACCGTATAAACCGGTGTTATGTTCCTTGATTATGCGTTCCTAACACGGTTGGGGTTATGGGACCCCCTCGATAACCCGCTTAGCGCTAAAGCTTTTCCAACGAGGCCCGACATTGTTTCTACATTTGCCTAACAACTAAAACTTGCCGAGGGAGTAATTAACCCGAGGATTAATTAATCAACCCCCCTGGGCTAGTGCTCGATTTGAGTGTTGGTCCAAACTAGAGCCACTTACGGTGCCACCCAGTTCGCTGGGGTCTTTGGTTGCTGTACGTACTGCTCATCCGGCCGTGGCCTGAGACTAGATACGCGCGGCTACTATCAGGGTGTCGGCACGCCGGGAGGTCTTGCTAGATTAGTTTTACCTTAGTCGGAATATCTTGAGCACGGGATTCCGAGAATACTCGGGTCTTCCCACCTTGGAGTTGCAACTCCGCAGATCGTGAGCTTGTAATGGGCTAAGTTGGGACACCCCTGCAGGGTTTTGAACTTTCGAAAGCCGTGCCCGCGGTTATGTGGCAGATGGGAATTTGTTAATATTCGGTTGTAGAAAACTTGACACCATGTTCAGAACACACTACCAGCGTGAGTAACCGTGACGGTCATTTTCCGAAAGGGGTTCGGGAAGTGAACACGGTGGGGTTATGTTTGACGTGCTTAGATAGGATCACTTCATGATCACTTTGTCGCTCCTGGCACTTCTCTTCTCGCTCTAAACACGTAAGCTAGTGCTAGTGCAGCTGCAACCTTTATTTTCTTCAGCCTTGTTCCACACCCAAGGCCTAGATAGTTTTGCTACCCGGGAACGGGATTGCTGAGTCCTCCGTGGCTCACAGATTCTACAACACCAGATGCAGGTACTATGGTGAACTACACAGGTGACGGCACCGAGCTGTACTGGGAGTTCGATGAAGAACGTAGTCGATACTATGTGCACTATCCCGATGATCAGTAGTGGCTTCTACTAGGGGCGATCGGACCTTGTGGCTTTATTTATTTGGTATCTTTCATTTGGATCTTCATCCGTAGTCGGACTGTGATGTTATTTGGATGATGATTTGCTTATGTAATGTATTGTGTGACGTGGCGAGTGTAAGCCAACTATCTCTTTTGCAATTTCATCCATATTTTACTTGAGTCGTGCAAAGATACCATACTTGAGATCATTCTAGTATGAGCTTATACCTTTAAGTCGTGCCTCGACCCGTAGGAGGTATAATCTCATACTGGGCATTACAAGTTGGTATTCAGAGCCTTCTCCGATCTAGAAGCCCCCACTGATTGATCGAATCGTTGACGGTTGAGTCTAGGCACACACTTGAAAATGTTTTTGAGTCTTATATATATATCGGAGAGTAGGATTTCTTTTTGCTCCTCATCTCTTTTCACTCTCGTGAGGACTCCTGACGATTACTTGTCTCTTCTACTCTAAAAAATTCACCAATTTTTTTTAGGATCACGCGAGTATTGTTTGGATTGTTCCGATGTCATTGTGACGAGAATATTGTTCTCGATACCTCCTATCATTTAGGGGTTCTGGCAGTGTCCCGGGGAGTTGAGCTCCAAGGTGTTGCCGTCACAAATATATCGCAGCAGTTCTGGAATACTTAAGACGGCCGACATCGAAAACTCTCCTATGCGGTTAGTGGCAAGATAACCCCGACATCACCCAGTACTGGGGAGGTAGTTCAGGAGTATTGCCATAGCTTGTATAGCAGATGCGTTTCGAAGGTCCGAGGTAAACGGTTTCCGGAAATAACTGGTTATGTGTTGAAGGATGGATACAGCTGGATGTAGGATTAGAGTTGAGTGCGCGATGCTTCCCCTGTATCCCCAACACCTGATTGCATATCTGGAAACTTTCGAAAACTAATAGGTGGGTTCATCTAGTAGTTCGTAGGCATTCTTCCAACGAATGCATGATATGGAGTTCGGGGTTCTACACTGAGTGAAGTAGTTTTATGGGCGTTTGTTCCGATCGGGAGTTGCATCTTAAAGGGTCCTTGGCTATGCTGATCCGGGGATTGCAAAACCCTTTTGTAACACGTTCCATAAGCTTTCAGCACGAATATGTCGAACGAAGCTTCTATCTTGTATTTGTTCTATCTGCTCCTGTTGTTTTATTTACCTTTTGTTTTCCCAAGTGGCTTCTCAAGAAGATTGTTGTACCATTTAACTGTGGATTACATTCGTTCATTGTGTTCGAATGTTCTTGTGAAGACTTATGTTGCCATTTCTAGCCGTTGATTCAGCTTATATATTTTCTCAATCAATGGCTAATAGTTGTCATCTCATTCAGGATGGCTCCTAAAAGGGTTCCCAATGCTAACCCAGAGGGTGAAGAAGTTCCTGATCGTCCTCCTTCCCCTCCTCCTCCGTCTGAGTCTTGGAGAGCAATTATGCAAGCGACGAACCAGAACACCCAGATGCTTATGCAAATGATGCAGAACATTCAAGCAAATCAAGCAAATCAAGGCGGTCATGGGAACCAAGGCCAAGGCAATTTGTTCAACCAACCTCACTTTGCTACACTCAACCAGTTCCTGGCAAGCCAACCAAAGGCATTCAGTTACTGTGTGGACCCGCTAGATGCTGAAGACTAGATAACAGACATCAAGAAGCACTTTGAATGTAGTAACGTGACACCTGAGGACTATCTGAAGTTTGCCGCCTTCCAACTCAAGGACCAAGCCGCTGATTGGTGGCAGCAGTACAAAGATTCCAGAGAGGGACGTGAAATCTCGTGGACTGACTTCTGCAAGGATTTTCGCTCTCACCACATTCCAACAAGTGTCATCGAAGGTATGTGTGAGCAATTCCGCAACCTGAAGCAAGGCACCATGTCCGTTTATCAATACAATGTCAAGTTCCAGAACCTTGCCCGCTATGCCAAGCAAGACATCCCAGATGCCAAGAGCAAGATTTATCAGGTCTGTGGTGGTCTGAAGGATGAACTCCAACTAGCTCTCACCTTGTTTGAGCCGGATGAATTTGATCAATTCTATAACATGGCACTTAAGCAAGAGGCAGCCCAGCTCAAGATGGAAGCTTTCAAAAAGAGGATCAGAGACGCTGTTCACTCCTCCTCTTCTTCCCAAGTGGTTGCAAAGCAACAGAAGTTTTGGCTTCCACCTCCTCCAGTGATCCGACCTTCCAACAACAACAACAAGCATTCTGGTGGCCGTGGTTTCTCCCACCCACCCAACCCAAGCAATCAGTCAAAGAATCACTTTCAAGCTTCGAAGTCAAGTGCTCCTTATCATCGTCCTCTCTCAGAAGTGATTTGCAACAAGTGTGGCCAGAAGGGTCATTATGCTAACAAGTGCCCCAACCCAAGGCGCCTTCCGCCTCCTCCACCTGTCAGTACTGCTATTGTCAAGCACAATCCAAAGGTTCCAAGAGTGAATCTTATGAATGCAGCTCAAGCAGAGAATTCTTCAGATGTGATACTTGGTAATCTTCCAGTTAACTCTATTCCTGCAAAAGTATTGTTTGATTCGGGTGCATCACTTTCTTTCATTTCAAGACCATTTGTGGCTAAGCATGACTTGGTTTCAGAAAGCATTCCTATACCTTTAAAGATTATTTCTCCGGGATTGCAAATGACTTCCAACTCAGTTGTTCCGGATGTATCTATTCGTATGGGTGATTACCGCTTTCTGGCTTCTCCGATTGTTCTCGGCAACTCCGACATTGATCTTATTCTTGGGATGGATTGGCTTTCCCAGCATGATGCTCACATTGATTGTGCAAATAAGGAAGTCAAGCTTACTCATTCCGACGAAGACGTGATTATCTTCGCCTCTCGAGATAACACAATCAGGCTATTCTCTCTCAATGACAAGGGCGAGATTAATGCCATGTCTCAAATTCCGGTGGTCAATGAATATGAAGATGTTTTCCATGAAGAGCTTCCAAGCATGCCTCCGCATCGTCAAGTTGAATTCGTTATTGAACTCGAGCCCGGTACCGAGCCAGCATGCCGACGTCTGTACAAGCTTTCCCCTGATGAGTTGAAGGAGCTGAAGAAACAACTTGATGAGCAAGAGCGTATGGGTCTAATCAGACCTAGCACTTCGCCTTGGGGCTGTGGTGTTCTATTTGTCAAGAAGAAGGATGGCACAGAGCGCCTTTGCGTTGATTACCGGCCATTAACCAAGAAGACAATAAAGAACAAGTATCCGCTCCCCAATATCAATGAATTGTTCGAGCAACTCAAAGGAGCAAAAGTGTTCTCAAAGCTCGATCTTCGGATGGGTTATCACCAGATCCGTATCCGTGAAGAAGATATTCACAAGACCGCATTCAGAACGAGCTACGGCTCCTATGAAGACACAGTCATGTATTTTGGCCTCGCAAATGCTCCACCCACCTTCTCGAGGATGATGCACTACATATTCAACCCCTACACCAACGAATTTGTTCTTGTCTATCTGGATGACATCTTGGTATTCTCCAAGAATGAAGAAGACCATGCCAAGCACCTCCGTTTGGTTCTCGAAAGACTCTGTGAACACAAGTTCTATGCGAAGTTCTCCAAATGTGAATTCTGGCTCGATAAGGTCTTATATCTTGGCCATATCATCTCTGCTGAGGGTATTGCTGTCAACCCCGAGAAAGTTGAAGCCATTGTCAACTGGGAACCTCCTCAGAACATCAAGCAACTCCGAAGCTTCCTTGGTCTTGCTAGCTATTGCAGAAGGTTCGTTGAGAACTTCTCCAAGATTGCCAAGCCTCTCTCCAACTTGCTGCAGAAGAATGTCAAGTACAACTGGTCTCTGGATTGTGATGTGGCCTTCAAAACACTCAAAGAAAAGCTCATCTGTGCTCCGGTTCTTACTCCTCCGGATGAGTCCAAGCCCTACGAAGTATTCTGTGATGCTTCTCTTCAAGGACTTGGTGGTGTTCTAATGCAAGACAAGAAAATTGTGGCATACACTTCTCGTCAATTTAAGCCAAATGAGAAGAACTACCCCACACATGATCTCGAGCTAGCAGCTGTGGTACATGCCTTGATCACGTGGAGACACCTTCTGTTGGGCAGAAAAGTGGACATCTTCACCAATCACAAGAGTTTGAAGTACATCTTCACACAGCCGAACCTGAACCTTCGCCAGACTCGTTGGGTTGAAATGATCCAAGAGTATGATCCAAGCATTGAATACACACCTGGCAAGGCCAATGTCATTGCAGATGCCTTGAGCAGAAAGGCATATTGCAACAGTCTCCTTATCAAGCCGTTTCAGCCTGAGCTTTGTGAAGCATTCAGGAAGCTCAACCTCCAAGTTGTTCCACAAGGCTTTCTTGCAAATCTTCAAGTTGCTCCTACCTTGGAAGATCAGATCCGTGAGGCCCAACTCAGTGATGCTATGGTGCAGAAAGTGAAACATGGTATTGCAAAGGTTACTCCCAAATACAAGTGCTATCGTGTTGATGAGAAGGACACCTTGTTCTCTGAGGACAGACTTGTGGTTCCGAAGGGTGATCTCAGGAAGCTCATAATGAACGAAGCACATGACTCCCTCATCTCAATTCATCCCGGAAGTTCCAAGATGTACCAAGATCTCAAGCAATCTTACTAGTGGACTCGCATGAAAAGGGAGATTTCCCAATTCATGAATGAATGTGATGTCTGCAGAAGAGTGAAGGCAGAGCATCAACGTCCATCCGGTCTCCTCCAACCTCTTCCTATTCCCGAGTGGAAATTCGACCACATTGAAATGGATTTCGTCACTAGGTTTCCCAAGTCCAAGAAGGGGAATGATGCTATCTTTGTGGTGATTGACAAGCTAACCAAAGTAGCTCACTTCCTTCCAGTCAAAGAATCCATCAATGCAGCTCAGCTGGCAGAGTTCTACACTTCCAGAATTGTGTCGTTACATGGCATTCCTCAAGTTATCTCCTCAGACCGTGGAAGTTCGTTCACATCCAAGTTCTAGGACTCCTTTCAATCAGCCATGGGCACTAAGATCCATTTCAGCACTGCGTTTCACCCTCAGACTAGTGGTCAAGTCGAAAGAGTGAACCAGATCCTCAAAGACATGCTCAGAGCTTGTGTCATCTCTTTTGGCATGAAGTGGGAAGATTGTCTCCCGTTTGCCGAGTTCTCTTACAACAACAATTTCCAAGCAAGTGCCGGCAAAGCTCCTTTTGAAATCCTCTATGGCAGAAAGTGCCGTACTCCTCTTAACTGGTCCGAGACTGGTGAACGTCAACTTCTTGGCAATGGCTTGATCTTAGGAGCCGAAGAAATGTGCAAAGTCATACGTGAGAATCTCAAGGCCGCTCAGTCGCGTCAAAGGAGCTACTATGACGGCAAGCATCGTGATTTGGCTTTCGACATTGGAGATCTTGTCTATCTCCGTGTTTCTCCTATGAAAGGAACCCAAAGATTTGGTATCAAAGGAAAGCTTGCTCTGCGATACGTGGGCCCTTTCAAGATCCTTGGCAAAATAGGCGATCTAGCCTATCAACTTGAGCTTCCATCCAACTTTGCAAATGTTCATGATGTGTTTCACGTGTCTCAACTCCGCAAGTGCTTCAAGACACCTGAACGCACCATTCCGTTCGAGGAGATTGATCTTCAACAAGACTTGTCTTATCGTGAGCACCCTGTTGCTATTCTTGAAGAAACTAAGCGCAAGACCCGCAACAGGTCAATCGAGTTCTTGAAAGTTAAGTGGTCACACCATACCGACCGAGAAGCTACGTGGGAACGAGAAGATCACCTTCGTTCCGAGTACCCTTCTTTCTTCCAGTCCTAGATCTCGGGACGAGATCTTTTTGTAGTAGAGGAAAGTTTGTAATGCCCCAGATGTAACACTTTCCATTTGTGGCAATATATAAACTTTGGCTTCATCAATTCCTTTCCAGGCTCTTCTTTCATTTCGGGTTTCTTCGTTTTGTCATGTGCGTGTGTACATTTCATTCATGTCATGTTGTCATGTGCATTGCATTGCATTTGTGTTGTCACTTGCACCCGGTCCCACTCGTCTCTTCCCGTTGTCCGTTTTGAGTTCCGACGCTCACACACGTGCCCGTGGCATCCCCGAGTCCTTCTTTCATGTGTGGCCGTGTAACATTTCCGGAATGACGTGAGACTTGTCGTGCGTTGTTGTTTTGGTACGTGTAGGCCGCCTGTCAAGTTTAGTCGCGTTTGGAGTTTGTTTGGTACTCCAACAGTTAACCTAGTGGGCTAAAAGTACCTCTTCTTTAAGGCCCAAGACCCCCTCCACAACAGCCCACAAACCCAGCACAACCACTCCCATCATCTCGGTCGTCGAATCGTGATCGCGTGGCCGAAAACCGCTCCTCATTTGGAGTTTCCTAGCTCTCAGAAACAATAAAACAGTCGCCATCCCCGAAATCCCGGTGCAACCCTAATTTTCCTCTCCCTCCGCGCGCCGGACACGTCCGACCCGCTGCCACCTCACTCCAACCAATTGGAGGCCGCCACGTCATCCCCGCCGCCACGTGGCGACCCCCGATTGGCCGGGCCACCTCATCCCACTTCCACCGCCACCACCTCACCGCACCACCGCGCCGGTCGCCGGACCACCATGGGGACCTCGCCGGAACCCGTCGCCAACTTCGCTGGAACACCGCCGCACCTCCGCGTCATCCCCGCCGCGCCGTCACCCGCCGGCGACAGCCACCGCCGCCGCACCAACCCCCCCGCCGGCGCCTCCATCAACCTCCGCCGCCTCCTCGTTCCCCGCGCCGCCGCAGCCCTGGGCCGCCGCCGCGCCAGCCGCCGCGCCGCCACCCGCAGACGGCCGCGCCACCGCCCTCCGCCGCCACAGCTCCCGCCGGCCGCCTCGGCCGCCCGTCTCCGGCCGCCTCGGGCCGCGCCGCCGCCCGGAGCGCCGCCTCGGTCCATCTCCTCGCCGCCGCGGTCTTTTTCTTCCTCGTCTCCGGCGTCTTCTCCGGCGAACTCCGGATCGGGACAAGATCCACCAGTGCACCGAAGCAAACGCCCCGTACGCAGCCCCGATCCCTCCGTCCCGGGTCCGTCCCGTCCCGCGTTGACTTTTCGCGGAGGTGATTTTCCACTAAGTCCCAGACCTGTAACTTTTTGTTGCCTCCTTTGCATGGCCGTAACTTCGTGCTCGTAGATTCGTTTTGGGCGTATGATATATCAAAATGATCGTGGTGATGTGCTCTACATTTTGTAACATTGTGGCATGCTTGTTTGAGTTCATCTAGAGGTCCTAATCTCTATTGCAAGAGTGCTACTTGTTATAAACTGCTGTAACTTGTTATTTTCATGCCATGTTTGAGATGTGATAACTTGGTGCATGTTTATCCAAATAGAGCAAATGATATGTCAAAATGTTCATTGTGAGATGCTCTACATGGTGGTTGCTGTAGCATTCATGTTAGGTCTCATATTGCCATATTAATCTTTGTTGCAAAAGTGCATGTGGCTGTTAAGTTATGAAACATGGTATGAGATGCTGATTTGAAGTGCTCGTTGCTATTGATGTGTTTGTCTCAATGTCACATGTCAATATGTTTTAGAATCTCCATCATACGGTATTTGCTGTGGTGCAAACCACTTTCCATGAAATGCCTTGAGGTGACTTAAACATGCTTTCAAACATGCCATGCCAATGTTACTGTTTTTACACTTAGTGAAATTTCTACTAAGTCTGGAATCTTTTATAACCTGATGCTATGTTTGCTTGATGCCCTAGTCAAATCCATGCTTGTTTTGGAGTGGCCAATGATCATTCCTTGTTTTCCATGTTATTGTCTATCCATCCATGCCCTCAATTGCACTTTTGGCTTGCTGTAGCTTATTTATTTCTTGCTCTCAAGTTGCTATAAATTATGACTGTCAGGTTTTTAACAACATGATCAATTTGGCGTAGCTTGTTGCTATTGATCCATGCCTCCTATGGAGTTGCACCAATGGTGTTGTTTTCTGTAGGATATGTCTACTTCATGTCCATGCTTATTGTCATCATGTTTGGGTGCTGTAGATTATATATTTCTTGCTCCAAAGTTGCTATGTGGCTGTTAATTTCAGCTTTGCATTGTATCTTGTTTCGTGTGTATGTGTTGACCGTTGCTCCGTTTTGAGCGTGCCCTATATGAAACTTGTGTGATTTTGCATGAAGAATCATAATATCATATTGTTAACATGTTTGGAGTGTGTTTGCTTGATGTTTGGGTGCATCTTACACCGTTGCTATGCTTGTCTTGTTTTGCTCATATCTTCTAGACTGTAGCTCTGAATTAAACAAACTTTATATGAAACTTGACTAGTATTTCGTGTAGATCGTCATGGTGCATGTTAACTTGCTGTTTAACAACTTTAACTTAAGGTTTGTTCAGATCTGGACCAATTTCAAAATATGCATATGAGGACTTACCAGATTTGATATATGTTGATTCCGGCCTCATTTAAACTTGTTGTTTTGTGTTGATCTTGTGTGCTTCATCCCTTGCCATGAAATGCATCACACTTGCATCATGTTGAATGCGCATTGCACCTTGTTTGATTTGTGCCTCGTTGTGTTCTTGTGTTGAGTAGAGCCGGGAGCCGAGACCGAGAATGAGGTTACTACCGAGGTTGAGTACGAGGAGCCATCTTATGATCCCATCAACGACTCGACAGGCAAGATGACCTGACCCAGATATCATTACTATATTTGCCTATTGCTAGATGTCTCGCTCTTTAGCTTATTGCCTCGATGCCCATGTTTGTTTGTTAGCCTTCTATTGTAACCATGAATCTGTCTAACCACCCCAACCTAGCAAACCTTTGTTTGGTTACGTAAGCTTTGCTCAGCCCCTCTTATAGCATTGCTAGTTGCAGGAGAAGATTTGAAGATTCTTGCTTCATGTTGAAGTTATTGTTGGGATATCACACTATATAATCTGTTAATACTAAATCATCTATATACTTGGCAATGGGTGGAAGGCTAAGCCTCTCGCTTGGTGATTTGTTCCACTCATGCCACCCTAGGTACCATATAAACCGGTGTTATGTTCCTTGATTATACTTTCCTAACACGGTTGGGGTTATGGGACCCCCACGATAACCCGCTTAGCGCTAAAGCTTTTCCAGCGAGGCCCGACATTGGTTCTACATTTGCCTAACAACTAAAACTTGCCGAGGGAGTAATTAACCCAAAGATTAATTAATCAACCCCCCTGGGCCAGTGCTCGATTTGAGTGTTGGTCCAAACTAGAGCTACTTGCAGTGCCACCCAGTTTGCTGGGGTCTTCGGTTGCTGTACGTACTGCTCATCCGGTCGTGGCCTGAGACTAGATACGCGCGGCTACTATCAGGGTGTCGGCACACCGGGAAATCTTGCTGGATTAGTTTTACCTTAGTCGGAATATCTTGAGCATGGGATTCCGAGAATACTCGGGTCTTCCCACCTTGGAGTTGCGACTCCGCAGATTGTGAGCTTGTATTGGGCTAAGTTGGGACACCCCTGCAGGGTTTTGAACTTTCGAAAGCCGTGCCCGTGGTTATGTGGCAGATGGGAATATGTTAATATCCAGTTGTAGAAAACTTGACACCATGTTCAGAACACACTACCAGCGTGAGTAACCGTGACGGTCATTTTCCGAAAGGGGTTCGGGAAGTGAACCTGGTGGGGTTATGTTTGACGTGCTTAGATAGGATCACTTCATGATCACTTTGATGCTCGTGGCACTTCTCTTCTTGCTCTAAACACGTAAGCTAGTGCTAGTGCAGCTGCAACCTTTATTTTCTTCAGCCTTGTTCCACACCCAAGGCCTAGATAGTTTTGCTACCCGGGAACGGGATTGCTGAGTCCTCCGTGGCTCACAGATTCTACAACACCAGATGCAGGTACTATGGTGAACTACACAGGTGACGGCACCGAGCTGTACTGGGAGTTCGATGAAGAATGTAGTCGATACTATGTGCACTATCCCGATGATCAGTAGTGGCTTCTACTAGGGGTGATCGGACCTTATGGCTTTATTTATTTGGTATCTTTCATTTGGATCTTCGTCCGTAGTCGGACTGTGATGTTATTTGGATGATGATTTGCTTATGTAATGTATTGTGTGACGTGGCGAGTGTAAGCCAACTATCTCTTTTGCAATTTTATCCCTATTTTACATGAGTCGTCCAAAGATACCATACTTGAGTTCATTCTAGTATGAGATTATACCTTTAAGTCATGCCTCGACACGTAGAAGGTATAATCTCAAACTGGGCATTACAGGTACACAGCATGGCATACTTTATAGAACCTATGGCTGAGGCATAGGAAATGACTTTTATTCTTTCTCTATCTACTGTCGTGGTCGAGTTTTTAGTCTTACTCAACTCTTATTAAGGTATGTACTCATTGAAAATCTTATCAAGCATCTTAATCTATCTCTATAGATCTTGGTGCCCAATATGTAAGCAGCTTCACCGAGGTCTTTTATTAAAAAACTCTTTACAATCCTTTATGCTTTCCAGAACATTTTACATCATTTCCAATCAACAATATGTCATTCACATATACTTATCAGAAAGGCTGTAGTGCTCCCACTCACGTTCTTGTAAATACAGGCTTCACCGCAAGTCTGTATAAAACCATATGCTTTGATCACACTATCAAAGCGTATATTCCAACTCCGAGAGGCTTGCACCAGTCCATACATGGATCGCTATAGCTTGCACACTTTGTTAGCACCTTCAGGATTGACAAAACCTTCTGATTGCATCATATACAACTCTTCTTTAATAAATCTATTAAGGAATGCAGTTTTGTTATCCATTTGCCAGATTTCATAAAATCCGGCAATTACTAACATGATTTGGACAGACTTAAGCATCACTACGAGTGAGAAAAACTCATCGTAGTCAATACCTTGAACTTATTGAAAAACCATTTTTGCGACAAGTCGAGCTTTGTAGATAGTAACACTGCCATCAGCATCCGTCTTCCTCTTGAAAATCCATTTATTCTCAATGGCTTGCCGATCATCGGGCAAGTCAACCAAAGTCCACACTTTGTTCTCTTACATGGATCACATCTTAGATTTCATGGCCTCAAGCCATTTTGCGGAATCTGGGATCATCATCGCTTCCTCATAGTTTGTAGGTTCATCATGGTCTAGTAACATGACTTCCAAAACTGGGTTACCGTACCACTTTGGCGCGGAACGCACTCTGGTTGACCTACGAGGTTCAGTAGTAACTTGATCTGAAGTTTCATGATCATCATCATTAGCTTCCTCGCCAGTTGGTGTAGGAATCACTGGAACTAGTTTCTGTAATGTACTACTTTCCAATTCGGGAGAAGGTACAATTACCTCATCAAGTTACACTTTCCTCCCACTCACTTCTTTCGAGAGAAACTCCTTCTATAGAAAGGATCCATTCTTAGCAACAAAAGTCTTGCCTTCGGATCTGTGATAAAAGGTGTACCAAATAGTTTCTTTTGGGTATCCTATGAAGACGCATTTCTCCGATTTGGGTTCGAGCTTATCAGGTTGAAGCTTTTTCACATAAGCATCGCAGCCCCAAACTTTAAGAAACGACAACTTGGGTTTCTTGCTAAACAACAGTTCATACGGTGTCATCTTAGCGGATTTAGATGGTGCCCTATTTAACGTGAATGCAGCTGTCTCTAATGCATAACCCTAGAACGATAGTGGTAAATCGGTAAGAGACATCATAGATCGTACCATATCTAATAGAGTACGGTTATGATGTTCGGACACACCATTAAGTTGTGGTGTTCGAGGTGGCGTGAGCTGTGAAACTATTCCACATTGTTTCAAATGAAGACCAAATTCATAACTCAAATATTCACCTCCGCGATCATATCGTAGAAACTTTATTTTCTTGTTACGATGATTCTCTACTTCACTCTGATTTTTTTTGAACATTTTAAATGTTTCAGATTTGTGCTTCATCAAGTAGATATACTCATATCTACATAAATCATCAGTGAAGGTGAGAAAATAACAATACCCGTCGCGAGCCTCAATACTCATTGGTTCACATACATAAGTATGTATGATTTCCAACAAGTCCTTTGCTCTCTCCATTGTTCAGGAGAACAAAGTTTTAGTCATCTTGCCCATGAGGTATGGTTCGCAAGCACCAAGTGATTCATAATCAAGTGATTCCAAAAGTCCATCAGCATGGAGTTTCTTCATGCGCTTTATACCAATGACCTAAATGGTAGTGCTACAAGTATGTTGAACTATCATTATCAACTCTGCATCTTTCGGCTTCAATATTATGAATATGTGTATTACTACGATCGAGATTCAATAAACCATTCACCTTGGGTGTATGACCATAGAAGGTTTTATTCATAAACAAAATAACAATTATTCTCTCACTTAAATGAATAACCGTATTGCAATAAACACGATCCAATCTTGTTCATGCTCAACGCAAACACCAAATAACATTTATTTAGGTTTACCACTAATCCCAAAAGTACAGGCAATGTGCGATGATGATCATATCAATACTGGAACTACTTCCAACACACATCGTGTAATGCCCAGTATGCGGCTATGTCCCCCACGTGCCGAGGCACGACTTAAGGACATAAACACATACTAGAATGATCTCAAGTATGGTATCTTTGCACATCTCATGTAAAATTCAGGGATTAAATCATAAAATGATAGTTAGCTTACACTCGCCATGTCACACAATGTATACAATAACATACATCATCCAAGAACATCAGGGTCCGACTACAGATGAAATCCAAACGAGGAAGATACCATAAATAACACAAGCTTGGATCCTCCTAGTAAGAACCACTACTGATAGTCGGGATAAGACACATAGTAACGCCCACACTCTTCATCGAACTCCCAGTGAAGTTCCGAACCATCTCCTGCATAGTTCTCAACGTTACCTGCATCTGGTGTGTGTTGAATCTGTGAGCCACAGAGGACTCAGCAATCCCGTTCCCAAGTATCAAAACTACCAAAACCTTAGGTGCGGAAAGGCTGTAAACAAGGGTTGCATCAAGCACTAAGCACTAGCTTACCAGTTTAGAGCGAGAAGAGAACAAGTACCAACGATCGCCAAGTAGACCAAGAAGTGATCCTAACTACCCACGATCAAACATAACCCCACCATGTTCACTTCCCGAAGCCCTTCGGAAAGAGACCATCACGGTTACCCACGCAGGTAGTGTATTCATGAATAAGGTGTCAAGTTATCTACAACCGGATATTAACAAATTCCCATCTGCCACATCATTGCGGGCACGGCTTTTGGAAGATCAAACCCTGCAGGGGTGTCTCAACTTAGCCCATCACAAGCTCACGATCTGCGGAGTCGCAACTCCAAAGTGGGAAGACCCGAGTATTCTCGGAATCCCGTGCTCAAGATATTTCCACAAAGGTAAAACTAATCCAGCAAGACCTCCCGGCGTGCCGACACCCTAATAGTAGCCGCGCGTATCTTGTCTCAGGCCACAACCGGATGGGACAACCTACAAGAAAATACCAGATACCTCGGGTTTCCCTGAGGCGGCCCTGCAGTCCGTCCAGTTGGACCAACACTCATGAGGAGCACTGGCCCGGGGGTTGTTAATTAAGTCCTCGGGGTAGTTATTCCCTATGCAAATTTTAGTTATTAGGCAAATGGAGTACTAATGTTGGGCCTTGCTGGAAAAGCTTTAAGTAGAGCAAATTATCAAGGGGCCCCCATAAACCCCAACCGTGTTAGGAACGCAAAATCAAGAAACATAACACCAGTTTATCGGGTCCTAAGGTGGCATGAGTGGAACAAAACACCAAGCAGAAGGCCAAGCCTTCCACCCATTGCCAATATATATGTGCATTGATTAACATATGATATATATATGGTGTTATCCCAATAAACAAGTTCATCATGGAGCAATCTTCAAACTTCACCTGCAACTAACAACGCTATAAGAGGGGCTGAGCAAAGCGTACTTAGCCAATCAACGGTTTGCTAGGAAGGCGGTTAGAGTGTTTCATGGCAAAAATAGGAGGCTAACAAATAGGAATGTGCATCGAGGCATATCTAAAAGAATGAGACATCTAGCATAGGCAAAGATAGAAGTGATATCTGGGAATGGTCATCTTGCCTGGTAAGTCGTCGGTGGTATCATAAGACGGCTCCTCGAACTCAGTCTCGACAAGATCCTCGCACTCGGTATCAGCTCCCGGCTCTACCCAACACAAGAGCACAAGAACGACACAATATCAAACACGGTGCAATGCACAATCAACATGATGCAAGAATATGATGCATATGGACATGGGTAGGACATAATGCAACTCCTAGGAACAAGAAGAGTGCACAAGCATCATGGCAATAACAAGATCACAACACAAGTGGAACACAAGCAAAAGGAACAAAACTAACATGGCCACAAGTGGTTATGTAGATTATTTATACAAGCACCCAACAAATTTTAAAGGTTGTTTGACATGGCAAGGGGTGCAACTCGGACTAACAACAACAACTAGCAATTTAAATAGGCCGGAAAGAACAAACAACAATTTCCGGAAACTCCCACATTCATAAAAATACAATTAGGACAGATCTGAGAAACTCATATTTTAAGTTGTTAAACATGCAAAGTAACAACACCACATTAATCTACACATTTTCCACCCCAAAAGCAGATAAAGTTTGTCAAAATTGGAGTTGTAGATATTTAGTTATGATTTTTACAAGTTTAAGCATATTTTAAACACAAATTAATTCAAACAACATTTTAAATGTTTTAAACATGGCAACAAACATCATATTCATCAGATGCATATTTTAAAAGATATTAAATATGCAAAGATAATGCATAAAAAGAAAAAGAAAAACAAAACAGAAAAGAAAAACAAACGAAAAAGGTCAAACTGACCCAGACTGGATCTAGCCGCAGCCACTCACCCGTGGGGCCAGAGGTGCCTAGGTGGCAGCGGCGGGTGCGTGTGTGGGTGGAAAAGCGCTGTGAGGCTGGCAGGCGGGGCCGCCGTGTCAGCATCACATGGAAATGCAAAAAAGGGGGGGGGGGGATTATCCACTGCCCCCGGCGGGATCAAACCCGCAACCTCCTGGTTAACTGACGAAGAGACGAGCCACTTGGCTAGAAGAGTGTTGCTGACAGAGAAGGCGAACACTGCCTTATGTGTTAACTGAATAAGCAGGCCGCAAGGTGAAAACATAGCACGTCAGAGCTGCTCGTCGGAGCTGCTCCGGCGACCCAAACTGGCGGCGGAGTGGTGCGGTCTGTTCCTGGGGGAACTCCGCATCCACGACACGCATTTGCAGCACCTAGCATCGACTACAACGAGGCCGACGAGCATCAAACAGAGCGGCGGCGGCGGACCTCGACGAGACAAAGCAGGGGCCTAAATGGAGCGACAACAGCACTAGCAGCATCTACGCGACATGGCGAACACGACGGGCAACAGAGGAGGAACTAAGGTGGTCGGAACACTCGTCGGAGACGAGGCCCGACGGCGACGAGCTCGGGTGCACGGTGAACTAGGATTTAGACGACACGAAAGAAGGGGAAAAGGGCACGGGAGGTGCGCGCACGTAGCACAAGCACGGAGGTGTGCTTGGTTAGCCTGGAGGGAGACGGAGTCGACGGCGGCGATGATCGAACACCCGCGGCTGCCGGAGTTGAAGAAGAGGAAGAAGAAGTCGTAGGCGAGGCGATCGGCTCTGTGTAGTGGACGTAGACGACGTCGAGGAAGAAGACCAGCAAGGTTGGCGAGGCAGAGGAGGACGGGAAGCACGCCGGCGACGAGCTCGCGCTCTCAGATGCGCTCGGGATAGCTGCGGAGCGGCGGATCTGGTGGCTCTCAGCTCACCAGGCGACGGAGGAGGAAGAGGGAACCCTAGAGGATGGGTTGGACACGGAGAGGGATTAAAAGGAGGGCCAGAGCCACGACGGTGCGGCGACGGCGTCGTGCTTGCGGTCCCCATGGCGTCGCGGGAGGAGGAAGAAAAGGTGGGTGAGCTTTCTGGCGCAGTCGATGACAAGTGGGCCCTCGGCGTCCACGTGGGCACGAAATAGCGGGGGTATGCAGGGGCGCGGGTGAGAAAGGGAGAGAGGGACACGCTGCAGGCTGTGCTGGGCTGCGGGCGCGGGCTGGAGCTGGGCCGAGGGGGAAAAAGAGGCCCAGGTTAGCTGGGCTGCACTGCTGCGGCTGCTGCTGTTTGATTCTTTTTCCTTTTCCATTTTCCTCAGGCAGAAAATAAAAGAAAAAGTACAGGCTTAAGGAAAAGGAATTAGGAGACAAATAAAATATCCCCATGCTCCTGGATTTATGCCCTATTTTATAAAAATGACTTGGGCATTTTTAGAGGTAGAAAAATAAAATAAGTTTGAATATGGTTCAAACTTCTGTCATTTTTGAACCTAACCAAATCAATTCAAATTGGGGCAAGGCTCTGCAATGTGACTCATGTCAAGGCAACAAAGAAGTGGGGAGGAGTTTAACATTAAAAGAAGAGGCTAAGTCACTTGTAAAATTACTTAAAGAAAGGAAAGAAAAAGAAGGAAGGAGAAGAGTGATGCAAAAAGGAAGAGGGGGTTTAGGGTTTAGCATGGCCAAGGTTTCTATCACCACCAACATGCAAACAAGATGCACTCACTTGGCATGCTAGGACAAGGATCATCACATATGCAAGTAAAAGAATGCTAAGATGAACATGATGCCATGGTTATGATGAAGCAATGCATGGATGCATAAGAAAAATAAAATGACAATGCAATAACAAAAGAATGCATAATTGACAAGAACCACCAAGGAAAAGGACAAGGATTAAATTGATAAATGCTTTATTGCCATATATGGAAGGTATCACATATGGGGTGTTACAAACTCTCGTCCACTACAAAAAGATCTCGTCCTGAGATCTAGGACTGAAAGAAGGAGGGATACTCGGAACGGAGATGATCTTCTCGTTCCCATGTAGCTTCTCGGTCGGTATGGTGTGACCTCTTCACTTTCAAGAATTTGATGGACTTGTTGCGGGTCTTGCGCTCAGTTTCTTCAAGAATAGCAACGGGGTGCTCATGATAAGAAAAGTCTTGTTGAAGATCAATATCTTCGAACGGAATGGTGCGTTCAGGTGTCTTGAAGCACTTGCGGAGTTGAGACACGTGAAACACATCGTGCACATTTGCAAAGTTGGAGGGAAGCTCGAGTTGGTAGGCTAGATCGCCTCTCTTACCAAAAATCTTGAAAGGGCCCACGTATCTTGGAGCAAGCTTGCCCTTGATATCGAACCTCTGAGTGCCCTTCATGGGAGAAACACGGAGATAGACATGATCACCAATGTCGAAAGCCAAGTCACGATGCTTGCCATCATAGTAGCTCTTTTGACGCGATTGCGCGGCTTTGAGATTCTCACATATGACTTTGCACATTTCTTCGGCTTCTGAGATCAAATCATTTCCAAGGAGTTGACGTTCGCCAGTCTCGGACCATTTGAGAGGGGTACGACACTTTCTGCCATAGAGGATTTCAAAAGGAGCTTTGCCGGCACTTGCTTGGAAACTGTTGTTGTAGGAGAATTCGGCAAATGGAAGGCAATCTTACCATTTCATACCGAAGGAGATGACACAAGCTCTTAGCATATCTTCGAGGATCTGGTTCACTCTTTCGACTTGACCACTAGTCTGAGGGTGAAACATAGTATTGAAGCGAATCTTTGTGCCCATGGCTGACTGAAAGGAATCACAAAACTTGGAAGTGAACATGCTTCCACGGTCTCAGGAGATCACTTGAGGAATGCCATGCAAAGAAACAACTCTGGAGGTGTACAGCTCTGCCAGCTGAGCTGCGTTGATGGATTCTTTGACTAGAAGAAAATGAGCTACTTTAGTTAGCTTGTTAATCACCACAAAGGTAGCATCATTTCCTTTATTGGACTTGGGAAAACCGTTGACAAAATCCATCTCAATGTGATCAAATTTCCACTCGGGAATAGGTAGAGGTTGAAGGAGTCCGGCTAGACATTGATGCTCTGCCTTCACTCTTCTGCAGACATCACATTCGTTCACTAATTGGGCAATCTCCCTTTTCATGTGAGTCCACCAATATGATTGCTTGAGGTCATGGTACATCTTGGAGCTTACTGGATGTATCGAGAGAAGTGAGTCATGTGCTTCGTTCATTATGAGCTTCCTGAGATCACCTTTGGGAACCACGATCCTGTCCTCAAAGAACAAGGTGTCTTTCTCATCAACGCGATAGCACTTGTACTTAGGAGTACCCTTAGCAATACCATGTTTCACTTTCTGCACCATAGCATCACTGAGTTGGGCCTCACGGATTTGATCTTCCAAGGTAGGAGGAACTTGAAGGTTTGCAAGAAAACCTTGCGGAACAACTTGGAGGTTGAGCTTCCTGAAAGATTCACAAAGTTCAGGCTGGAACGGTTTGAGAAGGAGACTGTTGCAATACGCCTTTCTGCTCAAGGCATCTGCAATGACATTGGCCTTGCCAGGAGTATACTCAATGCTTGGATCGTACTCTTGAATCATCTCAACCCAACGAGTCTAGCGAAGGTTAAGGTTTGGCTGAGTGAAGATGTACTTCAAGCTCTTGTGATAGGTGAAGATGTCCACTTTTCTGCCCAACAGAAGGTGTCTCCATGTGATCAAGGCGTGAACAACTGCTGCTAGCTAAAGATCATGTGTGGGGTAATTCTTCTCATTTGGTTTCAGCTGACGAGAAGTGTATGCCACAATCTTCTTGTCTTGCATGTTAACACCACCAAGACCTTGCAATGAAGCATCACAAAAGACTTCATAAGGCTTGGCCTCATCTGGAGGAGTAAGAACCGGAGCAGAAATGAGCTTTTCCTTGAGTGTCTTGAATGCCACATCACAATCAGGAGTCCACGAGTACTTGACATTCTTCTGCAACAGGTTGGAAAGAGGCTTGGCAATCTTGGAGAAGTTCTCAACGAACCTTCTGCAATAGCTAGCGAGACCAAGGAAGCTTCGGAGTTGCTTGACATTCTGCGAAGGTTCCCAGTTGACAATAGCTTCAACCTTCTCGGGGTTAACAGAAGTGCCCTCGGCAGAGATAATATGGCCAAGATAGAGGACTTTATCCAGCCAGAATTCACATTTTGAGAACTTCGCATAGAACTTGTGCTCATGGAGCCTGTCAAGGACCAAACGGAGGTGCTTGGCATGGTCTTCTTCATTGTTGGAGAATACCAAGATATCATCCAGATAGACGAGAAGGAATTCATTGGTGTAGGGGTTGAATATGAAGTGCATCACCCGAGAGAAGGTGGGTGGAGCATTTGCAAGGCCGAAAGACATGCCCGTGTATTCATAGGAGCCAAAACTAGTTCTGAATGAGGTCTTAGGAATATCCTCTTCACAGATACGAATCTAATGGTAACCCATCTGGAGCTTGAGCTTCGAGAAAACCTTGGCTCCTTTGAGCTGCTCGAACAATTCATTGATATTGGGGAGTGGGTACTTATTCTTTATTGTCTTCTTGTTCAATGGCCGGTAATCAACGCAAAGGCGTTCAATGCCATCCTTCTTCTTGAAAAATAGAACACCACAGCCCCAAGGGGAAGTACTTGGTCTGATTAGACCCATACGTTTTGCTCATCGAGTTGTTTCTTCAGCTCCTTCAACTCATCAGGAGAAAGCTTGTATGGATGCCGACATGCTGGCTCGGTACCAGGTTCAAGTTCAATGGAAAATTCAACTGGACGGTTGGGAGGCATGCCTGGAAGCTCTTCAGGGAATACATCCTCATATTCACAAACCATCGGAATCTGAGAAATGGCATTAATCTCACCCTTCTCATTGAGAGAGAATAGCCAGATTGTGTTATCTCGAGATGCGAAGATAATCACGTCTTCGTTAGGATGAGTTAGCTTGACCTCCTTGTTTGCAAAATCAATATTTGCGTCATGCTTGGAGAGCCAGTCCATCCCAAGAATAAGATCAATGTCCGAGTTACTGAGAATAACCGAGGAAACCAGAAAACTGTAATCACCCATAGAATAGATATATCCGGAGCCACTGAGTTGGAAGTCATGTGTTTTCCCGGAGAAATAATTGATAACTCCTTTGGTAAAGCCACTGTGCCCACGTTGTGCTTGGATGCAAATGGACATGACATGAAGGAAAGTGATGCACCAGAATCAAACAAGACTTCTGCAGGAATTGATTTAACTGGAAGATTACCAATAATCACATCAGAAGAATTCTCTGCTTGAGCTGCATTCATCAGGTTCACTCTTGCATGCTTGGGATTCTGCTTGACAATAGCATAGCTGATAGGTAGAGGAGGCGGAAGGCACCTTTGAGTACACTTGTTTGCATAGTGACCCTTCTGGCCACACTTGTTACAAGTAACTTCTGAAAGAGGTCGATGAGAAGGACCACTTGGTCTTGGAGCTTGGAACTGAGGCTTGGACTGGTTGCTTGGGTTGGGTGGGTGGGAAAATCCACGACCACCTGAGTGCTTGTTGTTGCTTGGAGGACGGAGCACTGGAGCAGGCGGTAGCCAGAACTTCTGCTGCTTGGCAACCACTTGAGAGGAAGAGGAGGAGTGAACAACATCTCTGATCCTCTTTTTGGAAGCTTCACTCTTGAGCCGAGCTGCCTCTTGCTTGAGAGCCATATTGTAGAATTGGTGAAATTCATCCGGCTCGAACAAGGTGAGAGCTAGTTGGAGTTCATCTTTCAGACCACCTCGGAACTGATATATCTTGCTCTTGGCATCAGGGATGTTTTGCTTCACATAACGGGCAAGATTCTGGAACTTGACATTGTATTGATAGACAGACATGGTGCCTTGCTTCAGGTTGCGGAATTGCTCACACATGCCTTCGATGACACTGGTTGGAATGTGATGAGAGCGGAAATCTTTGCAGAAGTCCGTCCACGAGATCTCACGATCACCTCTGGAGTCTTTGTACTGTTGCCACCAATCAGCAGCTTGATCTTGGAGTTGGAAAGTGGCAAACTTGACATAATCCTCAGGCCTCATGTTACTGCATTCAAAGTGCTTTTTGATGTCCGTGATCCAATCTTCAGCATCTAGCGGGTCCACACAGTAACTGAACGACTTTGGTTGGTTTGCCAGGAATTGGTTCAGTGTCGCAGAGTGAGGTTGATTGAACAGATTGCCTTGGCCTTGGTTCCCATGATTGCCTTGATTTGCTTGGTTGGCTTGAAAATTCTGCATCATTTGCATGAGCATCTGAGTGTTCTAGTTGGTTGCTTGCATAATTGCTCTCCATGCCTCAGACGGAGGAGGAGGGGAAGGAGGACGTTCATGAGGATGCTCTTCTTCGCCCTCTTGGTTAGGGTTGGGAACCTTCTTAGGAGCCATCCTGAATATGATGAAAACCGTTAGCCATTGATGCAAAACAGGTTAGCTGAATCAACGGCTAGATATGGGCAACATAAGTCTTCACAAAGAACATTCGGACAAAATGAATGAATGAATTCCACAGTTTAATGGTACAACAATCTTGTCGAGAAGCCACTTGGGAGAACAAAAGATAGAATAAAAAACAACAAGGTGTAGATGGAACAAATACATGATAGAAGTTTCGTCCCACATGTTTGTGCTGAATGCTCCATGGTACGTGTTACAAAGGGTTTTGCAATCCCCGGATCAGCATAGCCAAAGACCCTTTAAGATGCAACTCCCAATTGGAATAACGCCCACGAAACCTCTTCACTCAATGTTGAACCCCGAACCTCATACCATGCACTCGTTGGAAGAATACCTACGAGCTACTTGAAACCCACCTATTAATTCCCGAAGCTTTCCGGTTATGCAATCAGGTGTTGGGGATACAGGGGAAGCACCGCGCACTCAACTCTAAACCTACATCCAGCTGTATCCATCCGTCAACACATAACCAGTCATCCTCGGAAACTGTTTACCTCGGACCTTCGAAACGCATCCGCTATACTAGCTGTGGCAATACTCCCAAACTATCTCCCCAGTACTAGGTGATGTTGGGGTTATCTCACCACCAGACATGCATAGAAGAGTTTTTGATGTCGGCCGTCTTAAGTATTCTAGAACCGCTACGATACATTTGTGACGACAACACCTCGAAGCTCAACTCCCCGAGACACTGCCATAACCCCTAAATGACAGCAGGATCGAGAACAAAGTTCTCGTCACAAAGATATCGGAACAATCCAAACAATACTCCCGTGATCCCAAATTTTTTTTAGTGAATTTTTGAGAGTAGAGGAGATAGAACAACGTCAGGAGTCCTCACCAGAGCGATGAAGGGATGAGGAGTAAAAAGAAATCCTACTCTCCGATATATATATATATATATATATATATATATATATATATATATATATATATATATAGGACTCAAAACATTTTGTGTGTGTGCCTAGACTCAACCGTCAGCGATTCAATCAAACAGGGGGCTCCTAGGTCGGAGAAGGCTCTGAATACCAAATTGTAATGCCCAGTATGCGGCTATGTCCCCCACGCGTCGAGGCACGCCTTAAGGACATAAACACATACTAGAATGATCTCAAGTATGGTATCTTTGCACATCTCATGTAAAATTCAGGGATGAAATCGTAAAATGATAGTTGGCTTACACTTGCCACATCACATAATGAATACAATAACATACATCATCCAAGAACATCAGGGTCTAACTATGGACGAAATCCAAACGAGAAAGATACCATAAATAACACAAGCCCGGATCCTCCTAGTAAGAACCACTACTGATCGTCGGGATAAGACACATGGTAACGCCGACGCTCTTCATCGAACTCCCAGTGAAGTTCCGAACCATCTCCTGCATAGTTCTCAATGGTACCTGCATCTGGTGTGTGTTGAATCTGTGAGCCACAGAGGACTCAGCAATCCCGTTCCCGGGTACCAAAACTACCAAAAACTTAGGCGTGGAAAGGCTATAAACAAGGGTTGCAGCAAGCACTAAGAACTAGCTTACAAGTTTAGAGCGAGAAGAGAACAAGTTCCAACGATCGCCAAGTAGATCAAAAAGTGATCCTAACTACTCACGATCAAACATAACCCCACCGTGTTCACTTCCCGAAGCCCTTCGGAAAGAGACCATCACGGTTACCCACGCAGGTAGTGTATTCATGAATAAGGTGTCAAGTTATCTACAACCGGATATTAACAAATCCCCATCTGCCACATCACCACGGGCACGGCTTTCGAAAGATCAAACCCTGCAGGGGTGTCCCTACTTAGCCCATCATAAGCTCACGATCTGCGGAGTCACAACTCCAAAGTGGGAAGACCCGAGTATTCTCGGAATCCCGTGCTCAAGATATTTCGACAAAGGTAAAACTAATCCAGCAAGACCTCTCGGCGTGCCGACACCCTGATAGTAGCCGCGCGTATCTCGTCTCAGGCCACGACCGGATGGCAATAACAAGATCACAACACAAGTGGAACACAAGCAAAAGGAACAAAACTAACATGGCCACAAGTGGTTATGTAGATTATTTATACAAGCACCCAACAAGTTTTAAAGGTTGTTTAACATGGCAAGGGTGCAACTAGGACTAACAGCAACATGCTAGCAATTTAAATGGGTCGGAAAGAACAAACAACAATTTCCGGAAACTCCCATATTCATAAAAATACAATTAGGACATATGTGAGAAACTCATATTTTAAGTTGTTAAACATGCAAAGTAACATCACCACATTAATCTACATATTTTGCCACCCCAAAAGCATATAAAGTTTGTCAAAATTGGAGTTGTAGATATTCAGTTATGATTTTTACAAGTTTAAGCATATTTTAAACACACATTAATTCAAACAACATTTTAAATGTTTTAAACATGGCAACAAACATCATATTACTATTGTACATGAAAAACTAAGCAATTTTCATATATAACTTATTTTCATTAGATGCATATTTTAAAAGATATTAAATATGCAAAGATAATGCAGAAAAAGAAAAAGAAAAACAAAACAGAAAAGAAAAACAAAC
This sequence comes from Secale cereale, assembly GCA_902687465.1. Lineage (NCBI taxonomy): Eukaryota > Viridiplantae > Streptophyta > Magnoliopsida > Poales > Poaceae > Secale > Secale cereale. Next base: position 645,801,211 of record LR738715.1, read on the forward strand.
GAAAAAGGTCAAACTGACCCAGACTGGATCTGGCCGCAGCCACTGACCCGTGGGGCCAGAGGTGCTGAGGTGGCAGCGGCGGGTGCGTGTGTGGGTGGAAAAGCGCTGTGAGGCTGGCAGGTGGGGCCGCCCTGTCAGCGTCACAGGGAAATGCAAAAAAAAGGGGGGGGGGGTATCCACTGCCCCCGGCGGGATCGAACCCGCGACCTCCTGGTTAACTGACGAAGAGACGAGCCACTGGGTTAGACGAGTGTTGCTGAAAGAGAAGGCGAACACTGCCTTATGTGTTAACTGAATAAGCAGGCCGCAAGGGGAAAACAGAGCATGTTGGAGCTGCTCCGGCGACCCAAACTGGCGGCGCAGTGGTGCGGTCTGTTCCTGGGGGAACTCCACATCCACGTCGAGCACTTGCAGCACCTAGCGTCGACTACAACGACGCCTGTGAGCATCAAACAGAGCGGCGGCGGCGGACCTCGACGAGACAAAGCAGGAGCCTAAACGGAGCGGCGACAACACTAGCAGCATCTATGCGACATGGCGAACACAACGTGCAACAGAGGAGGAACTAAGGTGGTCGGAACACTCGTCGGAGACGAGGCCCGACGGTGACGAGCTCGGGTGCATGGTGAACTAGGAGCTAGATGGCGCGAAAGAAGGGGAAAAGGGCACGGAGAGGTGCGCGCACGTAACACAAGCACGGAGGTGTGCTTGGTTAGCCTGGAGGGAGACGGAGTCGACGACGGCGATGATCGAACACCCGCGGCTGCCGAAGTTAAAGTAGAGGAAGAAGAAGTCGCAGGCGAGGCGATCGGCTCCATGTAGTGGACGTAGACGACGTAGACGACGTCGAGGAAGAAGACCGGCAAGGTTGGCGAGGAAGAGGAGGACGAGAAGCACGCCGGCGATGACCTCGTGCTCTCAGATGCGCTCAGGATAGCTTCGAAGCGGCGGATCTGGTGGCTCTCAGCTCACCAGGCGACGGGAGGAGGAAGAGGGAACCCTAGAGGATGGGTTGGACACGGAGAAGGATTAAAAGGAGGGCCAGAGCCACGACGGTGCGGCGACGACGTCGTGCTCGCGGTCCCCATGGCGTCGCGGGAGGAGGAAGAAAAGGTGGGTGAGCTTTCTAGCGCAGTCGATGAAAAGTGGGCCCTGGGCGTCCACGTGGGCGCGAAACAACGGGGGTATGCGGGGGCGCGGGTGAGAAAGGGAGATATGGACGCGCTGCGGGCTGTGCTGGGCTGCGGGCGCGTGCTGGAGCTGGGCCGAGGGGGAAAAAGAGGCCCAGGTTGGCTGGGCTGCACTGCCGCGGCTGCTGCTGTTTGATTCTTTTTCTTTTTGCATTTTCCTTAGGGAGAAAATAAAAGAAAAAGTACAGGCTTAAGGAAAAGGAATTAGGAGATAAATAAAATATCCCCATGCTCCTGGATTTATGCCCAATTTTATAAAAATGACTTTGGCATTTTTAGAGGTAGAAAAATAAAATAAGTTTGAATATGGTTCAAACTTCTGTCATTTTTGAACCTAACCAAATCAATTCAAATTGGGGCAAGGCTCTGCAATGTGACTCATGCCAAGGCAACAAAGAACTGGGGAGGAGTTTAACATTAAAAGAAGAGGCTAAGTCACTTGCAAAATTACGTAAAGAAAGGAAAGAAAAAGAAGGAAGGAGAAGAGTGATGCAAAAAGGAAGAGGGGGTTTAGGGTTTAGCATGGCCAAGGTTTCTATCACCACCAACATGCAAACAAGATGCAGTCACTTGGCATGCTAGGACAAGGATCATCACATATGCAAGTAAAAGAATGCTAAGATGAACATGATGCCATGGTGATGATGAAGCAATGCATGGATGCATAAGAAAAATAAAATGATAATGCAATAACAAAAGAATGCATAATTGACAAGAACCCCCAAGGAAAAGGACAATGATCAAATAGATAAATGCTTTATTGCCATATATGGAAGGTATCACATATGGGGTGTTACACATCGTCACCTCACCCTCAACTAGTCTCCGTTTATTCTGTAACTCCTGTTTCGAGTTACTAATCTTAGCAACTGAACAAGTATCAAATACCCAGGGGCTACTATGAACACTAGTGAGGTACACATAATCAATATATATATCAAGTATACCTTTGTTCACTTCGCCATCCTTCTTATCTGCCAAATATTCGGGGAACTTCCGCTTCCAGTGACCATTTCCTTTGCAGTTAGAAGCACTCAATTTCAGGCTTAGGTTTAGCTTTGGGCTTCTTTATGGGAGTGACAACTTGCTTGCCATTCTTCTTGAAGTTCCCTTTCTTGCCCTTTACTTGAAACTAGTGGTCTTGTTAACCATCAACAATTGATGCTCTTTCTTGATTTCTACCTCCGTTGATTTCAGCATCACAAAGAGCTCGAGAATCGTTTTCATCATCCCTTGCATATTTTAGTTCATCACGAAGTTCTAGTAACTTGGTGATAGTGAATAGAGAACTCTGTCAATCACTATTTGATCTGGAAGATTAACTCCCACTTGATTCAAGCGATTGTAGTACTCAGACATTCTGAGCACATGCTCATTGGTTGAGCTATTCTCCTCCATCTAGTAGGCAAAGTACTTGGAAGAGGTCTCATACCTCTTGACATGGGCATGAGTCTGAAAAACTATTTTCAACTCTTGGAACATCTCATATGCTCCATGGCGTACAAAACTTTTTTGAAGTCCCGATTATAAGCCATAAAGCATGGCGCACTAAACTATCAAGTAGTCATCATACCGAGCTTGTCAAACGTTCATAACGTCTGCATCTGCTCCTGCAATGGGTTTGTCACCTAGGGGTGCATCAAGGACATAATACTTCTGTGCAGCAATGAGGATAATCCTCAGATCACGGACCTAGTCTGCATCATTGCTACTAACATCTGTCAACTTAGTTTTCTCTAGGAACATATCAAAAACATAGGGGAGCTATAACGGGAGCTATTGATCTACAACATAATTTGCAAATACTATCAGGACTAAGTTCATGATAAATTAAAGCTCAATTAATCATTTTACTTAAGAACTCCCACTTAGATAGACATTCCTCTAGTCATCTAAATGATCACGTGATCCAAATCAGCTAAACCATGTCCGATCATCACGTGAGATGGAGTAGTTTTCAATGGTGAACATCTTATGTTGATCATATCTACTATATGATTCATGCTCGACCTTTCGGTCTCCAGTGTTCCGAGGCCATGTATGTACATGCTAGGCTCGTCAAGTTTAACCCGAGTATTCTGCATGTGCAAAACTGTCTTACACCCGTTGTATTTGAACGTAGAGCTTATCACACCCGATCATCATGTGGTGTCTCGGCACGATGAACTTTCGCAATGGTGCATACTCAGGGAGAACACTTGTACCTTGAAATTTTGTAAGGGATCATCTTATAATGCTACCGCCCTACTAAGCAAAATAAGAAACATAATAAGATAAACATCACATGCAATCAAAATATGTGACATGATATGGCCATCATCCTCTTGTGCTATTGATCTCCATCTCCAAAGCATCGTCATGATCTCCATCGTCACCGGCTTGACACCATGATCTTCATCATAGCATCGTGGTCGTCTCACCAACAATTGCTACTACTACTATCGCTAACTCATAGTGATAAAGTAAAGCAATTACATGGCTTTCGCAATTCATACAATAAAGAGACAACCATAAGGCTCCTGCCGGTTGCCGATAATTTACAAAACATGATCATCTCATACAATAACGTATAACTCATCACGTCTTGACCATATCACATCACAACATGCCCTGCAAAAACAAGTTAGACATCCTCTACTTTGTTGTTGCAAGTTTTACGTGGCTGCTATGGGCTTAGCAAGAACCGTTCTTACCTACGCATACAAAACCACAATGATTTTTCGTCAAGTGTGTTGTTTTAACCTTCACATGGAACAATAAAAAATTGTAGATACGTTGGAGACGTATCAAGCATCCCCAAGCTTAATTCCTGCTCGCCCTCGAGGAGGTAAATGATAAAAACATAATTTTTGATGTGGAATGCTAACCAACACAATTCTTTAATGTAATTTCTTTATTGTGGCATGAATGTTCAGATCAGAATGATTCAAGGCAAAAGTCTATATTGACATAAGAATAATAAGACTTCAAGCATACTAACAAAGCAATTATGTCTTCTCAAAATAACATGGCCAAAGAAAGTTCATCCCTACAAAGTCATATGGTTTGGCTATGTTCCATCTTCGTCACACAAAATACTCAAATCATGCACAACCCCGGTTTCAGCCAAGCAATTGTTTCATACTTAAAAAATTTCAAACTTTTTCAACTTTCACACAATACATGAGCGTGAGCCATGTATATATCACTATAGGTGGAATAGAGTGGTGGTTGTGGAGAAGACAAAAGAGGAAGATGGTCTCACATCGACTAGGCATATCAATGGGCTATGGAGATGCCCATCAATAGATATCAATGTGAGTGAGTAGGGATTGCCATGCAACGGATGCACTAGAGCTGTAAATGTATGAAAGCTCAACAAAAGAAACTAAGTGGGTGTGCATCCAACTCGCTTTCTCACGAAGACCTAGGGAATTTGAGGAAGCCCATCGTTGGAATATACAAGCCAAGTTCTATAATGAAAATTCCCACTAGTATATGAAAGCGACAAAACAAGAGACTCTCTATCATGAAGATCATAGTGCTACTTTGAAGCACAAGTGTGGAAACAGATAGTAGCATTGTCCCTTTCTTTTTTTCATTTTCTTTTTCTTTTTGGCAATGCTCTAATAATGATGATCATCACACTTCTATTGATTTACACCTCGATATTACAACTCGATATTACAACTCGATACTAGAACAAACTATGACTATATGAATGCCTCCGGCGGTGTACCGGGATGAGCAATGAATCAAGAGTGACATGTATGAAAAATATATGCATGGTGGCCTAGCCACAAATACGATGTCAACTACATGATCATGCATGGCAATATGACAATCATGAAGCGTGTCATAATAAACGGAACGGTGGAAAGTTGCATGGCAATATATCTCAGAATGGCTATGGAAATGCCATGATAGGTAGGTATGATGGCTGTTTTGAGGAAGATATATGGTGGGTGTATGGTACCGGCGAAAGTTGCGTGGTACAAGAGAGGCTAGCAATGGTGGAAGGGTGAGAGTGCGTATAATCCATGGACTCAACATTAGTCATAAATAACTCACATACTTATTGCAAAAATCTACAAGTCATCAAACAAAGTATTACACGCATGCTCCTAGGGGAAGGGTTGGTAGGAGTTAACCATCGCGTGATCCCGACCTCCACACAAAGGATGCCACTCAACGAAATACCTCATGCTTCAAATTTGTCACACAACGGTTATCATACATGCATGCTACGGGACTTGCAAACCTCAACACAAGTATTTCTCAAATTCACAACTACTCTACTAGCATGACTTTAATATCACCATCCTCATATCTCAAAACAATTATCAAGAATCAAACTTCTCATAGTATTCAATGCACTTTATATGAAAGTTTTTATTATACCTATCTTGGATGCTTATCATATTAGGACTAATTTTATAACCAAAGAAAATTACCATGCTGTTCTAAAGGACTCTCAAAATAATATAAGTGAAGCATGAGATTTCATCTATTTCTTCAAAATAAAACCACCGCCGTGCTCTAAAAAGATATAAGTGAAGCACTAGAGCAAATGACAAACTACTCCAAAAGATATAAGTGAAGATCAATGAGTAGTTGAATAATTATGTAACTATGTGAAGACTCTCTAACATTTAAGAGTTTCAGATCTTGGGATATTATTCAAACAGCAAGCAAAACAACATAAAATAATTTGACACTCCAAGCAAAACACATATCATGTGGTGAATAAAAATATAGCCTCAAGTAAAGTTACCGATAGACGAAGATGAAAGAGGGGATGCCTTCCCGGGGCATCCCCAAGCGTAGGCTTTTGGTTGTCCTTGAATTTTACCTTGGGGTGTATTGGGAATCCCCAATCTTAGCCTCTTGACACTCCTATTCCATAGTCCATCGAATCTTTACCCAAAACTTGAAAACTTCACAACACAAAACTCAACAGAAACTCGTAAGCTCCGGTAGTATAAGAAAATAAAACCACCACTTAGGTACTGTTGTGAACTCATTCAATTCATATTTGTCTAAGATCTACTGTATTACAACTTCTCTATGGTTCATACCCTCCGATACTACTCATAGATTCATCAAAATAAGCAAACAACACATAGAAAACAGAATCTGTCAAAAACAGAACAGTCTGCAGCAATCTGTAACTTTCGAATACTTCTATAACTCTAAAAATTCTGAAATTAATTGGTGGACGTGAGGAATTTGCCTATTAATCATCTGCAAAAAGAATCAATCTAAAATCACTCTTCTGTAAAAAAATGGTAGCTAATCTCGTGAGCGCTAAAGTTTCTGTTTTTTACTACATGATCGCATAAACTTCACACAAGTCTTCCCAAAGGTTCTACTTAGCACAAACACTAGTTAAAACACAAAACCACATCTAAACAGAAGCTAGATGCAATATTTATTCCTAAATAGAAGCAAAAGAAAATAAAATAAAATTGGGTTGCCTCCCAACAAGCGTTATCGTTTAATGCCCCTAGCTAGGCATGATGATTTCAATGATGCTCGCATAAAAGATAGGAATTGAAGCATGAAGAGAGCATCATGAAGAATATGAATAGCACATTTAGGTCTAACCCGCTTCCTGTGCATAGGGATTTTGTGAGAAAACAACTTATGAGAACGATAATCAACTAGCATAGGAAGGGAAAACGAGCATAACTCCAAGATTTCAAGCACATATAGAGGAAACTTGATATTATTTCCATATGTAGAAGCGTACGATCCTCTCTCATAATAATTTTCAGTAGCATCATGAATGAATTCAACCATATAACCAGCACATAAAGAATTCTTTTCATGATCTACTTGCATAGAAATTTTACTACTCTCCACATAAGCAAATTTATTCTCATCAATAGTAGTGGGAGCAAACTCAACAAAATAACTATCATGTGAAGCATAATCCAATTCAAAACTAAAATCACGATGAAAAGTTTCATGGTTAACATTATTCTTAATAGCATAAGTGTCATCACAATAATCATCATAAATAGGTGGCATGCTTTCATCATAATAAATTCGCTCATCAAAACTTGGGGGACAGAAAATATCATCTTCATCAAACATAGAATCCCCAAGCTTGTGGCTTTGCATATCATTAGCATCATAGGTATTCAAGGAATTCATACTAACAACATTGCAATCATGCTCATCATGCACATATTCTATGCCAAGCATTCTATGTAATTCTTCTTCTAGTACTTGAGCACAATTTTCCTTCCCATCATTTTCACGAAAGATATTAAAAAGATGAAGCATATGAGGCAACCTCAATTCCATTTTTTGTAGTTTTCTTTTTATAAACTAAACTAGTGATAAAACAAGAAACTAAAAGATTCGATTGCAAGATCTAAAGACATACCTTCAAGCACTCACCTCCCCGGCAACGGCGACAGAAAAGAGCTTGATGTCTACTATGCAACCTTCTTCTTGTAGACGTTGTTGGGCCTCCAAGTGTAGAGGTTTGTAGGACAGTAGCAAATTTCCCTCAAGTGGATGACCTAAGGTTTATAAATCCGTTGGAGGCGTAGGATGAAGATGGTCTCTCTCAAACAACCCTGCAACCAAATAACAAAGAGTCTCTTGTGTCCCCAACACACCCAATACAATGGTAAATTGTATAGGTGCACTAGTTCGGCGAAGAGATGATGATACAAGTGCAATATGGATGGTAGATATAGGTTTTTGTAATCTGAAAAATATAAAAAAAGGTAACTAAAGATAAAAGTGAGCATAAACGGTGTTGCAATGCTAGGAAACAAGGCCTAGGGTTCATACTTTCACTAGTGCAAGTTCTCTCAATAATAATAACATAACTGGATCATATAACTGTCCCTCAACATGCAACAAAGAGTCACTCCAAAGTAACTAATAGCAGAGAACAAAGGAAGAGATTATGGTAGGGTATAAAACCACCTCAAAGTTATTCTTTCTGATCGATCTATTCAAGAGTCCGTAGTAAAATAACACGAAGCTATTCTTTCCATTCGATCTATCATAGAGTTCGTACTAGAATAACACCTTAAGACACAAATCAACCAAAACCCTAATGTTACCTAGATACTTCATTGTCACCTCAAGTATCTGTGGGCATGATTATACGATATGCATCACACAATGTCAGGCCCAAGATGCGATTCTATCCCGATCACGTGACACTTACGTGATTGGGGCACAACCACATTTCGGCCTGACAAGTTGGTATCTGTCCCCGCAGCCCCGGCGCCTGGCCGAGCTCGCCGGCGAGTAGCTCCGGCCAGGACAGTCGGACGTGTCCACTCGGACCCCGGACGTGTCCAACCCCCCCTCGGACCCGCACGTTAGCCAGCCAGCCTTCGGACATGTCCGTCCGAAACGGACAGTGTCCGCCCTTCGCCTTGCCGTGTCTCTGCCGCGTGGGTCCAGCTCATCGGACATGTCCGACTTCCTTCGGACATGTCCACCCCGAGGTTGTTTTTTTCACTAAGTCCCCAAAAAACTTCATATCCTGATGCATACTTTGAGTGGCTGTATCTTTTTGTGTGCTTGTCCAATTTGTGCAAATAATATGTCAAAATGATCGTGGTGATATGCTCTACACTTTGTTCCATTGTGACATGCTTGTTTGAGTTCATCTTGATGCCCTAATCATCGTTGCAATAGTGCTATAAGTTTAAAATTGCTGTTAACTATAATTTTGTTGCATACTTATGATGCTTGTAACATTGTGCATGTTTATCCAAATGGAGCATATGATATGTCAAAATGTTCATTGTGAAGTGCTCTACATGTTGGTTGCTGTAACATTCATGTTAGGTGCCATATTTCCATGTTAATCTCTGTTGCAAAAGTGCATGTGGCTGTTAAGTGCTGAAACTTGTTATGAGATGATGTTTTCACTTGCTCTTTGCTATTGATGTGTTTGTCTTCATGCCACATGTATAGATGTTTTAGAAGCACAATCATATGGTCTTTGATGTGGTGCAAACCTCTTTCCATGATATGCCTTGAGGTGACTTAAACAAGCTTGTAAACATGCCATGTTGTTGTTGCTGTTTTATACTTAGTGAAAAAACTGCTAAGTCTGGAATCTGTTATAACCTGATGCTATGTTTGCTTGATGCCCCACTCAAATCCATGCTTGTTTTGGGGCCAATGATCATGTCTTGTTGTACATGTTATTGTCTATCCATTCATGCCCTTACTTGCACATTTGGCCTGCTGTAGCTTATTTATTTCTTGCTCTCAATTTGCTATAAATTTTAGCTATCAGATTTTTATTAGCACGATCAATATTGTGAAGCTTGTTGTTATTGATCCATGCCTCCTATGGAGATGCTCCAATGGAGTTGTTTGATGTATGTTATGTCTACTACATGCCCATGATCTTTATATGCTTAGTGGAGTTGATATGCATGTTGTTTTTTGCCTCCGAAGGCAGCATCATGATGATGTTTTGGCCTTCCCAGATTTTGGCTAAGTCTAGATAATTTTATTGCAACTTGCCATGATTGGTTAATTGTGTTCTAGCAAGCTTTTGTGTGTGTTCTAAGTTCATGCTTGTTAAGTATCATGTCTATTTCACATCCATGCTTCTTGTTATCATGTTTGGGTGCTGTAGCTTATTTTTACCTTGCTCCAAAGTTGCTATGTGGCTATTAACTTCAGCTTGTTGTTATATCTTGTTTCGTGTGTATGTGTTGAACCGTTGCTCCGTTTTGAGTGTGTCCTATATGAAACTTGTGTGATTTTGCATGTAGAATCATAATATAATATTGTTTTCATGTTGAGAGCATGTTTGCTTGATGTTTGGGTGCATCTTGCACCATTGCCTTGCTTGTCTTGTTTTGCTCATATCTTCTAGGCCGTAGCTCCGAATTTAACAAACTTTATATGAAACTTGACTAGAATTTCGTGTAGATCATCATGGTGCATGTTAACCTGCTGTTTAACAACTTTAACTTAAGGTTTTTTCAGATCTGGACTATTTTCAAATTATGCATATGAGGGCTTACCGGATTTGTTATATGTTGATTCCGGCCTCATTTAAACTTGTCGGCTTGTGTTGTTCTTGTGTGCTTCATCCCTTGCCATGTATTGCATCATATATAGACTTGTCTTGCTTCATACTTGTTTGAGCATCTTGTCGTGTTCTTGTGTTGTGTGTTTACCTTGTTGTGTGCTTTCTTCTCGCTAGTTCCTTTTCCATTGCGATCATGAGGATTCGTTCGTCTACGCGTGGTTCGTCTTCAAGGCTTCTTCTTCGTCTTCTTCATGGACTCATTCTTCTTCCTTATGGGATCTCAGGCAAGATGACCATCACCTTGGATACCTTTACTATCATTGCCATGCTTGGTTGTCTCGATGCTAGCGTTATATGTCGCGCTACCCATCTTTATTGTCAGCTCCTCTCCTTGTTGCCATGAAACCTCTAACCTTTGACACCTTCCTAGCAAACCGTTGTTTGGCTATGTTACCCGCTTGCTCAGCCCCTCTTATAGCGTTGTTAGTTGCAGGTGAAGATGAAGTTTGTTCCATGTTGGAACTTGATGCTTTGGGAATATCACAATATGTCTTATTTATATTAACACACCTATATACTGGGCATGGGTGGAAGGCTTGGCCTTTTGCTCGGTGTTTTGTTCCACTCATGCCACCTTAGGAGCCGATAAACCAGCATTATGTTCCTTGATTTTGCGTTCCTTACATGGTTGGGTATATGGGGACCCCTTGACACTTCATCTTTGAATAAAACTCCTCCAGCAAGGCCCAACATTGGTTTTAATTTACCTCATAATAATAACTTAATTAATTAATTAAATTTGCATAGGGGGTCGCACCCTCGTGGATTCTTCTACATAGCAGGGGGGCCAGTGCTGATGGTGTTGGTCCCAAACTAGAGCTACTTGCGGTGCCACCCAGCTATCTGGGGTCTTCGGTTGCTATACGTATTGCTCATCCGGACGTGGCCTGAGACGAGATACGCACGGCTACTATCAGGGTGTCGGCACGCCGGGAGGTCTTGCTGGACTTGTTTTACCATTGTCGAAATGCCTTGTGCATCGGGAATTCCGAGTCTGATCGGGCCTTCCCTAAGATAAGGGGTAATATTATTATTACTTCTGCTGATCGTGAGAGCTTGTGATGGGCTAAGTTGGGACACCCCTGCAGGGTTATGATCTTTCGAAAGCCGTGCCCTCGGTTATGTGGCAGATTTGAATTTGTTAATGTCCGGTTGTAGAAAACTTGATAGAGGATCCGAGGTAAAACACACAACTGTGTGAGTAACTGTGACTGTCTCTTTTCACTTTGAGAAGAGAACACGGTGGGGTTATGTTTGACTCGTAGGTAGTTCAGGATCTTTAGCGATCACTACTAGTTGCGACCGTGTGTGTAGATGCTCATCTTATTCTTGTACTCGTAAGTTAGCCACCATACTTATGCTTAGCCGCTGCTGCAACCTCACCACTTTACCTCTTCCTTCCCATTAAGCTTTGCTAGTCTTGTTACCCATGGTTATGGGATTGCTGAGTCCTCGTGGCTCGCAGATACTACAACAACAGTTGCAGGTGCAGGTCTCCGATGACTTGACGTGAGAGCGTTGATCGTTGCGTTGGATTTCTTTCTTTCTTTCTTCTTCTTCTTCTTCTTCTTCTTCTTCTTCTTCTTCTTCTTCTTCTTCTTCTTCTTCTTCTTCTTCTTCTTCTTCTTCTTCTTCTTCTTCTTCTTCTTCTTCTTCTTCTTCTTCTTCTTCTTCTTCTTCTTCTTCTTCTTCTTCTTCTTCTTCTTCTTCTTCTTCTTCTTCTTCTTCTTCTTCTTCTTCTTCTTCTTCTTCTTCTTCTTCTTCAGTCTTGGGTTTGGTTCCGGGTCGGCAGCCTGGGATAGCAGATGGATGTCGTTGTGCTTTTCATGTTTGCATCTGTAGTCGGATGTCTTGTATTGATGTTGTTGTATTCATGTGACTTGTATGAAATGTTGTATCCCCCATGTATGTATGTAACGGTATGATGTAATGATATCCATCTTGCTAAGCGCCCGAAATGCGGTTGTGCCCCAATCTCGTAAGTGTCACGTGATCGGGATAGAATCACATCTTGGGCGTGACACACAATCTCAGATTCATCTATTCAACCAACACAAAGAACTTCAAAGAGTGCCCCAAAGTTTCTACCGGAGAGTCAAGATGAAAACGTGTGCCAACCCCTATGCATAGGTTCCCAAGGTCACAGAACCCGCAAGTTGATCACCAAAACATACATCAAGTGAATCAATAGAATGCCCCATTGTCACCACAGGTATCCCACGCAAGACATACATCAAGTGTTCTCAAATCCTTAGAGACTCAATCCGATAAGATAACTTCAAAGGAAAAACTCAATCCATTACAAGAGAGTAGAGGGGAAGAAACATCATAAGATCCAACTATAATAGCAATGCTCGTGATACATCAAGATTGTGCCATCTCAAGAACACGAGAGAGAGAGAGAGAGAGAGAGAGAGAGAGAGAGAGAGAGAGAGAGAGAGAGAGATCGATCAAACACATAGCTACTGGTACATACCCACAGCAATGTGGAGCATCCCAAGGTCATCCCCATAGACATACCATCACCTCAACAAGTGCCCCAAGGACCAATGACATGTGCACGTGCTAGAGCTCTCGAGACCGAGGTGACATCTCTCCTAGTCTAACTTCCATATGAATCTTGCGAGACATGGTTACTACCTCAGACGGATGTGCTTTGTGTGCTCAGGTATCAAAAAGACCCCATCGGAGAGGTTCATGAAGATGGACAAGTCCCCAAGTTCATGGATGAAGCATGGCATTGAGAGAAGCTGAAGAAGGTTCCAGGCCCCAAACATCCAGCACCCTGGCCCGGTGATAGCTTCTCGCCCCTCGTTGGTTACCCCAAGTGGAAGGTTTGAGATGCAGTGTAGCGGAAGTTTTCCCTTGGCAATACCAAGGATCGATTTCCCTGAGACTCCCAGTTTCAACAAGAAGGTGTCAACTGCTAACGGCGCTAGATATTAGCAATCAACGTGGACCTGCTGATAACCCTCAACCGTAAGGGATCGAGATAGTCTTCGCGGGTAAGAATAACCCAATTTATTGATTCGACACACGGGGAGCCAAAGAGTATTTATAAGCTTTGACAGTTGAGTTGTCAATTCAACCGCACCTGAAATATACTTACTTGCAACAAAAGATAAGTGGTAACAGTGATATGATAGTGATGATAGTAATAGTAAAAGTAAACAGCAAAAGTGAATAGCAGTAGTAAATGGCAAAGTAAATAGCGAAAGTAGCGACTAGTGACAAGCAGGGTTTAAAACACTGTAGGCTAGGGAGATGGATGGTTGGGCGCTGCATGGATGAGATAGATTCTAACTTGGAGCACGTCACACGGAAAAGTAATGATCATCTAGGCAAATATCAAACATTAGGCATGTATCCCGTAGGTAGTTGTACGTGCTTGCAATAAGAACTTGCACAACATCTTTTGTCCTACCATCCCGCTACGAACGGGGCCAAAAGGAACTTATGGAGATTAAGGTGCTCCTGTCAAAGAGCACCGAAACAAAGCAATGAACTCAATGGATACATGTAATCCTCAAACTACGGACCATCCCCTTTGGTGTCCCAAGCTGTCACTTTTGGGATCGCCGGTTCCGAACCGTAATAGGTGCAAACAACTCATAGATAGGATCACGAACACAAATATATTCATACAAACACATATGGTTCAGATCTGAAATCATGGCACTCGGGCCCTAAGTGTCAAGCATTAAGAATAACAAGTTGAAGCAAAGATGATAAACACCATAGTAGATGATAGGCAACATGCCCCCAATAATCTGATAAACTATTACATGATCTAACTCATCCAATCCCTACCATCCCCTTCGCCTACAATGGGGGAATTACTCACACATGGAGGGAGAAGTCATGGAGGGATGATGGAGTGGTGATTATGATGACGATGGCGACGATCTCCCCTCTCCGGAGGCCAATTCAGCCTCCAGATTAGCCCTCCCGAGGAAGAACAGAGGGTGGTGGCGGCTCCGCGACGGAAAACTGCGAAATAACTTCTGATCTGGGGTTTCTGCGTCGGGAGTAAAAATACGGGGTAAAGTAGGGCACTAGGGGGCGTGGGACCTGCCCAGGCGCCCCCCCGGCGCGGCCCAAGGGGGGGGGGGCGCCCACAGGGCGCCTGGGCACCCCCTGGCCCCCCTCTGGCCCCACTTCTGGTTCCTGGTTCCTTCGGGTGCGTGGATTTTCTGTGATTTTTCGTGGATTTTTCTGAGGTACCTAAAAATCCGTTTTCCTGCACACAAATAAACCATACAGGCAGCTCTGCTGAAAACAGCGTCAGTACGGGTTAGTTTAGTCCAAATCATGCAAGAATGAGGTCAAAACAATATCAAAAGTGTTTGGAAAAGTAGATACGTTTGAGACGTATCAACTCCCCCAAGCTTAGCATATTGCTTGTCCTCAAGCAATTCAGTTCAACGAACTGGACGCGACAAAGAAAACTTTGACAAACTCTTTTGCTTCATTAGATGTATATAAGCATGTACTATGAACAGAGTTTAGCAAGTATTTAAACAGTACTTATGAGGACAATGCAAGGAGCAATCCTTCTTTCAAGTGACCAGTCACAAATACTTAAAAGTAAATAATATATTACTGAAAATCAAGACAAGATTACATTGCACATAGCTTGAGCATATTAGGGTGGTATCTCGCTAGCCTCCATGAGTGAAGCAAAACATAAATGTAGAGACTCCTCCAGAGTTTTAAAGGAGACTAGAACTAAGAATTTCAGAATAAATCATATCACAAGTATGCAGAAGACAATGTAATACTTTGGGACAATGCACATTAAACTCAGAATGACAATTATGCTCTCCTAGTTAGTGCTTTGAAGAAAGAAGGTGAGACTCTCGAACCGTGACTTTTATTGGCAAGGTTGAAAACCCGTGGTCGGAAACAAAAACTAAACATGTACCAGAGCTCTTGGTTTTAAAAACAGAAGTAAATATGTTTTGAGAAGTGCATATTTCGTCAACGAATGCTAGCAGATAACTCAATCGCCTTTTAAGTGGACAAGTCTCGAGGAACGGCTCCCGCATGAGGACGATCACATCCTCTTAATCTCCTTTGTTTATCACTGCCAAAGTTTTCTGATTTCTCATGAACAAAGCGTGAAGGAGGGTTTGTTTGTTATATTATCTTTTTGAGTCGGGCACACTCAATGCCAGTTCCTTTTCGTATTAGGGGTTTGCACATTATACATGCAATCCAGGGGTGAAACTTGTCCAACTTAAAAAGATCATGAATTAACTACTACTTCCTCATGAGCTAAAACATAGGCACAAAAAGGAAATGCTTTTGATTAGTTTCGAGATGGTACATGAAAGTCTTCGTTAGGGATGGCAGGTAAATACCATGTATAGGAAGGTATGGTGGACTCATATGTCATAACTGGTTTAAAGGGTTTGGATGCACAAGCAGTCATTCCGCTTAGTACAGGTGGAGGTTTAGCAAAAGACTGGGAAGCGACCAACTAGAGAGCAATAACGGTCATAATCATGCAGAGCGACAAAGCAACATTGAATCGGACATGAAAGTGATATAACTATTCTAAAACTCAAAGATCATCAAGGCAAGGTAGACTTTTTAGTCTTAAACATGTGTAAGCATGTGCCAAGTCAATCAAAAAATTCTCTAAAGGGAAATACCACCTTAGTATACCAGACTATGAACAGTGCAATGCATGTAGATCATTTCAATAACACATTATATACTCTAATTATTCGAGACTAGCCACAAGGAAAGCATGAACCACCGAAGAGCATTGTAAACATAGCACTACGTCACTACAAGCTGGTCTCTAGATCATAAGTACAAGCATATGTACAAAAGTAGAAACAATAAGAGTTCATACCGGTCTTCCTTGTTGCTTCCTTTCAGTCGATCTTCGTCATTACTGCTTGTCACTTGCACGATCGAACGTAGGAAATATAATCAAATGCCATCACGGACTCGAGCTGATCTCTGAAAACAAAGCAAACTAAAGAGAGAAAGGAAATCTTTTTGGTTTTTTTTTCAAAGGTTGAATAAAAAGCAAAAGAAAGAGAAAATCTTTTTGTTGTTTTTGCAAAGAGAGAAATAAAGAAGAACGGGCCAAAACTTCGAAAAGATCAAAGCGAATAAAACGGATAATACAATGGAAAAGTGAGAAGGGCACGTACTCCCCCAAGCTTAGGCTTTTGGCCTAAGTTGGTAGCAGCTACTGCCCCCAGGAGCCTCCTGCTCCAGGGGTATGGTGTGAGTCCACGGGTCGTAGAAGGATGCTGGCGCGTACACCGAACTCCTCGGAGTCTCCCACGAGGAAGGCTCCGAACGCCAAACAGAGGAAGACCCTTCACCAAACTCGGTGGCGGTCTCTTCCTGAAAATGTGGTATCTCACCGTGCCTCTCCTCGTCGGGCACAACCCCCTCCATGGGGTTATGAAACTGATGCTGGACCATGAACTCATCGAACTGAACAACATCAAAGGACCATCCGTTCCTACGAGAAAAATCAAACAAAAGAGGTGCAGGTAGACGGATCTCGCGTTCGGCGGCAGTTCCAAAATGCAAGATATAGATAAGATTATTAAGTTCAGAACCCATGGTAACAAACTTATGCCTTTTCATAGCAGCAAGATCAAAGCTTAAATAAGTAAAAGGAGTATCATCAGGGTGTGGGGTGCCTCCAAGATGCTCTAAGATAAGTGTGGCATAAACGCCACCATATAAGTCCCCCTTGTTACCGTTCATAGCAAGGCGTCGAGCAATTAAGGTACCCAGATTATAATCAGACCTCCCTGAGAGGGCTGCTGCCAGGATAGCAATATCCGGAGCAGAAATGCTGCTCGTGTTGTCACGAGCTAACACCCCTCTGGCAATATAATATGCAAAATACCCGAGGTGAGGAAATAAGATGCTGGAGATCTTCGACCGATGAATATCCCTCGTACCCATGCTGCAGAGAGAGTTGATGACGGTTTTCAGCTCGGAGGGCTGAGTGGCCATCCTAGCCGTCCTCCTAATGTTCGGCACACCCTAGCAGTCGACGGTGAAGCTGCGGCTCTAGTAACTCGATCGGAGTGCGCAGGCCTCCTCTTCTCAAGCCACCCTTTTGCCCTTCCTAACAAACTCATTTCTGAATTTTTTTTATATTTTACAAAAACGAGGATTAAAACAAAGTGAGCTAAGGCAAACTACTCAACTCACTTGCCCAAGGCATAAACTTGCATCAAAACTTGGAAAATAACTTTCTACACATGCATGCAAGCTCATCTCTACAGCACCAAGAACTACTAAATACTCACAAATGAGGCCACCAATCAAAAATCTAATTGGAGGGGTGGAGGAGTCACATACCAGGGAGTATTTGCTCAAAATTTCGGCTCAAATGATGGGCTGTAGAGAGAGATCGAAGAATCGCCTCCAAGAACAGCAAGAACACAAGAACAACAGCAGAACTCGTGTTTTTGGAGAAAGAGAGAGAGGGAGGAAGAAGAAGTACCTGGAGGGGAGTCCCGTGGGCCCCAGGCGCCCTGTGGGCACGGCCAGGGGCTGGGCCGCGCCAGCTGGCCGCCTGGGCCACTGGTGGCCCCCCCTGGCTGGCCCCAGGACTTTCTGGGTCTCTCCCGTCATGGAAATTTTTATTATATTTTTTCTGGAATTTTTCTGAAAACTTCACTGTTGAAATTTTTTCGAAGTTCAAAAAGCTGCGAAACTCTGTGAAAACTTGAAGCAGTTAGTAGTATTGTGAAGCTTCAAAAACATAAATACTTGGTACAGCAAGTAGGACAAAACTAAAAACAAGTGAAAACATAACAGGCTCAACTTTTTATCCATAGAAAACATATTTGTTAATAAGGTTGATCAAGTCATACCAACAAACAGGCGATATATAGAGCAAAAAGTCTCACCTCTCACGAAGTAATCACTGAACCTTTACCTTGATGGACATTGTCCCTACCAAGATAGTTTTGTATTTGTGAGGCACATGTAGTGGACAATCCCATTCTCCAATCTTCACGGTCTCGATATTCTCTATAGAGTTGAGGGCATGCCTCCTGTCGGTCTTCTTCGGAACATATACCGTGTGTTCTTTATCATTCACATGGAAGGTAACCTTCCCTTTATTGCAATCAATAATAGCACCTGCGGTGTTAAGGAAAGGTCTACCAAGAATAATGGACATGCTCCCATCCTCGGGCATGTCAAGCACAACAAAATCAGTAAGAATTAAACAATTAGCAACTTCAACTGGAACATCCTCACAAATACCTATCGGAACAGCGGTTGACTTGTCAGCCATCTGAAGGGAGATATCTGCAGGAATTAGTTTCTCTAAACAAAGCCTCTCGTAAAGAGAGAGAGGCATAACACTCACTCCTGCTCCAAGATCACATAAAGCAGTTTTGACATAATTATTCTTTATGGAGCAAGGAATGGTGGGTATACCTGGATCACCGAGCTTCTCAGGAATCTTTCCACTGAAAGAATAGTTAGCAAGCATAGTAGATATTGCATCATTAGGAACTTTTCTTTTATTAGTGACAATATCTTTCATATTTTGAATAAGGAAGTAACTTAATAGCATTAGTCAAGGGTATCTGAAGAAAAAGAGGTTTAATCCACTCACAAAACTTATTATAATGCTCTTCTTCTTTAGATTTGATGGACTTACCTGGAAAGGGCATGGGTTTCTGTACCCATGGTTCTCTTTCCTTCCCATGTTTTCTTGCGATGAAGTCTTCTTTAGTGTACCTCTTACGTTTGTCAGGTGCTTCTTCTTCTCGAACTTTAGGCGGATCATTCTTCTCATTATTATTACCTTCAGGTTCAGCACCATCTTCAGTCTCAGCATCGGAGATAGATACACTGTTGGGATCAATAGCTGGTTCTTCATCTGCAATAGGATCATTAGAATTGTCAGTCTCCTTATGTTTCTTCTTTTTCTTTGGAGAGCCAACAATTTCTTCTTCCTACATTTGAGAATCCTGCTCGATTCTCTTCGGATGCCCCTCTGGATAAAGAGGATCTTGAGTGCTAGTTCCTCGTCGGGTCTTAATTCCGAAAGCCTGCAAATTATCTTGTTTGGCATTGTTAGCAAGCAAATCTCTTTGCACATTAGAAATTTGATCAAGCTGAGTTTGAACCATATGAAAATGCTTCACAAGACACTGAACATCATTAACTGTTCTATCTAAAACATCAAGCAGTTTTTTGATAGCAAGGGAATTATCATGCAACTGACTTTCTATCCTCTCATTAAAATGATTTTGTTTCATAATAAAATTATCAAACTCATCTAAACATTGATCAGGAGGCTTACCATGAGGGATGTCACTTGCGTTGAAATCTAAAAGAGAGCGTACCTCTACCATAGGAGGGTGAGTAGTAGGCTCACACAGCTTCTCAATAGGGGGTAGATTCTTCACGTCTTCAGCTTTAATACCTTTCTCTTTAATAGACTTCTTTGCTTCTCGCATATCCTCGGGGCTCAGAACAAACATGCCCCTCTTCTTTGTTGGTGGAGGTGGTTCAGGGACGGACCAATCTTCATGGTTTTTGGCAATCCTGCCCATTAAGTCTTCCGCATCGTCCGGTGTTCTTTTCCTGAAAACACAACCAGCACAACTATCCAAATAGGACCTGGATTCATCAGTTAGACCAGCATAGAATATATCGATGAATTCATTCTTAGGGATTTCATGTCCTGGTCTAGCCCGAATCAGACCGCAGTACCTCCCCCAAGCTTTAGGGAGGGACTCATCCTGCAACTGTTTAAAGTTATAAATTCTTTGTAAAG
This sequence comes from Secale cereale, assembly GCA_902687465.1. Classification (NCBI taxonomy): domain Eukaryota; kingdom Viridiplantae; phylum Streptophyta; class Magnoliopsida; order Poales; family Poaceae; genus Secale; species Secale cereale. Next base: position 645,821,264 of record LR738715.1, read on the forward strand.
CAGCATGTTGCATGTGAGCAGGAAAGTACTTATCAACAAAAGAGTGAGCTAAGTCATGAGGACTCTTAATGGAACCGCATGGGAGTGAATCATACCATGCTTTAGCACCCTCCTTCAAGGAGAAAGGAAGAAGCTTGGTCACATAAAAGTATCGTATCTTCTCATCTGTGGTAAACAGGCTACCCAACTCACCGAGTTTAGTCAGGTGTGCAATAGCATCATCATTTTCTCTGCCATAAAAGGGGTCAGCTTCAACCATAGGTATAAGTGAAAGATCAACAGAGAAATCATAATCAGGATCATCAATACATATAGGGGATGTAGCAAATTCAGGATTAGGAACGGTTTTGTTCTTCAGAGAGTGTTTTTCAAACAGTTTCTTAATAGCTTCAGGGTCAGAGCCAGAAAACTCTGTCAGTTCCCTGCATAATTCTTCATCTAATATATAGTAATCATCATCAAGGAGCCTCTCTTTGAGTTTACTCAAATCAGGATAATCATAAGTTTCACCAATAGGGTAGCGAGTAACAGGAAGTTCAATTCCAGACTTTTTAGCAGCAGCAGCAATTTGTTTCTCAAGAGCATAACCAAGCGAACTAATATCATCATCAAAAGTAGTGGAAGCATCATCAAGAGTATCAGACATAGTAACAGATTCAGTAGGAGCATCATGTGGTGGTGGTGAGGCAAACTTACTCATAACGGAAGGTGAATCAAGTGTAGCACTAGTGCTCAGAGCAGTACCTCTTCTTGTAGTACATCTCGCTGGTATTAAGTTGCGAGTCCCACCCATAGTGTAAACTCAAAGCAACAGACAACTGCATTAAAAGAACTTTGCGTAAAGTAAACAATCCTTGCACCCGCGGGCACAAGCACCGTTGTTTTCCCCCTTGTGGCAACAGCACATCCCCTAGACTCATGTTTCTGTCACTCAAGCTAGTCATCGAGGGGCATGAACCCACAATCAAGCATAACGTTCCCTCTTGGAGTCACTACCTACTACTTGGCCAAAGCAATAAATAACAACGGAGAACATGCAAGAATTACTTACGAACATAAATATAAAAGAGGTGAATCAAATATATTACTCAAACACAATCTGAACATAATCTCATAATCCATCGGATCCCAGCAAACTCATCATAGCAACAGCATAAGGATTACATATGTGCCTCGATCATGTAGGGCAGCTCACGAGGACTAATTAGTGAAGCACAAGAACAGGAGGAGAACATCACATAGCTACTGGTCATGGACCCATGGTCCAAGGGAGACTACTCACAACTCATCCGGGAGGAGTCCATGGTGGTGGAGAAGCTCCCGGTGGTGATCCTCCCCTCCGGCAGGGTGCCGGGAAGAGTTCTCCTGGTGCTCCCGATCTTGGAAGCGGCGGCGGCGGCGGAACAGAGATGAGATCGCGAAAAAGGGTTTTCGTCTCGAGGGTTTTGGGAGACGGTCTAAATATATGCCAAAGGGGGGCACCAGACGAGGCTCGGGGGGCCCAGGCGCCCCTCCCGGCGCGGCCCAGGGGGGGGGGGGGCGCCACCAGGGCGCCTGGAGCCCTGGTGCCCCCCCCGGCTGTACTTTGGCTACCGGGAACCTTCTGGAACGCTGATTTTTTATATAATTTTTCCGGGATTTTTCTGACAGTTCTCGTAATGGGAAAACCTAAAATACAAAAACAGCAGAAAACAGAAACTGGCACTGGGGTGCACTGAGTTAATATGTTAGTCCAAATATGATCAAAAGTGTACGGAAGTGTATAAATATCATAGCAATATCACCCAAAAGAGGCATGGAGCAAGCAGAAACTATAGATACGTTTTGGACGTATCAACATCCCCAAGCTTAATTCCCGCTCGTCCTCGAGTAGGTAAATGATAACAAGAATAATTTCTATGGTGACATGCTATTAACCATATAGGACTTTTTCATAGTCATATGACAAAAGCTTACTGAGACAATGAATCTATTGTAATTAAGTTGCCTCATGAGAAAATCACAAAGAACTGAAAGTTTTACAATATGATACTGAAACATCAAATAGATTTGTAATGAACATGGTGTGCAAATATGATAAAGTGATATCTCGCTTGCCCCCTTTAGTGAAGCAAAACATAAATGCAGGGGCACCTCCAAGGTTTAAGTGATGACTAGATACAATGATTTCAAAATAAACGATATCACAATCATGCAAAAGACAATGCTACTTTGGGACAATGCACATTACACTCAGAATGACAATCATGCTCTCAATAGTTGGTGCTTTTAAAAGAAGGTGGAGACTCTCGAACCGTGGCTTTTGTTGGCAAGGTTGAAAACCCGTAGTCGGAAACAAAGACAAAACATGTACCAGAGCTCTTGGTTTTAAAACAGAGGTAATATTTTTTTTAGATCATGCATGTTTCGTCAACGAATGCTAGCAGACAACTCAATCACTTCTTGAGATGGACAAGTTTCGAGGAACGGCTCCCGAATGAGGACGATCACATCCTCTTAATCTCCTTTGTTTATCACTGCCAAAGTTTTCTGATTTCTCATGAACAAAGCGTGAAGGAGGGTTTGTTTGTTATATTAATTTTGAGCCGGGCGCACTCAATGCCAGTTCCTTCTCGTATTATGGGTTTGCACATTATACATGCAATCCCGGGGTGAAGCTTGTCCAACTTAAAAAGATTATGAATTAACTACTACTTCCTCATGGACTTACAACAGAGGCACAAAATAGGAATGCTTTTTCTTTGAATAATTTCGAGATGGTACATGCAAGTCTCCGTTAGGAATGGCAGGTAAATACCATGTAGGAAGGTATGGTGGACTCATATGGCATAACTGGTTTAAAAGAATGTGGATGCACAAGCAGTCAGTCCGCTTAGTACAGGTGGAGGTTAGCAAAAGACTGGGAGCGACCAACTAAGAGAGCAATGACGGTCATAATCATGCAGAGCGACAAAGCAACATTGGATCAGGCATGGAAGTTATATCGCTACTCAGAAACAAAAGATCATCAAGGCTTGACAGACTTTCTTTACAGTCTTAAATATGCGTGAGCATACGCCAAGTCAATCAAAATAAATTCTTTGAAGGAAGATATTACTAAACCATACCACATCATAGGCAAACAAACCATGTTGGTACTCCAATAACACATTGGCAACCCCCCCACCCCCCCAGCTATTTGAGACTAACCATAAGAAAACATGAACTACTAAGCGCCATTATGCACGTAGCATCTTTATCATAGACATATCAACCAATGCAACGGAAGCAAACTCTCTTAATAAGATAATCATGATAAATAAAGAGAGTTCAAGCAACCAACTAAACAAAAGCTATTTAAAAAGATAAGCATGAAAACTGAGAGCTGAACATGACAGTAGCTATTGAAAGACAAAGAACACACACAGCAGAGATAAATATGAAAATTCTATGTTATGTTCTAGGTAGAAGCGGAGCGTGTTTCTCTCCCACATAAAGAAAGCTGAGTACCGACTCGTTATGAAAAGCTAAAAGAAAACTAAAAGGAAAACTAAAAGCAAGACGCTCCAAGCATAGCACATAACACATGAAGTGATTAAAATATAGTGGAACGAAAGATGAACTGATAATGTTGATGGAGAAGGGGATGCACGGGGGCATCCCCAAGCTTAGACGCTTGAGTCTCCTTGAATATTTCTTGGGGGTGCACGGGGGCAACCCCAAGATTGAGCGTTTGACACTCCTGAATCTTTTTATCATCTTCCCTCGCACACTTGAAAACTCCCTTCATACATAACTCATCATAATCTGATTAGCGAGGTTAGTACCCTTAATAAAATAATTGTTCCTTGCTGGAAATAAAGATATTCTTGAAGTTCTACTGTTTCTCAAGATTGCCAAAAGGTTTTTGCAAAGAAAAAGCAAGCTCTAGGTTTGCAAAATGAAGGAAAGGCAAAACAGGACAGAATCTGTGAACAACAGAACAGCAGGTAGTAAATGATTTTTCTGGGGCACTTCTGCAACTCTAATCAAAAAACTCAAAACAGAAGAACGAAAGACAATTATATCGAGCACGCTGTCAAAAAAAATCAGACCAAAAAGATGATCTGGTGATTTTATACGAATTTTTCTATCCAAGGACAGAATCTGTTTCCCGGACAGCACGTCACAACTTTTGAACTTTCTTGCAATCAGAGGCTACACTTGGCACAAAATTGAAAAATAAAGATACAATGATGTTGATACAGTAGTAACAAACATCAAGACCACTAAAACTGAAAGAACAAACTGAAAGCAAAGATAACAAGGGTTGTCTCCCTAGAGCTCTTTCTTTATAGCCATAAAGATAGGCTTAAGACTTTAATGATGCTCTCGTAGGAATAAGAGTTGAAGAACAAAAGAGAGCATCAAGAAGCAAATACTAAACACATTTAAGCCTAACATGCTTCCTATGCATAGGAATATTGCAATACAATAATTCATTGAAGCACAAAGCAATAAGCATAGGAAGACAAAACAAGTGCAGCTTCAAAACCTTCAACATAAAGAGAGGGAACTTGATATTATTGAAATATCTATAAGCATATGTTCCCTTCTCATAATAATTTTCAGTGGGATCACGAATAAACTCAACAATATAAGCATCACATAAAGCATTGTTACCATGATCCACATGCAAAAAGGTATCATTACTCTTCATATAAGCAAAATCTTTCTTATTAGGAATAGTGAGAGTAAAGCAATCATAACCATCATGGTAATCATTGTATTTAGGAGGCATATCATAATCATAACAAATTTTATCCTCAATAGTAGGTGGACTGAAAACATCATATTCATCATTGTAATCATATATAGGAAGCAAAGTATCATCAAAGTAAATTTTCTCTTCAAAAGTTGGGGGACTAAAAATATCATGTTCATCAAACGTGTCATCCCCAAGCTTAGAGCTTTCCATGTCATTAGCAATATTGATATTCAAAGAAAGCATACTAATAACATCACCACCATCATGATTGTTATGCAAATAATAAAGTTCCATAGGTTTTTTAATTTTCTCTTCAAACACATCATGTCCCAAAGCAAGGTAGAGCTTATAAAGCTCTCTCATATTTTTGTTGTTTTCCATTAAGCAAAACTAGTGAAAAGACATAAAGAAAACTGAAAGGTAAACTAACAAGACTAAAAAGCAAAGATAAAAGATAGCGTGCAACTCCCCCATCCTGAAGAGTGGAGTCCCCGGCAACGGCGCCAGAAAACTTTGCTTGATGGCTTCTCGCCCCTCGTTGGTTACCCCAAGTGGAAGGTTTGAGATGCAGTGTAGCGGAAGTTTTCCCTTGGCAATACCAAGGATCGATTTCCCTGAGACTCCCAGTTTCAACAAGAAGGTGTCAACTGCTAACGGCGCCAGATATTAGCAATCAACGTGGACCTGCACACATATACAAATAACTTTGCTCCCAACGAGTACAGAGAGGTTGTCAATCCCTCCGGCCCTGTAGTTTACAAAGGATCAAACGCAAGTGATACTAGTGATAGGTATAATTGCAATAGTAAGTAAAAGCGGAAAGTAAATAGCGGATGTGATCAATGATGGTAATATGGACCGGAGTCTCATGATGTTCACTAGTGATGTCTCTCTCCCAAAAGACGATAAAACTGCTATGTGAGGTAAACGAATTACAGCTGGGCAATTGACAGGACCATGTGCGCAAACCAATGCTGACTACATTGCAAGAAAGGTAGAGGTTCAAAGCATGGGCGGTACGCCGAGGTAAGTAGACCGAAATCCATCTGCATCTACTACTAATCATCCACCTTGAGATATCTATCCAAAACATCTCGCTGGTATTAAGTTGTGAGTCCCACCCATATTGTAAACTCAAAGCAACAGACAACTGCATTAAAAGAACTTTGCGTAAAGTATACAATCCTTGCACCCGCGGGCACAAGCACCGTTGTTTTCCCCCTTGTGGCAACATCACATCCCCTAGACTCATGTTTCTGTCACTCAAGCTAGTCATCGAGGGGCATGAACCCACAATCAAGCATAACGTTCCCTCTTGGAGTCACTACCTACTACTTGGCCAAAGCAATAAATAACAACGGAGAACATGCAAGAATTACTTACGAACATAAATATAAAAGAGGTGAATCAAATATATTACTCAAACACAATCTGAACATAATCTCATAATCCATCGGATCCCAGCAAACTCATCATAGCAACAACATAAGGATTACATATGTGCCTCGATCATGTAGGGCAGCTCACGAGGACTAATTAGTGAAGAACAAGAACGGGAGGAGAACATCACATAGCTACTGGTCATGGACCCATGGTCCAAGGGAGACTACTCACAACTCATCCGGAAGGCGTCCATGGTGGTGGAGAAGCTCCCGGTGGTGATCCTCCCCTCCGGCAGGGTGCCGGGAAGAGTTCTCCTGGTGCTCCCGATCTTGGAAGCGGCGGCGGCGGCGGAACAGAGATGAGATCGCGAAAAAGGGTTTTCGTCTTGAGGGTTTTGGGAGACGGTCTAAATATATGCCAAAGGGGGGCACCAGACGAGGCTCGGGGGGCCCAGGCCCCCCCCCCCCGCGCGGCCCGGGGGGGGGGGGGGGGGGCGCCACCAGGGCGCCTGGAGCCCTGGTGCCCCCCGGCTGTACTTTGGCTACCGGGAACCTTCTGGAACGCTGATTTTTTATATATTTTTTCCGGGATTTTTCTGGCAGTTCTCGTAATGGGAAAACCTGAAATACAAAAACAGCAGAAAACAAAAACTGGCACTGGGGTGCACTGAGTTAATAGGTTAGTCCAAATATGATCAAAAGTGTATGGAAGTGTATAAATATCATAGCAATATCACCCAAAAGAGGCATGGAGCAAGCATAAATTATAGATACGTTTTGGACGTATCACCCGGACATCCGCCCCTGGAGCAACATCCATAGAAGAGCCCACGCAGCCGAAGCTAGAGGGCTTGGACATCCGGCCAGGCCCCGAACATCCGGCCCGGCAGGGCCCGGACATCCGGCCTCGAGCCCGGAAATCCGGCGCCAGACCACAGAAGCTCACCAAGACTCGGGCCCGCTAGCCCGGACATCCGGCGAAATGCCCGAACATCCGGCGCCTCTCCAACGCCCGAGCATCCGGCCCTGCCTGCGTGCAGCCACTTGGGTTTCGACCCGTGTATCCCCTTTCCGTCCCCTAGACTATAAGTACTCCTTCCCCTCCTCTTTTCTAAGGTTAGCTTAGTGATAGCTCATTTGATACCTAGAGCTTTGCTCATCTAGTGGTTCATCTCCTCGAGAGTGACTGCGGCACCTCTTCGGAGAAGATCCACACGGATTCAAGACCTCCGCTATGGAGAAGATCCCACGGGATACCCCCAAGACCTCCTTCCGGTGAAGACTACCTTGTTCTGTCCGCCGTTGACCATGGATCATGTATCTCGTTATGTATCGTGGATCTAGCACTTGAGTGACCATCTTCGTGTTGATTTGAGTGTTCCTCTTGTGTTTTTCCCTGTGTTTCCCTTTTTGTTCTTCGTGTTCATCGTGGGTTTCCCTCCTCTGCGTGAAAGATCAGCCTAGATCGGGTTCACCCCCGCATCAACATGGTATCAAGAGCCAAGGTTTCTCATGAAATTGGAGCCCCTACCCATGTTTTCTAGCTTGTTTTTGTTGTGTTCTTCCCAATTTCGAAAAATTCCCCACCAAAAAAAGCCCCAATTTTTTTTGTGATCTGTTGATTTGACGAGATTTTGTTGAATTTGTTCCATGGATTAGCTGTGCCATGAGTGGATCTAGATTTTCCCCACTTTTCCCCCACTTTTGATCCGCAAAATCCTGACGAATTTGGCCTCGGAAGTCATCTGGTCCACGGAGTTCATCACGGCCTCGGGCACCCCGGACATCCGGCCCTAGCCCCGGACATCCGGCCCGGCCCGGACATCCCGCCTCTAGCCCGGACATCCGGCCTCCTGATGTCTACTTCACAACCTTCTTCTTGTAGAGGTTGTTGGGCCTCCAAGTGCAGAGGTTTGTAGGACAATAGCAAATTTCCCTCAAGTGGATGACCTAAGGTTTATCAATCCGTGGGAGGCGTAGGATGAAGATGGTCTCTCTCAAGCAACCCTGCAACCAAATAGCAAAGAGTCTCTTGTGTCCCCAACACACCCAATACAATGGTAAATTGTATAGGTGCACTAGTTCAGCGAAGAGATGGTGATACAAGTGCAATATACATAGTAGATATAGGTTTTTATAATATGAAAATATAAAAACAGCAAGGTAACTAAAGGTAAAAGCGAGCATAAACGGTGTTGCAATGATAGTAAACAAGGCCTAGGGTTCATACTTTCACTAGTGCAAGTGCTCTCAACAATAATAACATAACCGGATCATATAACTATCCCTTAACATCCAACAAAGAGTCACTCCAAAGTAACTAATAGCGGCGAACAAACGAAGAGATTATGGTAGGGTATGAAACCACCTCAAAGTTATTCTTTCCGATCAATCTATTCAAGAGTCCGTAGTAAAATAATATAAAGCTATTCTTTCCGTTCGATCTATCGTAGAGTTCGTACGAGAATAACACCTTAAGATACAAATCAACCAAAACCCTAGTGTCACCTAGATACTCCATTGTCACCTCAAGTATCCGTGGGTATGCTTATACAATATGCATCACACAATCTCAGAATCATCTATTCAACCAACACAAAGAACTTCAAACAGTGCCCCAAAGTTTCTACCAGAGAGTCAAGACGAAAACATGTGCCAACCCCTATGCACAGATTCCCAAGGTCACGGAACCCGCAAATTGATCACCAAAACATACATCAAGTAGATCACGTGATATCCCATTGTCACCACAGATAAGCACATGCAAGACATACATCAAGTGTTCTCAAATCTTTACAGACTCAATCCGATAAGATAACTTCAAAGGGAAAACTCAATTCATCACAAGAGAGTAGAGGGGGATAAACATCATAAGATTCAACTATAATAGCAAAGCTCGCAATACATCAAGATCGTGCCATCTCAAGAACACAAGAGAGAGATCAAACACATAGCTACTGGTACATACCCTCAGCCCTGAGGGTGGACTACTCCCTCCTCGTCATGGAGAGCGCCGGGATGATGAAGATAGCCACCGGTCAGGGTTCCCCCATCCGGCAGGGTGCCGGAATAGGGTCTAGTTGGGTTTTTGGTGGCAACAGAGGCTTTCGGCGGCGGAACTCACGCTCTAGGTTATTTTTCGGAGGTTTCAGTATATATAGGAGGTGTTGGAGTCCGGGCCAAGCAAAGGGGGTCTCCGGGCTATCCACGAGACAGGGGGGCACGGCCAGTAGAGGGGCGCCCCCGACCCTCGTGGGCAGCCCGTGGGTCCTCTCGCCCCCCTCCGGCACTTCATGGGCTTATTTAGGTCCAAAAACTTCCTCCGTTAAATTTCAGGTCAATTGGGCTCCGTTTGATATTCCTTTTCTGCGAAACCCTAAAACAGGAGAAAAATAGAAACTGGCATTGGGCTCTGGGTTAATAGGCTAGTCCCAAAAATCATATAAAAGTGTATAACAAAGCCCATTAAACATCCAAAACATCATAAATAATAGCATGGAACAATAAAAAATTATAGATACGTTGGAGACGTATCAAGCATCCCCAAGCTTAATTCCTGCTCGTCCTCGAGTAGGTAAACGATAAAAACAGAATTTTTGATGTGGAATGCTAACCAACATAATTTTCAATGTAATTCTTTTAATTGTGGCATGAATGGTCATATCTGAAAGATTCAAGACAAAAGTCTATATTGACATAAGAAATAATAATAATTCAAGCATACTAACAAAGCAATCATGTCTTCTCAAAATACTATGGCTAAAGAAAGTTATCCCTACAAAATCATATAGTCTGGCTATGCTCCCTCTTCATCACACAAAATATTCATATCATGCACAACCCCGGTTTCAGCCAATCACTTGTTTCATACTCTGTTCTTTCAAACCTTTCAACTTTCACGCAATACATGAGTATGAACCATGGATATAGCACTATGTGGAATAGAATGGTGGTTGTGGAGAAGACAAAAAGGAGGGAGATAGTCTCACATCGACTAGGCGTATCAACGGGCTATGGAGATGCCCATCAATAGATATCAAATGTGAGTGAGTAGGGATTTCCATGCAACGGATGCACTAGAGCTAAAAATGTATGAAAGCTCAACAAAAGAGACTAAGTGGGTGTGCCTCCAACTTGCTTACTCATGAAGACCTAGGGCATTTGAGGAAGCCCATCGTTGGAATATACAAGCCAAGTTCTATAATGAAAATTCCCACTAGTATATGAAAGTGACTAGACATGAGACTCTCTATCATGAAGAACATTGTGCTACTTTGAAGGACAAGTGTGGAAAAAGATAGTAGCAATTGTCTCTTTTTTTGGAGGGGCCTTTTCTTCTGTTCAGCCTTTCCTCACATGGGACAATGCTCTAATAATGATGATCATCACACTTATATTGATTTACAACTCGATATTACAACTCGATACTAGAGCAAAGTATGACTCTATATGAATGCCTCCCGCGGTGTACCGTGATGTGCAATGAATCAAGAGTGTCATGTATGAAAAGTTATGCATGGTGGCTTTGCCACAAATACGATGTCAACTACATGATCATGCATGGCAAGATGACAATATGAAGCGTGTCATATGAACGGAACGGTGGAAAGTTTCATGGCAATATATCTCGGAATGGCTATGGAAATGCCATGATAGGTAGATATGGTGGCTGTTTTGAGGAAAGTATATGGTGGCTGTTTTGAGGAAGGTATATAGTGGGTGTATGGTACCGGCGAAAGTTGCGCGGTACAAGAGAGGCTAGCAATGGTGGAAGGATGAGAGTGCGTATAATCCATGGACTCAACATTAGTCATAAAGAACTCATATACTTATTGCAAAAATTTACGAGTCATCAAAACAAAGCAATCAACACATGCTCCTAGGGGGGAGGTTGGTAGGAGTTAACCATCACACGCCCCCGACCTCCACACAAAGGATGACACTCTACAAATACCTCATGCTCTAACTTCGTCACATAGCGGTTCACCATACGTGCATGCTACGGGAATCACAAACTTTAACACAAGTATTTCTCAATTTCATAATAACTCCACTAGCATGACTCTAATATCACTATCCTCATATCTCAAAACAATCATCAAGTATCAAACTTCTCATCATATTCAATCCACTTTATATGAAAGTTTTTAATATATCAATCTTGGATGCCTATCATACTAGGACTAGTTTTATAACCAAAGCACATTACCATGATGTTCTAAAAGACTCTCAAAAAGATATAAGTGAAGCATGAGAGTTCATATATTTCTTCAAAATAAAACCACCGCCGTGCTCTAAAAAGATATAAGTGAAGCACTAGAGCAAACAACAAACTACTCTGAAAGATATAAGTGAAGATCAATGAGTAGTTGAATAACTATGTGAAGACTCTCTAACATTTAAGAATTTCATATATTGGGATATTATTCAAACAACAAGCAAAGCAAAATAACGCTCCAAGCAAAACACATATCATGTGGTGAATAAAAATATAGCATCAAGTAAAGTTACCGATGAACGAAGACGAAAGAGGGGATGCCTTCCCGGGGCATCGCTAAGCTTAGGCTTTTGGTTGTCCTTGAATTTTACCTTGGGGTGCCTTGGGCATCCCCAAGCTTAGGCTCTTGCCACTCTTTGTTCCATAGTCCATCAAAGCCATACTCAAAACTTGAAAACTTCACAACACAAAACTTAGCCAAAAATCTCGTGAGCTCCGTTAGTATAAGAAAATAAACCACCACTCAAAGGTTCTATAATGAACTCATTCTTTGTTTATATTGGTGGTAAACCTACTGTATTCCAACTTTTCTATGATTCATACTCCCCAATACTACTCATAGATTCATCAAAATAAGCAAACAACACACGAAAAACAGAATCTGTCAAAAACAGAACAGTCTATAGTAATCTGTAACTTTCGAATACTTCTGTAACTCAAAAAACTTTGAAATAAATTGGTAAACGTGAGGAATTTGTCTATTAATCATCTGAAAAAATAATCAACTAAATAGCACACTCCAGTAAAATCTGGGGATCATTCTAGCGAGCGCTAATGATTCTGTTTTTCACAGCAAGATCGTATAAACTTCACACAAGTCTTCCCAAAGGTTCTACTTGGCACAAACACTAATTAAAACATAAAACCACATGTAAACATAAGCTAGATGCAACATTTATTCCTAAACAGAAGCGAAAGCAAAGAAAAATAAAATTGGGTTGCCTCCCAACAAGCGCTATCGTTTAACGCCCCTAGCTAGGCATGATGATGACAATGATGCTCGCATAAAAGATAAGAGTTGAAACATACAGAGAGCGTCATGAAGAATATGAATAGCACATTTAAGTCTAACCCACTTCCTATGCATAGGTATTTTGTACGCAAACAACTTATGGGAACGATAATCAACTAGCATAGGGAGGCAAAACAAGCATAACTTCAAAACTTTAAGCACATAGAGAGGAAACTTGATATTATTGCAATTCCTACAAGCATATATTCCTCCCTCATAATAATTTTCAGTAGCATCATGAATGAATTCAACAATATAACTATCACATAAAGCATTCTTTTCATGATCTTCTTGCATTTACAACTCTCCACATAAGCAAAATTATTCTCATTCATAGTAGTGGGAGCAAACTCAACAAAATAACTATCATGTGAAGCATAATCCAATTGGAAACAAAAATCATGATGACAAGTTTCATTGTTATCATTATTCTTAATAGCATACAAGCCATCACAATAATCATCATAGATAGCAACTTTGTTCTCATTCAATTGGAACCTCTTCGGAAATAGTGGATTCATCACTAAATAAAGTCATGACCTCTCCAAATCCACTTTCATCAATATAATCATCATAAATAGGAGGCATGCTTTCAACATAATAAATATTATCATCAAAACTTGGGGGACTAAAAATATCATCTTCATCAAACATAGCTTCCCCAAGCTTGTGACTTTGCATATAGTTAGCATCATTGGTATTCAAAGAATTCATACTAACAACACTGCAATCATGCTCATCATTCACATATTTTATGCCAAGCATTCTATGTAATTCTTCTTCTAGTACTTGAGCACAATTTTCCTTCCCATCATTTTCACGAAAGATATTAAAAAGATGAAGCATATGTGGTAACCTTAATTCCATTTTTTGTAGTTTTCTTTTATAAATTAAACTAGTGACAAAACAAGAAACTAAAAGATTTGATTGCAAGATCTAAAGATATACCTTCAAGCACTAACTTCCCCGGCAACGGCGCCAGAAAAGAGCTTGATGTCTACTACACAACCTTCTTCTTGTAGACGTTGTTGGGCCTTCAAGTGCAGAGGTTTGTAGGACAGTAGCAAATTTCCCTCAAGTTGATGACCTAAGGTTTATAAATCCGTGGGAGGCGTAGGATGAAGATGGTTTCTCTCAAGCAACCCTGCAACCAAATAACAAAGAGTCTCTTATGTCCCCAACACACCCAATACAATGGTAAATTGTATAGGTGCACTAGTTCGGCGAAGAGATGGTGATACAAGTGCAATATAGATAGTAGATATAGGTTTTTGTAATATGAAAATATAAAAACATCAAGGTAACTAAAGGTAAAAGTGAGCATAAACGGTGTTGCAATGATAGTAAACAAGGCCTAGGGTTCATACTTTCACTAGTGCAAGTTCTCTCAACAGTAATAACATAACCGGATCATATAACTATCCCTCAACATGCAACAAAGAGTCACTCCAAATTAACTAATAGCGGAGAACAAACGAAGAGATTATGGCAGGGTACGAAACCACCTCAAAGTTATTCTTTCTGATCGATCTATTCAAGAGCCTCTAGTAAAATAACATAAAGCCACTCTTTCCGTTCGATCTATCATAGAGTTCGTACTAGAATAACACCTTAAGACACAAATCAACCAAAACCCTAGTGTCACCTAGATACTCCATTGTCACCTCAAGTATCCGTGGGTATGATTACGATATGCATCACACAATCTCAGAATTATCTATTCAACCAATACAAAGAACTTCAAAGAGTGCCCCAAAGTTTCTACCGGAGAGTCAAGACGAAAACGTGTGCCAACCCCTATGCATAGGTTCCCAAGGTCACGGAACCCGCAAGTTGATCACCAAAACATACATCAAGTAGATCACGTGATATCCCATTGTCACCACAGATAAGCACATGCAAGACATACATCAAGTGTTCTCAAATCTTTAAAGACTCAATCCGATAAGATAACTTCAAAGGGAAAACTCAATTCATCACAAGAGAGTAGAGGGGGAGAAACATCATAAGATCCAACTATAATAGCAAAGCTCACGATACATCAAGATCGTGCCATCTCAAGAACAGGAGAGAGAGAGAGAGAGATCAAACACATAGCTACTGGTACATACCCTCAGCCCCGAGGGTGGAGTACTCCCTCCTCGTCATGGAGAGTGCCGGGATGATGAAGATAGCCATCGGTGAGGGTTCCCCCCTCCGGCAGGGTGCCGGAACAGTGTCTAGATTGGTTTTTGGTGGCAACAGAGACTTTCGACGGCGGAACTCCCGATCTATGTTATTTTCCGGAGGTTTCAGTATATATAGGAGGTGTTGGAGTCGGGGCCAAGCAAAGGGGGTCTCCGGGCTGTCCACGAGGCAGGGGGCGCGCCCCCACCCTCGTGGGCAGCCCGTGGGTCCTCTCGTCCCCCTCCGGCACTTCATTGGCTTCTTTAGGTCCAAAAACTTCCTCCGTTAAATTTTAGGTCAATTGGGCTCCGTTTGATATTCCTTTTCTGCGAAACCCTAAAACAGGAGAAAAACAGAAACTGGCACTGGGCTCTGGGTTAATAGGTTAGTCCCAAAAATCATATAAAAGTGTATAACAAAGCCCATTAAACATCCAAAATATCATAAATAATAGCTTGGAATAATAAAAAATTATAGATACGTTGGAGACGTATCACCTCCCACAGCCAAAACCCTCCAATCCGAACCACTTTGCACTTAGCCCCGCCATTTTCGTTCGGTATCCCACCAAACCTTCCACATACCACCACCACTTCCGCAACCACCATCGCTTAACTGCTACGATTTTGACAATTTTGCCTCACTTTGCCTTGGATACTTGAGTTGTTGTTTCACCATTTCCTTGGATGTTAAGGCTTCCTTGGGACGGAACGACTCTGACAACACCACCGCTCACCCTCGGCAAGGACGGTAACATCGACGTCACCTTGTTCATCCTACCTTGCAATTGCATTGTCACCCTATAAACCATTTTTTGTGTAGCTTTCCCTTCAAGACTAGCCATTTGAGTATTGCCGGGCCATGACACTTGTGCACATTAGTGATAGTCATAGATATTGCATACTACATCATCATATCTCCGTGTGACACAAGAGTGTCCCGCATACACAATAGCTACCTTGATACGAGAAGCATGCATAAGTGGCCAAAGAAAGAGCTCACAAGCTTGTAAGCAAAAGCGCCATCCAAAGCTTATAAGCAAAAGAAAAATAGCATCATACGCCTTTCATCAAAAGAGATCATATAAGATAGCAATACATCATCTTGTGCTCAAGCATCAACACATCATACACTCATAGTATACTTGTGATAGAAAGTCGTTACGTTTTTCCTCTTATAAGTCGTGCACAAGTGCATATCCGCCTATTAAGAAATCGGTTAGCGTCTCTCTAGTGTTGTGTAACAAGAGAATTTTCCGTGGATTCCACATTTTTTGCTCACCCTTGGTTGCACAACCACATTTATCTATCCGTGCGTGTGTTCCGTGTGCTACCTATTGCTTGTGATCTACTTGTTGCATGAGCAAATTGTGAATCATTTTCAACATCATTGAGTCACTTTGACAATTGCATTGAATTTGTGCCACCATCCTAACCAAGCTCCTCTCAAAGCTTTACTTGTGTAGGTGTGAGAATCGACAAGAAGCGGTACCAATAGTGCTATTTTGGGTTACATTATTGAGTGATCATTGATCCATTTTCAACTTCGGTCAAGGTACATTTGGTATTGTCTTCTCCTTTCTCCCACTCACATTCTTGCTTGTGATGATGGATAGGCCAAGTGCATCTACGAATCCGCTCTTTGATGATCCTCAAGAATCGAACAACCACGTCACCAAAATACATCTCTTCGGTGTCCAACGAGCTCTACATCAAGAGAGTGAACTATGCAAGAGCGTATTGAGCAAGTCACCGCCGACGCGCGATAATTTGAAGCACGAACAAGAGAGCAATTGGACATCATCAACATCAACATGTCTACCCAATTCGACGAGCTACGGACTTTGATAGTCAACCGACGCTCCTCATCCACATCTTCTCAAAGATGAAGCCGCTCAAGTAGCCATACCGACTGCATGTCCGGCTCAAGTGCACCTACATCAAACACTGTTCGTCAAGCCGCACGTCAAGCTTGACATGACAACCGGAACCCCCTTCATGACAAGAGTTCACAAGAGCTATTTGAAGAGCAAGAAAGTCGACATCGTCAAAACCAAGCTACACTTGAGAAAGCGCAAGAACGGCAACGACTACCCCAACAACAACAAGAGCGAGCACGTCAACACCAAGAAGAACAAGATGCCGAGGCTCAACATTAAGCACAACACCGCCGAGAAGCTCAAGCTCTTGAGGCGCAACGAGCATTACGTGATTCACATCGCAATGTGGCAACTCACAATCGACACACTCGTCAAGAAGAGGAGTCCCTTCGCGATGAGATGCAAGAGAGGCGCCACCAAGCACGAATGCAAGAAGGAGTTCCTCCTCAAGCGCGACAAGAGCAACAAGCTCAACAAGAACTACAAGCTCGGCAAGAACAATATGACAATGTACATCAACCCCGCCAAGAGCAACATGAGGTTGACAATCGTCCAAATCAAGACCGCCCTCACAATAGGCAAGCAAACAATGAAGAGCATCGCTATGGTAAGCTTAAGTTCACCATGCCAAAGTTTTCCGGAAGTATTGATCCCGAAGACTACCTATCATGGGCATTGAAAGTTGACAAGATCTTTCGCCTACACAATTTTGATGAAGAAAAGAAGATTTCAATGGCATCCCTTGAGTTCGAAGACTATGTTCTCATTTGGTGGGAGCAAATCATCGAGAGAAGAGAAGAAAAAGGTGAACCTCCTATCACTACTTGGACTCAAATGAAGGAAGTCATGAGAGCACGTTTCGTGCCAACACATTACAACACGTGACTTGTTCAAGAAGCTACAACTCCTCAAGCAAGGCACCAAGTCCGTTGAAGAGTACTACAAGGAGATGGAGATTGCCATGATAAGAGCCAACATCACGGAATATGAAGAACAAACGATGGCGAGATTCTTGAATGGACTCAACTATCCTATCAAGAAGATTGCGGACTTTCAACCATACACAAATCTCCTCGAGCTAGTACACCAAGCAACCAAAGCGGAGCGACAAGTTCAAGAGGACTACAAGTACTCCAAGTTCACCTCCAAGAACTATGACTCCTATAACCAAGCTTCAACGACTTCGGCACCTCCTACCTCTACCAAGCCATCTACAAGCTTCGGTGACAAGTCGAGCTACAAGAATGCGACTACATCTAGTCGTCCACCGTCTACGAACAACTTCAAGCCAAGAGCTTCATCATCTACAACTCCAACCGATGAGAACTCCAAGACGAGTTCCATCAAATGTTTCAAATACCAAGGACAAGGCCACAAGTCATTTGGGTGCAAGACCATTCGCACCATGATCATCAATGATGACGGATCCTATGACTCAATGAGCGACGATGAGATGGAAGCCCTTGAACATGTAGCTATGCATCGCCAAGTGAATGAAGATGAAAACCATCAAGTGTTTTGCGACAATGACTTGAGTCCCAATCTCGTTGTCTCCAAGGTCTTGACACTCCAACATCAACAAGATGACGACCAATGATGTCACATCTTTCCATACCAAGGCCGACATCAATGGACACTCCGTCAAGGTTATCATCGATGGAGGAAGTTGTGATAACTTGGCAAGTGAAGAGCTATGCGACAAGCTACATTTGGTCAAGATGAAGCACACTCATCCCTACAAGGTCCAATGGCTTAGCGACAACGGAACTCTTCGAGTTGAGCATACCGTGCAAATATCCTTCAAGATAGGCGCCTACGAGGACATACTTGAGTGTGATGTGGTCCCTATGTCCGTGTGCCACCTTCTTCTTGGACGACCTTGGCAATACGATCGTGGAGTCACACACAATGGACGGACCAACCATCATAGCTTCAAGATGAAGGGCAAAGAGTTCGTGCTACGTCCAATGTCACCAAGTCAAGTAGCCACCGATAAACATATACCTACCAACCATCATGGAGAGAATGGTGAGCGAGTGAACTACCAAAAGGAAGTGGGAGCCACAGGCCAAATATGAGCGACTCCACGATGAGTGACAAGAATCAACTAGTGCTATTTGCCACCAAAAGTGAGATGAGAGAAGTGTGTGAGAACCCCTCGAGTGTCTTTCACCTTGTGCTTTTATGCAAATGAGAAGCAAAACCTACTAACACTTCACCACCTCTACCTTTAGTGTTGTCTCATTTGTTGCAGAATTCTCGGACATCTTTCCCGATGAGCTACCACCGGGTCTACCTACACTTTGAGGCATTGACCACCACATCGATCTCATACTCGGCACACCACTTCCGAACAAGGCTCCTTACCGCGTCAACCCCGAGGAAACCAAGGAGATACAATGGCAAGTACAACAACTCATCGACAAAGGTCATGTACGTGAAAGCTTGAGCCCTTGTGCCGATCCGGTTATTCTCGTACCTAAGAAAGATGGAAGTTTTCGCATGTGCTCTGATTGTCGCCTAATAAATGCTATCACCGTTAGATACCGTCACCCTATTCCACGTTTAGACGACATGGTTGATGAATTATGTGGCGCCACCATCTTTTCAAAAATTGATCTTATAAGTGGCTATTACCAAATTCGCATTCAAGAGGGTGATGAGTGGAAAACGGCTTTCAAGTTTGGGTTATATGAGTGGTTGGTCATGCCAATGGGCTTATCGGAAGCGCCCGGCTCATTTATGCGTCTCATGCATTTTGTTCTCCGACCTTATATAGGCGTCTTTGTAGTGGTTTACTTTGATGACATCCTCGTCTTTAGCAAATCGCTTGAGGACCATGTGAGACACATCCGCATGGTTTTGCAAACCCTTCGGAAAGAGCGCTTATATGCTAACATGGATAAATGCACTTTTGGCGTTGACAGGGTCGTTTTCCTAGGATTTGTCGTTTCTTCACAAGGTGTTCACGTTGATGAAACTAAAATTGAAGCAATTAAAACTTGGCGACAACCAACGAATCTTCAACAAGTGCGTAGCTTTCTTGGTTTAGCCGGTTTCTATCGACGTTTTGTGAAGGAATTTAGCACAATTTCTATGCCTCTACATGCCTTGAGCAAGAAGAACGCACCCTTTATTTGGGGTCCTTCGCAAGACACCGCGTTCAGTGAGTTAAAATCCTTGCTTACCCACGCACCACTTCTTGCCCTATCAAACTTTGACAAACCTTTTGAGATTCATTGTGACGCTAGTGGTACCAGCTTCGGTGACGTGCTCATGCAAGAAAAACGCCAAATTGTGTACTTTAGCGAGAAGCTATCCGGAGCGCAACTTAACTACCCCATCTATGATAAAGAACTTTATGCCTTGGTGAGAGTTTTGCGTGTTTAGGAACATTATGTTAGACCTCATGAATTCATTCTTCATACGGACCATGAGACGCTCAAGTATCTCAAGGGTCAAACTAAGTTGAACAAGCGTCATGCTAAGTGAAGTGAGTTCATAGAGTCTTTTCCCTATGTCATCAAGTACACCAAAGGCAAAGAGAATGTTGTGGCGGATGCGCTTTCCCGCAAATGCTTGCTTGTTACCCAACTCAAGTTGAATGTTATTGGTTTTGAGCACATAAAAGACTTGTATGAGCATGATCCTTTCTTTGCAAATCCTTATACTAAGTGTTTGACTCACACTTCTTGGGAACGATACTACATAAAGGATGGATATCTTATGAGAGCTAACAAACTTTGCATTCCCGAGTCTTCGCTTCGTTTGCTCCTTTTGCAGGAATCTCATGGAGGAGGACTCATGGGACACTTTGGACACAACAAGACATTTGCTATGCTCTCCAAGAACTAATTTTGGACCAAGATGCTCCGCGACGTATCACGCCTCACCAACCGATGCTCTACATGTCGCAGAGCTAAGTCAAAAGCTCAATCTCATGGTCTTTATATGCCGCTTCCTATTCCATACCATCCATGGGAAGACATAAGCATGGACTTTGTACTTGGATTGCCTAGGACTCAAAATGGAAAGGACTCCGTGTTTGTTGTCG
Organism: Secale cereale; assembly: GCA_902687465.1. Taxonomy (NCBI): domain Eukaryota; kingdom Viridiplantae; phylum Streptophyta; class Magnoliopsida; order Poales; family Poaceae; genus Secale; species Secale cereale. The sequence goes on from LR738715.1 coordinate 645,841,761, forward strand.
TGGATAGATTTTCTAAAATGTCTCATTTCATTCCTTGCAACAAGATCGACGATGCTTCACATGTGGCAAATCTCTTTTGTAGGGAAATCATTCGTCTACATGGAGTGCCCAAGACTATTGTGTCAGACCGAGACGTCAAGTTCTTGAGCTACTTTTGGAAGAGTCTATGCGCCAAACTCGGTATCAAGCTGCTCTTCTCTTCGGCATATCATTCACAAACCGACGGCCAAACGGAGGTGACGAACCACATACTTTCAATGCTTCTTCACGTGTTGATCAAGAAGAACATCTAGGAATGGGATCAATGCTTTCCCATCGCCGAGTACGCCTACAACCGCGCAAGTCATTCGACTACCGGCAAGTCCCCCTTCGAGGTCGTCTACGGCTTCAACCCATTATCCCCATTGGACATCCTACCTCTACCTCTACAAGAGATCATCGACATGGATGCAAGTGCACGAGCAAACTATCTCAAGAAGGTGCATGAAGATACAAGGGCAATGATCGAGCGACAAGTACATCACCTCACCACCAAGCTCAAAGTCCACAAGGCACCAATAGTGTTCCAACCGGGAGATCTCGTATGGCTTCATCTTCGCAAGGACCACTTCCCCAACGAGCGCAAATCCAAACTACGATCTCGCGCCGACGGACCCTTCAAGGTGCTAGCACGCTACAACAACAATTCCTACAAGATCGACATTCCACGAGACAAGTACAACGTGAGCGATACCTTCAACATCAAGGATCTCTCCCCTTTCCATGGTGATGAAGATTTCGGTCCGAGGTCAGATCTTTCCCAAGGGAGGGAGATGATGCGGAGCATCCCAAGGTTATCCCCATGGACATACCATCACCTCACCAAGTGCCCCAAGGACCAATGACACGTGCTCGTGCTAGAGCTCTCAAGATCGAGGTGACATCTCTCCTAGTCCAACTTCCATATGAATCTTGCGAGACAGGGTTACTACCTCAGACAGATGTTCTTTGTGTGCTCAGGTATCAAGAAGACCCCATCGGAGAGGTTCATGAAGATGGAAAAGTCCCCAAGTTCACAGATGAAGCATGACATAGAGAGAAGCTGAAGAAGGTTCCAGGCCTAGGACATCCGGCACCCTGGCCCGGACATCCGGCCCCTGGACCAACATCCATAGAAGAGCCCACGCAGCCGAAGCTACAGGGCCTGGGCATCCGGCCAGGCCCCGGACATCCGGCCCGGCAGGGCCCAGACATCCGGCCTCGAGCCCGGAAATCCGGCGCCACACCACAAAAGCTCACCGAGACTCGGGCCCGCTAGCCCGGACATTCGGCGAAATGCCCGGATATCAGGTGCCTCTCCAACGGCCGGACATCCGGCCCGACCGCCGGACATCTGGCCCTGCCTGCACACATCCACTTGGGTTTCGACCCGTGTATCCCCTTTCCGTCCCCTAGACTATAAGTACTCCTTCCCCTCCTCTTTTCTAGGGTTAGCTTAGTGATAGCTCATTTGATACCTAGAGCTTTGCTCATCTAGTGGTTCATCTCCTCGAGAGTGACTGCGTCACCTCTTCGGAGAAGATCCACACAGATTCAAGACCTCCGCTACGGAGAGGATCCCACGGGATACCCCCAAGACCTCCTTCCGGAGAAGACTACCTTGTTCCGTCCGTCGTTGACCATGGATCATGTATCTCGTTATGTATCATGGATCTAGCACTTGTGT
>LR738715.1:645843478-645856813 GCA_902687465.1 Secale cereale
ACCATCTTCGTGTTGATTTGAGTGTTCCTCTTGTGTTTTCCCTGTGTTTCCCTTTGTGTTCTTCGTGTTCATCGTGAGTTTTCCTCCTCTTCATTAAAGATCGGCCTAGATCGGGTTCACCCCCGCATCACTCAGCCCCAAGGGTGAACTACACTCCATCGTCATGGAGAGCGTCGGGATGATGAAGATGGCCACCGGAGAGGGATTCCCCCCTCCGGCAGGGTGCCAGAATGGGTCTAGATTGGTTTTTGGTGGCAACAAAGGCTTTCGGCGGCGGAACTCCCGATCTAGGTTATTTTCCGGAGGTTTTCTGTATTTATAGGATTTTTTGGCGTAGGGCACAAGTCAGGGGGGTCTCCGGGCCGTCCACGAGATAGGGGGCACACCCGGGGGGGGGGGGTGGGCGCTCCCCCACCCTCGTGGGCAGCCCGAGACTCTTCTGTCCCAACTCTTTTACTCCGGGGGCTTCTTTTGGTCCATAAATAATCATCAAAAATTGGCATGTCAATTGGACTCCGTTTGGTATTCCTTTTCTGTAAAACTCAAAAACAAGGAAAAACAAAAAATGGCACTGGGCTCTAGGTTAATAAGTTAGTCCAAAAATCATATAAAAGTATATATAAAAGCCCATAAAACATCCTAGAAGGATAATATAATAGCAAGGAACAATCAAAAATTATAGATATGTTGGAGACGTATCAGGGGCAGGCGCACCCCCCACCCTCGTGGGCCCCCTCTGGCTCCCCCGATGCCCTCCTTCCTCCTATATATATCCACGTACCCTGAAAACATCGAGGCAACAGAGAAAACCCTAATTCCACCGCCGCAACCTTCTGTTCTCGTGAGATCCCATCTTGGGGTCTGTTCCGGAGCTCCGCCGGAGGGGGGATCCATCACGGAGTGCTTCTACATCAACTCCATAGCCTCACCAATGAGTTGTGAGTAGTTTACCACAGACCTTCGGGTCCATAGTTATTAGCTAGATGACTTCTTCTCTCTTTTTGGATCTCAATACAAAGTTCTCCACGATCTTCGTCGAGATCTATTCGATATAATCTTTTTGCGGTGTGTTTGTCGAGATCCGATGAATTGGGGGTTTATGATCAAGATTATCTTTGAACAATATTGGATTATTTTCTGAAATCTTTTATGTATGATTATAATATCCTTGCAAGTCTCTTCGAATTATTGGTTTGGTTTGGCCTACTAGATCTATAGTTCTTGCAATGGGAGAAGTGCTTGGCTTTGGGTTCAATCTTGCGGTGTCCTTTCCCAGTGACAGCAGGGGCAACAAGGCACGTATTGTATTATTGCCATCGAGGATAAAAAGATGGGGTTTATATCATATTGCTTGAGTGTATCCCTCTACATCATGTCATCTTGCTTAAAGCATTACTCGGTTCTTATGAACTTAATACTCTAGATGCATGCTGGATAGCGGTCGATGTGTGGAGTAATAGTAGTAGATGCAGAATCGTTTAGGTCTACTTGTTATGGACGTGATGCCTATATATAATGATCATGCCTAGATATTCTCATAACTATGCGCTTTTCTATCAATTGCTCGACAGTAATTTGTTCACCCACCGTAGAATTCTGCAATCGTGAGAGAAGCCACTAGTGAAACCTATGGCCCCCGGGTCTATTCTCATCGTATTAATCTTCCATCTACTTTACTTTGCTTTATTTACTTTCTGTTCTTATACCAAAAATACCAAAAATATTATACTATATCTATCAGACCTCACTTTCGTAAGTGACCGTGAAGGGATTGACAACCCCTTATCGCGTTGGCTGCGAAGTTCTTATTTGTTTGTGCAGGTGCGAGGGACTCGCGCGTGGTCTCCTACTGGATTGATACCTTGGTTCTCAAAAACTAAGGGAAATACTTACGCTACTGTGCTGCATCACCCTTTCCTCTTCGAGGGAATACAACGCAAGCTCGTGAAGTAGCAGGAAGAATTTCTGGCGCTGTTGCCGGGGAGGCTTACGCAAAAGTCATATACCAAGTACCTATCACAAACCCTTATCCTTCGTATTACATTTTTTGCCTCTCGTTTTCCTCTCCCCCACTTCACCCTTCCGTTTTATTTGCCGTTCTTTTTCCGTGTGTTTTTCGTTCGCCTGCCTTGTGTGTGTTCGTCTTTATCGTAGGTTGTTGCTATCAGACAGGTTGTTGCTATCATGTCTGAGATGGGGGAAGATGCTGTTGAAAGGGGTAGTAATCTTGAGGGCAACTTCACCTTTGTTGATCCTCCGGATGGAACTACCACTTTACATATTAAGAAATTCCGCGTTGGTAGTGGTAATATTATTGGAAAAGGAGTTCTTCAAGACTTATTTACTTGTGCCGGTGCTTTACCCACTATGGGTGGATCTATTCTTCATAGAACTAGTAGTCTTGCGGATGCCATATCTATGCTTATAGTTGAAATTGAAAGGCAATTTATCCATATGCATCCTTGCATTCAGAGAATCTTTCTGGAATTTTCCAATATTGAGCATTCTTCTGTTAAGCGCGCAACTACTATCTTTTTGGCTCATGAGTTCAGATTCATAATGGAAGAGGCCAAAGAGATCTTTACACATTAAAAGGTGGACGCTGATCGTCCTCCCATAGAAGCTATTTTATTCAATCAAGAGGACATAATGCGCTTGCAATCTTTAGATCATGTTGCTTTTAATGAAAACCTTAGGATAAAGGTTCCTACCGATATCTTTGTTGATAGAATTTCTGAATTCAATGATGATTTTGATATTCAAAACAATGGGTTAGGCTTTTCCCTTGAGCGAAGGCTCATGACCTTTTGCCAAAAGAATGCTTATAATGATGAATTTGTTGTTCAATATGAAGGGCCAAAGGAGGAACCTATACCTCCTGAGCTTGATATGGGGGACTTTTGTCCTATTAAATTTAGCCCTTTTGATTACTTTTGCTTGCCAGAAAGAAAACTTGCTGCTGAACGTAGAGAATATGAGATGAGTTTTCGTGATCTACCTTATCATTATGGCAATACCTAGATCTATTCTTGTATCGTGCCTAGCTAGGGGCGTTAAATGATAGCGCTTGTTGGGAGGCAGCCCAATTTTATTTTATTTGTTTTTGCTTCTGTTTAGGAATAAATATTGCATATAGTTTCTGTTTAGATGTGGTTTTGTGTTTTAATTATTGTTTGTGCCAAGTAGAACCTTTGGGAAGACTTGTGTGAAGTTTATGTGATCATGCTGTAAAAAACAGAAACTTTAGCGCTCACGAGATTGGCCGTCATATTTTACTGGAGAGTGATTTTTAGTTGATTACTTTTGCAGATGATTAATAGACAAATTCCTCAGGTTTACCAATTTATTTAATTTTTTTTGGAATTACAGAAGTATTCGAAAGTTACAGATTACTACAGACTATTCTGTTTTTGACAGATTTTGTTTTTCGTGTGTTGTTTGCTTATTTTGATGAATCTATGAGTAGTATCGGGGGCACTTCAAGATTCTGGGCAAGTTTCCAAGAAGCTATGGGAACACATCTGTCATTCAGTACTGCTTTTCATGCTCAGTCGCAAGGGCAAGTTGAACGCGTCAACCAAGTTCTCGAAGACATGCTTCGAGCTTGTGTTATTTCCTTCGGCAAGAAATGGGAGGAATCTCTCCCGTACGCTGAGTTCTCTTATAATAATAGCTATCAAGCTAGTCTGAAGATGGCTCCCTTCGAAGTGTTGTATGGACGAAAGTGCCGAACCCCTCTGAACTGGTCAGAAACTGGGGAACATTCACTCTTCGGTCCGGATATTATTCAACACGCTGAAGAGCATGTCCGTGTCATCCGCGAGAATCTGAAGACTACTCAGTCACGTCAGAAAAGTCAGTATGACCGTCATCATCAGGACATGGTCTATCAACCTGGCGAAAAGGCTTATCTTCGAGTTACATCGCTTCGGGATCAAGGGCAAGTTAGCTCCTCGCTATATCGGTCCATTCACTATCCTTGAAAGGCGTGGGAAGGTGGCATATCAACTGGAGCTGCCACCGAACCTTTCTCAGGTTCACGATGTGTTCCACGTGTCTCAACTCCGCCGCTGCTTCAAGGACCCAGTCCGAGCAGTGGATCATGAAGTGCTCGTGTTGCAACATGACCTCTCCTATAAAGAGCATCCGGTCCGCATTCTCGACCAAGCTGAACGTCGCACAAGTCAGAAGGCGATCAAGTTCCTCAAATTCCAATGGTCGCATCACTATGAAGACGAAGCCACTTGGGAACGCAAGGATCGTCTTCGCGAAGAATACCCCGCACTGTTTCCTTCTACCTCCTAAATCTCGGGACGAGATTTCTGTTGGGGAACGTTGCATGGGAAACAAAAATTTTTCCTACCGTTCACCAAGATCAATCTAGTAGATGCAACTACGAGGGGAGAGTGTGATCTACGTACCCTTGTAGATCGCTAAGCGGAAGCGTTATGAACGCGGATGATGGAGTCGTACTCGTCGCGATTCAGATCGCCGAAGACCTAGCACCGAAGCAACGGTGCCTCCGCGTTCTTCACACGTACGGCTCGGGGACGTCTCCTCCTTCTTGATCCAGCAAGGGATGGAGGAGAGGTTGATGGAGAACCGGCAGCACGACGGCGTGGTGGTGATGGTGGAGAAGAACTCCAGCAGGGCTTCGCCTAAGCACCGCGGGAGAAGAAGATGTAACGGGAGAGGGAGGGCAGCATCGAGGCACAAAACTGTGTTGGCTGCCCTCCCTTTGCCCCACTATATATAGGGGGGGTGGAGAGGTGAGGGCGCCCTAGGGTTTCCCCCCTAGGGGCCGGCGGCCAGGGCAAGGGGAGGGGGCGGCGGCCAGGGCAGGGGGGGCGGCCAGGCCCTAGGGTTTCCCCCTTTAGGTGCCTTGCCCCCCAAGGCCAAGGGGTGCGGCCAGCCCTAGGGGGTCCCACCCCCTTAGCCGCATGAGGAGAGGGCCCAGGGGGGGGCGCACAGCCCCCTGAGGGCTGTGGTGTTCCCCCTTGTGGCCCACTAGGCCCAGAACCACTTCCGGACCCCCCGAAAACCCTTCCGGTACTCCGCCGATTTCCCGATGCTCCCCGGAACACTTCCGGTACTCCGAAACCTTTCATCCTATATATCAATCTTCGTCTCCGGACCATTCCGGAGACCCTCGTCTTGTCCGGGATCTCATCCGGGACTCCGAACAACCTTCGGTAACCATACACTTTTCTCACTAACAACCCTAGCGTCACCGAACGTTAAGTGTGTAGACCCTGCGGGTTCGGAAACCATGTAGACATGACCGAGACACTCCCAGGTCAATAACCAATAGCGGGATCTGGATACCCATATTGGTTCCTACATGTTTCTCGATGATCTCATCGGATGAACCACGATGTCAAGGATTCAGGCAATCCCGTATACAGTTCCCTTTGTCTCGTCGGTATGTTACTTGCCCGAGATTCGATCGTCGGTATCTCTATACCTAGTTCAATCTCGTTACCGGCAAGTCTCTTTACTCGTTACCGTAATACATAATCCCGTGACCAACCACTTAGTCACTTTGAGCTCATTGAGATGACGTATTACCGAGTGGGCCCGGAGATACCTCTCCGTCACACGGAGTGACAAATCCCAGTCTCGATCCATGTTAACTCAACAGACACCCTCGGAGATACCTGTAGAGTACCTTTATAGTCACCCAGTTACGTTGTGACGTTTGGTACACACAAAGCACTCCTACGGTGTCAGTGAGTTACATGATCTCATGGTCATAGGAACTTATACTTGACATGCAGAAAACTATAGCGTAACTGTCACGATCAAAAGCTATGTTAACGTTTGGGTCTCGTCCATCACATCATTCTCCTAATGATGTGATCCCGTTATCAAATGACAACTCATGTCTATGACCTGGAAACCGCGGTCATCTTTGATCAACGAGCTAGTCCTGTAGAGGCTCACTAGGGACACAAAGTCTGTCTATTCATCCACACGTGTATCTGAGTTTCCAATCAATACAATTATAGCATGGATAATAAACGATTATCATGAACAAGGAAATATAATAATAACTCTTTTATTATTGCCTCTAGGGCATATTTCCAACAGTCTCCCACTTGCACTAGAGTCAATAATCTAGCATTACAAGGTAATGAATCTAACACCCATAGAGTCTTGGTGTTGATCATGCTTAGCTCGTGGAAGAGGCTTAGTCAACGGATCTGCAACATTCAAATCCGTGTGTACTTTGCAAATGTTTATGTCCTCCTCCTTGACCGAATCGCGGATGGAATTGAAACGTCGCTTTATGTGTCTGGTCCTCTTGTGAAACCTTGGTTCCTTGGCTAGAGCAATGGCACCAGTGTTGTCACAGAACAGAGTCATTGGGTTCAGTGCACTAGGCACAACTCCAAGATCTGTCATGAACTCCTTCATCCAGACACCTTCCTTCGCCGCCTCCGAGGCAGCTATATACTCCGCTTCACATGTAGAATCAGCTACCACGCTCTGCTTGGAACTGCACCAGCTTACCGCTCCCCCGTTGAGAATATATACGTATCCGGTTTGAGACTTAGAGTCATCCGGATCAGTGTCAAAGCTTGCATCGACGTAACCTTTTACGACGAGCTCTTGATCACCTCCATAAACGAGAAACATATCCTTAGTCCTTTTCAGGTACTTTAGGATATTCTTGACCGCTGTCCAGTGATCCATACCAGGATTACTCTGAAACCTTCCGGCCATACTTATGGCAAGGCTGACATCTGGTCTTGTGCACAGCATTGCATACATGATAGAGCCTATGGCTGAAGCATAGGGGACGACACTCATCTTTTCTCTGTCATCCGCAGTCACTGGGCATTGAGTCTTACTCAACTTCGTACCTTGCAATACCGGCAAGAACCCCTTCTTGGATTGATCCATTTTGAACTTCTTCAAAACTTTATCAAGGTATGTGCTTTGTGAAAGTCCTATCAAGCGTCTTGATCTATCTCTATAGATCTTGATGCCTAATATGAAAGCAGCTTCACCGAGATCTTTCATCGAAAAACTCTTGTTCAAATACCCCTTCACGCTATCCAAAAATTCTATATTGTTTCCAATCAGCAATATGTCATCCACATATAATATTAGAAACGCTATAGAGCTCCCACTCACTTTCTTGTAAATACAAGCTTCATTGTAAACTTGTATAAACCCAAACGCTTTGATCACCTCATCAAAGCGAAGATTCCAACTCCGAGATGCTTGCACCAGCCCATAAATGGAACGCTGGAGCTTGCATACTTTGTCAGCATTCTCTGGATCGACAAAACCCTCTGGTTGCATCATATACAACTCTTCCTTAAGAAAACCGTTAAGGAATGCTGTTTTGACATCCATCTGCCAAATTTCATAATCGAAATATGCAGCTATTGCTAACATGATTCGGACGGATTTAAGCATCGCTACGGGTGAGAAAGTCTCATCGTAGTCAATCCCTTGAACTTGTGAAAAACCCTTTGCCACAAGTCGAGCTTTATACACGGTGACATTACCGTCAGCGTCCGTCTTCCTCTTAAAGATCCATTTATTCTGAATGGCCTTCCGCCCTTCAGGTAATACTTCCAAAGTCCATACTTTGTTTTCATACATGGATCCCATCTCGGATTTCATGGCCTCTAACCATTTGTCGGAATCTGGGCCCACCATCGCTTCTCCATAGCTCGTAGGTTCACCGTTGTCTAACAACATGACCTCCAAGACAGGGTTACCATACCACTCAGGTGCAGTGCGTACCCTTGTCGACCTACGAGGTTCGGTAGTAACTTGATCGGAAGCTTCTTGATCATCATCATTGGCTTCCTCTTCAACCTCTGTAGGCTCCACAAAAACATTTTTCTGTGCTGCGCTACTTTCTGGTTGAAGCAGAGGTTCAATAACCTCATCAAGTTCTACCTTCCTCCCACTCAATTCTTTCGAGAGAAACTCTTTCTCTAGGAACGCATTAAAATTCAGGGGAACTCCTGCGCGAGCCATCTACAACATAAATTTGCAAAGACATTTTAGACTATTGTTCATGATAAGTGAGTTATTACCTAATCAAATTAATTATAACTCCCACTCAAATTGACATCCCTCCGGTCATTCGAGCGTGACATGATCCAAATTCACCAACCCAAGTCCGATCATCACGTGAGATGAGGTGGTGTCAATGGTGAACATCAACATGTTGATCATATCTACTATATGACTCATGCTCGACCTTTCGGTCCTCCGTGTTCCGAGGCCATGTCTGTACATGCTAGGCTCGTCAAGTCTAACCCGAGTGTTCTGCACGTGCAAAACTGGCTTGCACCCGTTGTATGCGAACGTAGAGTCTATCACACCCGATCATCACGTGGTGCTTCGAAACGACGAACCTTCGCAACGGCGCACACTCGGGGGGGACACAATTTTATCTTGAAATTTTAGTGAAGGATCATCTTATAATGCTACCGTCGTCCTAAGAAAAATAAGATGCATAAAAGGATTAACATCACATGCAAATCATAAGTGACATGATATGGCCATCAACTCGTGCTTTTGATCTCCATCTCCAAAGCACCGGCATGATCTCCATCGTCACCGGCGCCACACCATGATCTCCATCATCATGATCTCCATCATCGTGTCGCCATCGGGGTTGTCGGCGCCCACCATGCTCTTACTACTATTGCTACCGTTTAGCGATAAAGTAAAGCATTACAAAGCGCTTAATGATTGACACGCAGGTCATACAAAAATTAAAGACAACCCTATGGCTCCTGCCGGTTGCCGTATGCATCGACATGCAAGTCGATATTAACTATTACAACATGATCATCTCATACATCAAATATAATTCATCATGTCATTGGCCATATCATATCACATGCATACCCTGCAAAAACAAGTTAGACGTCCTCTAATTTGTTGTTGCATGTTTTACGTGGCTGCTATGTGTATCTAGCAAGAACGTTTCTTACCTACGCAAAACCACAACGGTGATATTCAAGTTGCTATTTAACCTTCTACAAGGACCGCCTTGTTCTATTCCGATTCAACTAAGATAGGAGAGACAGACACCCGCCAGCCATCTTATGCAACAAAAGTCACATGTCTGTCGATGGAACCGGTCTCATGTACGTGGACATGTAAAGTTGGTCCGGGCCGCTTCATCCTATAATACCGCTGAATCAAGAAAGACTAAGGAGGGCAGCAATTTAAACATCAACGCCACAAACCCTTTTGTGTTCTACTCGAGAAAGCATCTACGCAAGATCCTAGCTCTGATACCACTGTTGGGGAACGTTGCATGGAAAACAAAAATTTTTCTCTACGTTCACCAAGATCAATCTAGTAGATGCAACTACGAGGGGAGAGTAGGATCCACATACCCTTGTAGATCGCTAAGCGGAAGCGTTATGAACGCGGATGATGGAGTCGTACTCGTCGCGATTCAGATCGCCGAAGACCTAGCACCGAAGCAACGGTGCCTCCGCGTTCTTCACACGTACGGCTCGGGGACGTCTCCTCCTTCTTGATCCAGCAAGGGGTGGAGGAGAGGTTGATGGAGAACCGGCAGCACGACGGCGTGGTGGTGATGGTGGAGGAGAATTCCAGCAGAGCTTCGCCTAAGCACCGCGGGAGAAGAAGATGTTGTGGGAGAGGGAGGGCAGCACCGAGGCACAAACTGTGTTGGCTGCCCTCCCTTTGCCCCACTATATATAGGGGGGTGGAGAGGTGAGGGCGCCCTAGGGTTTCCCCCTAGGGGGCCGGCGGCCAGGGCAAGGGGGGGCGGCGGCCAAGGCAGGCCCTAGGGTTTCCCCCCCTAGGTGCCTTGCCCCCCAAGGCTAGGGGGTGCGGCCACCCTAGAGGGGTCCACCCCCCTTGGCGCACAAGGAGAGGGCCCAGGGGGGGGGCGCACAGCCCCCTGAGGGCTGTGGTGTTCCCCCTTGTGGCCCATTAGGCCCAGAACTGCTTCCGGACCCCCGAAACCGCTTTCCGGTACTCCGCCGATTTCCCGATGCTCCCCGGAACACTTCCGGACTCCGAAACCTTTCATCCTATATATCAATCTTCGTCTCCGGACCATTCCGGAGACCCTCGTCACGTCCGGGATCTCATCCGGGACTCCGAACAATCTTCGGTAACCATACACTTTTCTCACTAACAACCCTAGCGTCACCGAACGTTAAGTGTGTAGACCCTGCGGGTTCGGAAACCATGTAGACATGACCGAGACACTCCCAGGTCAATAACCAATAGCGGGATCTGGATACCCATATTGGTTCCCACATGTTTCTCGATGATCTCATCGGATGAACCACGATGTCAAGGATTCAGGCAATCCCGTATACAGTTCCCTTTGTCTCGTCGGTATGTTACTTGCCCGAGATTCGATCGTCGGTATCTCTATACCTAATTCAATCTCGTTACCGGCAAGTCTCTTTACTCGTTACCGTAATACATAATCCCGTGACCAACTACTTAGTCACTTTGAGCTCATTGAGATGACGTATTACCGAGTGGGCCCGGAGATACCTCTCCGTCACACGGAGTGACAAATCCCAGTCTTGATCCATGTCAACTCAACAGACACCCTCGGAGATACCTGTAGAGTACCTTTATAGTCACCCAGTTACGTTGTGACGTTTGGTACACACAAAGCACTCCTACGGTGTCAGTGAGTTACATGATCTCATGGTCATAGGAACTTATACTTGACATGCAGAAAACTATAGCGATAACTGACACGATCAAAAGCTATGTTAACGTTTGGGTCTCGTCCATCACATCATTCTCCTAATGATGTGATCCCGTTATCAAATGACAACTCATGTCTATGACCTGGAAACTGCGGTCATCTTTGATCAACGAGCTAGTCCTGTAGAGGCTCACTAGGGACACAAAGTCTGTCTATTCATCCACACGTGTATCTGAGTTTCCAATCAATACAATTATAGCATGGATAATAAACGATTATCATGAACAAGGAAATATAATAATAACTCTTTTATTATTGCCTCTAGGGCATATTTCCAACAATTACTTATAACTCCCACTCAAATTGACATCCCTCTGGTCATCTGAGCGTGACATGATCCAAATCCACCAACCCAAGTCCGATCATCACGTGAGATGAGGTGGTGTTAATGGTGAACATCTTCATGTTGATCATATCTACTATATGACTCATGCTCGACCTTTCGGTCTTCCGTGTTCCGAGGCCATGTCTGTACATGCTAGGCTCGTCAAGTCTAACCCGAGTGTTCTGCATGTGCAAAACTGGCTTGCACCCGTTGTATGCGAACGTAGAGTCTATCACACCCGATCATCACGTGGTGCTTCGAAACGACGAACCTTCGCAACGGCGCACACTCGGGGGGAACACAATTTTATCTTGAAATTTTAGTGAGGGATCATCTTATAATGCTACCGTCGTCCTAAGCAAAATAAGATGCATAAAAGGATTAACATCACATGCAAATCATAAGTGACATGATATGGCCATCAACTCGTGCTTTTGATCTCCATCTCCAAAGCACCGGCATGATCTCCATCGTCACCGGCGCCACACCATGATCCCCATCATCATGATCTCCATCATCGTGTCGCCATCGGGGTTGTCGCGCGCCCACCATGCTCTTACTACTATTGCTACCGTTTAGCGATAAAGTAAAGCATTACAAAGCGCTTAATGATTGACACGCAGGTCATACAACAATTAAAGACAACCCTATGGCTCCTGCCGGTTGCCGTATGCATCGACATGCAAGTCGATATTAACTATTACAACATGATCATCTCATACATCAAATATATCTCATCATGTCATTGGCCATATCATATCACATACATACCCTGCAAAAACAAGTTAGACGTCCTCTAATTTGTTGTTGCATGTTTTACGTGGCTGCTATGGGTATCTAGCAAGAACGCTTCTTACCTACGCAAAACCACAACGGTGATATTCAAGTTGCCATTTAACCTTCTACAAGGACCGCCTTGTTCTATTCCGATTCAACTAAGATAGGAGAGACAGACACCCGCCAGCCATCTTATGCAACAAAAGTCACATGTCTGTCGATGGAACCGGTCTCATGTACGTGGACATGTAAAGTTGGTCCGGGCCGCTTCATCCTATAATACCGCTGAATCAAGAAAGACTAAGGAGGGCAGCAATTTAAACATCAACGCCACAAACCCTTTTGTGTTCTACTCGAGAAAGCATCTACGCAAGATCCTAGCTCATGATGCCACTGTTGGGGAACGTTGCATGGGAAACAAAAATTTTTCCTACCGTTCACCAAGATCAATCTAGTAGATGCAACTACGAGGGGAGAGTGTGATCTACGTACCCTTGTAGATCGCTAAGCGGAAGCGTTATGAACGCGGATGATGGAGTCGTACTCGTCGCGATTCAGATCGCCGAAGACCTAGCACCGAAGCAATGGTGCCTCCGCGTTCTTCACACGTACGGCTCGGGGACGTCTCCTCCTTCTTGATCCAGCAAGGGATGGAGGAGAGGTTGATGGAGAACCGGCAGCACGACGGCGTGGTGGTGATGGTGGAGAAGAACTCCAGCAGGGCTTCGCCTAAGCACCGCGGGAGAAGAAGATGTAACGGGAGAGGGAGGGCAGCATCGAGGCACAAAACTGTGTTGGCTGCCCTCCCTTTGCCCCACTATATATAGGGGGGGTGGAGAGGTGAGGGTGCCCTAGGGTTTCCCCCCTAGGGGCCGGCGGCCAGGGCAAGGGGAGGGGGCGGCGGCCAGGGCAGGGGGGGCGGCCAGGCCCTAGGGTTTCCCCCTTTAGGTGCCTTGCCCCCCAAGGCCAAGGGGTGCGGCCAGCCCTAGGGGGTCCCACCCCCTTAGCCGCATGAGGAGAGGGCCCAGGGGGAGGCGCACAGCCCCCTGAGGGCTGTGGTGTTCCCCCTTGTGGCCCACTAGGCCCAGAACCACTTCCGGACCCCCCGAAAACCCTTCCGGTACTCCGCCGATTTCCCGATGCTCCCCGGAACACTTCCGGTACTCCGAAACCTTTCATCCTATATATCAATCTTCGTCTCCGGACCATTCCGGAGACCCTCGTCTTGTCCGGGATCTCATCCGGGACTCCGAACAACCTTCGGTAACCATACACTTTTCTCACTAACAACCCTAGCGTCACCGAACGTTAAGTGTGTAGACCCTGCGGGTTCGGAAACCATGTAGACATGACCGAGACACTCCCAGGTCAATAACCAATAGCGGGATCTGGATACCCATATTGGTTCCTACATGTTTCTCGATGATCTCATCGGATGAACCACGATGTCAAGGATTCAGGCAATCCCGTATACAGTTCCCTT
>LR738715.1:645857175-645913134 GCA_902687465.1 Secale cereale
CCCCCCCCCCCCGGGCCAGCCGTGGCCCAGCTGGCCAGCCCAACTAGGCAAAGGCCCAGCCATGCCGGCCCACCCAACTCCCTGGCCTACATAGCCCCCAAACCCTAAAACCTAGCCCACACCACTCATTCTCCCCCTGTCCCCCGATTGGATCGGGATCGGACCCAATCCAGTCGCCAGGCCATTCGACGCCGACGCCGGAGCTCCCACTCGCCGGACCGCTCCGCCGTCTCCGCCGCCGTCCTCGTCTCCGCCGGCTCCACCAAGCCTCGCCGCCCCCTCTCCTATGCAACGCCGGTGAGGCCGTCGGCCTCCGCCTCCCCTCTCCCCTCCCTCTCTCTCGGTCACACGCGCCACCACCGCCCCCGCACAGCCAGCGCCGCTCGGCTCCCCGCATCGATGCCTCGACGCTCTCGCCCACTGCGTCCTGCTTCCTCTGCCGCTCTACCTCCCTCCGTTGCCGCAGCCCGCCCCGGCTTCCTCTGTTGTGCGCACGCGCGCTCACCGTGCCCACGTGCGCTTCGGCTGCGCGACCCCGCTCGCGCTGCGCCCGCTTCGCTCTCCAGCTATTGCTATGCTGCTGCCGCCGCTGCTCCAATACCGTCGCCGGCGGCCGCGCCCCGCCATTCCACCGCGGCCCTGTCCCCTCAGCGACCGCCGCCTCCGCGACGCTGCGGCAGCTGCTTGATGCCGCTCCGCCACCCCGCACCCCTCTCTCCCGCCGCCCGCTTCTTCCACGCGCGACCGCTCCGGCCTCCCCCGCCTCGCACCCGCCGGCCGACTGCCGCGCGCCGCTGCTCGCCAGCGCGCCGGCTGCGCCCACCGCGGCCGCGGCTCGGCCCGCTGGCCCGCTCGCCCGCGGCCTTGCCGGCCGGCGCCCTTGCCGCGAGCCCGCCCCTGCTCGCCCGCCGTGGCCTCCCCGTCGGCGGCTGCTCCGCACCACGTGGACGCCCGCGGGCCAGCGGCCGTTCGGGCGGACGCCCCGCGCCCGCACCCGCCAACCCGTATGGTCGCTAGGGGCCCTGGCCCAATGACAGCCGGGGCCCATCCCCAGAACATTTTAATAATAAAAAAAGAATTTAAAAATATATATGAATAATAATAATAATAATAATTTAAAATATTATTAATTAAATAATTAATTAAGTTAATTAATCATCATTAGCTTAATCTAAACAGTAGTTAACCTAATTAATTCTGTTTAGTTAAATCAGTCAATGACTTGTGGACCCCACACGTCAATTTTACTAGTCAACACCTCTGTTGACTGCTGACGTCATGCTGATGCAATAATTCGAATTTTGAATTTATTTAATAATTAATAAATTAGAAAATGTTTTAAAACTTTAAAAATTAATATAAAATAATCTTTAACTCGGATGAAAATACTTTGTACATGAAAGTTGCTCAGAATTTCGAGACGAATCCGAATACGCAGACAGTTCGTCAACCACACATCCCTAGCATAGTGATCATGCAACTTTCCCCCTCCGTTTCATCCGTCCGAAAATGCGAAACACCGGGAATACTTTCCCGGATGCTTCCCCCCTTCACCAGTATCACCCTGTACTGCGTTAGGGCATACCTAACACCGTTTCATGTCATGTCATGCATCATCATGCATATGGTTGCATTTTATTCATTTTTTCTTCCCCCTCTTCTCTTCGATAGACTACGAGACCGACGCTGCTGCTGCCCCGATCGACTACAGTGTTGACGACCCCACCTTTGCTGCCTAGCTTCCAGGCAAGCCCCCCTTGATCAACCTGATATTGCCTATTATTCTCTCTACTGCTTGCGTTAGAGTAGTGTAGCATGTTACTGCTTTCGATTGATCCTACTCTGCTGCATAGCCTATCATTGTTGCTACAACTGTTGATACCTTTACCTGCAATCCTAAATGCTTAGTATATGATGCTAGTATTTCATTAGTGGCCCTACACCCTTGTCCGTCTGCCCTGCTATTCTATCGGGCCGTGATCACTTTGGGTGTGATCACGGGTATATACTACATAGATATTTTACATGATACATGTTGTGACTAAAAGTCGGGTCGGCTTGTTGAGTACCCGCGGTTGATTCACGGATTGGGGGCTGAAAGGACATACTTTCCCGACGGCCCTCTGTGTGGATCTTTGTTGCGGAGCGACATGGCAGGTTGAGACACCTAGGAGACAGGTGGGCCTGGCCCTGGTCGTTGTCCCCGGTTATTTCATAATAACACGCTTAACGAATTTGGATATTTGATCTGAGTCTGGCCGTTGGACTATACGCACTAACCAGCTACGTGGGAACAATTATGGGCACTCGACGTCGTGGTATCAGCCGAAGCCTTCTTGACGTCAGCATCTTAGCGGCGCGCGCAGGATTGGACTGGAACGCCTACTCTGGTATTAGGAGAGGCTAGGTCTGCTTACCGGCCGCCCTCGCAACGCGCAGGTGTGCATTGGGCGATGGGCCCAGACCCCTATGCGCTTAGGACTTAGACCGGCGTACTGACCTCGCTGTTGTGCTTAGGTAGGGCTGCGACGTGTTGATCTTCTGAGGCCAGGCATGACCCAGGAAAGTGTGTCCGGCCAAATGGGATTGAGCGTGCTGGGTTATGCGGTGCACCCCTGCAGGGAAGTTAATCTATTCGAATAGCCGTGTCCCTCGGTAAAAGGACGACCAGAAGTTGTATTCTGACCTCATGATAAGTAGAACCAGATACTTGATAAAACACACCCAGATGAGTTCCAGATATAACTCGATGGTTGCGCTCTCACAGGGTGATGTGCGGGAGGATCGCCGAGTAGGTTTATGCTATACGATGTTACTTGGTGAACTTACCATCTATTCTCTTCTACTGCTGCAAGATGGAGGCTGCCAGAAGCGTAGTCTTCGATTGGATTAGATATCCCCCTCTTATTTTGGCTTCCTGCAGTTCAGTCCATAGATGCTACCCATATCATTGTCACCATTGCATATGTAGTATAGATCCTTGCTTGCGAGTACTTTGGATGAGTACTCACGGTTGCTTTGCTCCCCCTTTTCCCCCTTCTGTTCCTTCTTCTCGGATGATGCAACCAGATGGTGGAGCCCAGGAGCCAGGCGCCACGTACGACGACTCCTACTACACCGGAGGCGCCTCCTACTACGTATAGTCTGCCAACGACGACCAGGAGTTGTTTAGGAGGATCCCAGGCAGGATGCATGCTCCTCTTTCGATCTGTATCCCAGTTTGTGCTAGCCATCTTATGGCAACTTGTTTAACTTTATGTCTGTACTCAGATATTTGTTGCTTCCGCTGACTCGTCTATGATCGAGCACTTGTATTCGAGCCCTCGAGGCCCTGGCTTGTAATATGAAGCTTGTATGACTTATTTTACTTTTAAAGTTGTGTTGTGATATCTACCAGTGAGTCCCTAATCTTGGTCGTACACATTTGCATGCATGATTAGTGTATAGACAAATTGGGGGTGTCACAGGTATGAATCATAGAGAAGTTGGAATACAGTAGGTTTAACACCAATATAAACAAAGAAGGAGTTCATTACAGTACCTTTGAGTGCTGGTTTGTTTTCTTATACTAACGGATCTCACGAGATTATTGGCTAAGTTTTGTGCTCTGAAGTTTTCAACTTTTGAGTATGGCTTTGATGGACTATGTAATAAAGAGTGACAAGAGCCTAAGCTTGGGGATGCCCAAGGTACCCCAAGGTAAAATTCAAGGACAACCAAAAGCCTATAATTGGGGATGCCTGATAACCCACAAGTGTAGGGGATCGCAACAGTTTTCGACGGTAAAGTATTCAACCCTAATTTATTGATTCGACACAAGGGGAGCCAAAGAATACTCTTAAGTATTAGCAGTTGAGTTTGTCAATCCAACCACACCTGGAAACTTAGTATCTGCAGCAAGGCAATTTAGTAGCAACGTAATATGGAGATGATGGTAACAGCAATAAAAGTAACGGTAGTGTTTTTGTAGTTTTTGTAATAGTAGCAGCGGAAAAGTAAATAAGCAACAAGCAATATGTGAAAAGCTCGTAGGCATTGGATCGGTGATGGGGAATTATGTAGGATCCGATTCCTCATGTAAAAGTTATAACCTAGGGTGACACAGAACTAGCTCTAGTTCATCAATGTAATGTAGGCATGTATTCCGAATATAGTCATACGTGCATGACATCTTTTGTGCTACCCTCCCGTGACAGCGGGGCCCTAGTGGAAACTAAGGGATATTAAGGCCTCCTTTTAATCACTGTTAAAGAAATCGGTAACTGGTAGCTGCTCGGTCGACTTGGGAGTAGCGATTACTCGGTGAATTGGCCTATTAACTGGATTAATCTGCCGATCATTAATTGGTTGATTAAATAGGAACATATACACATATTATAATTTTTTATGTATTATACCATACTCTCATACTGTTAGCTATGTAATATACAAAAATATGTTACTATTTGGTCAAAATCTAGCTTTTGGGGAGCAAGAGGGAGATGGTAGACGTTATGGGCTGAAAATTTTGGTTTTGTTTGCCCACACGTTAGTGGGCCATCTACGATTAGTCAGCCTAACAACTGATTAATCGGTCTGATAGGCAAGTTAATCGGCCTAACAACCGATTAATCGGTCTGATAGGCAAGTTAATCGGCCTGACAAGTTAACGCAGTGAATAGGTGCTCTTCGAGTCAGCCACCCAATGAGTAGCGATTAACTGGCCCGCTAACTGATGAATCAGACGAATTCTTGAACACTGCTTTTGAAAGAGTACCAGACCAAAGCATTAACACATAGTGAATACATGAACTCCTCAAACTACGGTCATCACTGGGAGTGGTCCCGATTATTGTCACTTCGGGGTTGCAGGATCATAACACATAGTAGGTGACTATTGACTTGCAAGATAGGATCAAGAACACACATATATTCATGAAAATATAAAAGGTTCAGATCTGAAATCATGACACTCAGGCCCTAGTGACAAGCATTAAGCATGGCAAAGTCATAGCAACATCAATCTTAGAACATAGTCGATACTAGGGATCAAACCCTAGCAAAACTAACTCGATTACATGGTAAATCTCATCCAACCCATCACCATCCAGCAAGCCTATGATGGAATTACTCAGGCACGGTGGTGAGCATCATGGAATTGCGATGGAGGAAGGTTGATGATGACGATGGCGATGATCTCCCCTCTCCGGAGCCCCGAACGGACTCCAGATCAGCCCTCTCGAGAGAGATTAGGGCTTGGCGGCGGCTCCGTATCGTAAAACGCGATAATTCTTCCTCTCTGATTTTTTTCTCCCCGAAAGTGAATATATGGAGTCCGGGGGTACATCGGTGGAGTAACAGGGGGCCACGAGGCAGGGGGCGCGCCCAGGGGGAGGGGGCGCGCCCCCCACCCTCGTGGACAGGGTGTGGGCCCCCTGGTCTGGATCTTTCCGCAGATATATTTTATATTTTCCAGAATAATTCTCCATTGATTTTCAGGTCATTCCGAGAACTTCTATTTCTGCACAAAAATAACACCACGGCAATTTTGCTGAAAACAACGTCAGTACAGGTTAGTTGCATTCAAATCATGCAAGTTAGAGTCCAAAACAAGGGCAAAAGTGTTTGGAAAAGTAGATACGTTGGAGACGTATCAACTCCCCCAAGCTTACACATTTGCTTGTCCTCAAGCAATTCAGTTGATAAACATATAGTGATAAGGAAAAACTTTGACAAACTCTGTTTGCTCTTGTTGTTGTAAATATGTAAGGCCAGCATTCAATTTTTCAGCAAAGATCATGAACTAACCACATTCACAATAACTTTCAGGTCTCATGTCTACTCATATCAATGGCATAATCAACTAGCGAGCAATAATAATAAACCTCAGATGACAACACTTTCTCAAAACAATCATAATATGATATAACAAGATGGTATCTCGCTAGCCCTTTCTGAGACCGCAAAACATAAATGCAGAGCACCTTTAAAGATCAAGGACTGACTAGACATTGTAATTCATGGTAAAAGAGATCCAGTCATAATCATACTCAATGCAAATTAATAGTAATACATGCACATGACAGAGGTGCTCTCCAACTAGTGCTCTTTAATAAGAGGATGATGACTCATCATAAAATTAAATAGACAGGCCCTTCGCAGAGGGAAGCAGGGATTTGTAGAGGTGCCAGAGCTCATTTTTTAAATAGAGATGAATAGTATTTTGAGCGGTATACTCTCATTGTCAACATAACAACCAAGAATCTCGATATCTTCCATGCTACACACATTATAGGCGGTTCCCAAACAGAATGGCAAAGTTTATACTCCCCCAACCACCAACAGGTACCGTCCAAACCAGCAACAGCCCTGGGGGAGTTTTGTTTGATTATTATGATTTGAGCACGGGACTGGGCATCCCGGTTACCATCCATTTTCTCATGAATGATGAGCGGAGTCCAGTCATCGTGAGAATAACCCACCCAGCATGGAAGATATAGACAACCCTAGTTGATACATGAGCTATTCGAGCATACAAAACATAATTTCATTTGAAGGTTTAGAGTTTGGCACATACAATTTTTTTTGGAACGGCAGGTAGATACCGCATATAGGAAGGTACGGTGGACTCATGTGAAATGACTTTGGGGTTTATGGAAGTGGATGCACAAGCAATATTCCCGCTTAGTATAAGTGAAGGCTAGAAAGAGACTGGGAAGCGACCAGCTAGAGAGCGACAATAGTCATGAACGTGCATTAAAATTAATCAACAGTGAGTGCAAGCATGAGTAGGATATAAATCACCATGAACATAAATATCGTGGATGCTATGTTGTTTTTGATTCAACTACATGCGTGAACATGTGCCAAGCCAGACAACTTGAATCGTTCAAAGGAGGATACCACCCTATCATACCACATCACAACCATTCTAATATCATGTTGGCATGCAAGATAGACCATTATAAACTCTTAGCTAATTAAACATGGCATAAGCAGCTATGATCTCTAATTGTCATTGCAAGCATGTTTCATTCATAATAGGTTGAATCAGGAACGATGAACTATCATATTTACAAAAACAAGAGAGGTCGAGTTCATACCAGCTTTTCTCATGTCAATCAATTCATCATATATCATCATTATTGCCTTTCACTCGCACGACCGAACGGTGTGGATAATAATAATAGTGCACGTGCATTGGACTAACCTGGAATCTGCAAGCATTTAATACAAGAGAGAAGACAAGGTAATATGGCTCAAGGTTAAATTAACAATAGTGCACATGCATTGGACTAATAATAATAGTGCACGTGCATTGGACTAACCTGGAATCTGCAAGCATTTAATACAAGAGAGAAGACAAGGTAATATGGCTCAATGTTAAATTAACAATAAAGCATATGAGAGCCACTAAGCATTTTCAATCATGGTCTTCTACTCTTGACCCCCAAAGAAAACAAAAGAAACTATTTACATGGGAAAGCTCCCAACAAGCAAAAGAAGAACACACAATCTTTTTGGGTTTTATTTTAATTACTACTACTACAGGCATGGAAAGTAAACTAGCTAAAAGCTACAACTAATTTTTTTGTTTTTCTTAAGGTTTTTCTAACCCGCAAGAAAAAGACTAAGAAAAGAAATGAAACTAAGCATGGATGGTACAATGAAAGAGTGTGAGCACCGACAACTAGAATAGGTGCGTGAACATGAATGTAATGTTGGTGAGAAACACATACTCCCCCAAGCTTAGGCTTTTGGCCTAAGTTGGTCTATGGCCACATATCGAAGCTACTTTCTCTGGTGTACTGAGAAGCGTCCTTTGGGTGCCACTGGTTGGCAAGCTCATTCGGATCCCACCCATAAACAGACTAACGGTAAGGGTCAAGTGGTGGCTTCGGCTCAGGCTCTGAAGCTTGTGACTGGCTCTGGTACTTGTAAAAGGCATCTGATGAAACGAGGTATATGCCTGAAAACAGATCAAACAGAGATGGTGAAAGCAAGGTAATAATCTCACAGTATTTTTCGTGAAACCTCAATTTATAATTAAGCAACTTCTCCTTATCTTTAACAATAAAATCATGTGCTATCATACTCTTATATTCTAGATAAACAGGGGCAAGAAATTTTTCTTCCTTCTCATGATTCCTAATAGGTATTCTAAAATGTTAAGCAAGGCGAAAAGCAAAGATGCCTCCAAAGACGGGACCTTTGGTGCGATTCAGACTTAATCGTTTAGCAACGACGGCACCCAAGCTAAAGGTTGTGTCTCGAAACAAAGCATGGCACAAAATGACAATATCATGGGCACTAAGGTTCCCACTGTTCCCACGACCAATTAAACATCTACTAGCAAATATAGCAAAGTAGCGTAGAACAGGAAAATGTATGCTTGTAATTCTTGCCCCTGAAACTTGCCTAGTTTCCCCTACAGCTATCATGCAAATAAACCCTTCAACATCATCACGACGTGGTTCATCGAGACTACCAGCAAAGGGTATCTTGCATACTTCACAAAATTCAAAGAATGTCATCTCCTTAACCTCGTCATATAAACGAAACTCCACTGAAGGTGGTGATTTCTTAGCATGAAAATGAAAGTTTTGCTTGTGAAAATATTAGTGAGTAAGAGATACTGTTCACGCTGGTCGTGGAGGAAGTCAATGAGACCTGCATTGTTTGCCAAATAATAAAAGTCTTCGTAAATCCCGGTGGCTTCCAAGAATTCATTAGAAGGACATTCACACGGCCGAACTTCCGCAGTACGAGGAAGATTATATTTGGGCTTCTTATTTTCTTCCTTATTCTTATCCTCTGAACTTTTACTGGAGGAGCCTCTCAACAATCTCTTTATCATTTTCCTCCTGTGAAAATTTCTGAAATTTTTAGTAACTCAAAATAAAAGTGAACCAAACTCAACAAGATTGATAGCAACAACTCCTACAAGTGTCTAGAGACTATATCATGCATTAGAACTACTTGGGACCAAAGAAATTTGTCATGCAAGCTCAAGAACAAGGTCACCACAGCAGCAAAAATTTGCAATAAATAAAGCACTAGAACAAAAACTAATTGGATCAATGGAGGAGTCACATACCAAGGAACAATCTCCCCCAAACAGTTTTGTGAATGGAGCTTTGAGCTAGGAGATCGAAAATGGCAGCAAGAAGAGCTAGAACTCGTGCTTGAGCTGGATAGTGATTTTTTTGGAGGAAGAAGGAGTGTGTGGGTGCAGGAATAAGTGGAGGGGGGCCACGTGGGGCCCACGAGGCAGGGGGCGTGCCCTGTGAGGGTGGGCACGCCCTGGACCCTCGTGGCCAGGTGCTGCCTCCCCTCGCTGTGTTTTCTGTGCCATATATTCTCAAATATTCTAGAAAAAATCATATTTCATTTTCAGGGCATTTGGATAACTTTTATTTTCAGGGTATTTTTTATTGCACGGATAAGTCTGGAAACAGACATAAGATAATATTTCTTCATTATTTAATCTAATTAACACAAAGTAAAAGGAGGGTATAGAAGGTTGTGCTATCTAGATTCGCCCATCTCATGCTCGTCAAAAGGAATCCAATAAACAAGGTTGATCAAGTCTTGTTAATAAACTCTTTCCGAATAACATGAAACCGGAGAATTTTCGAATAACACTAGGTTACCACAATGGGGATATGGATGTCCCTTACAATAAGAATGTCATATGTCTTCTTGACAGTAGGAAGAGGAAATTCAAAACCTCCAATAGTAATAGTTGAAATTTTTCCAGTAGAATTGATATTGTGGGCCTGAGGTTGTTTCCTCGGAAAGTGTACCGCATGCTCATTACCACTGACATGAAAAGTGACATTGCCCTTGTTGCAATCAATAACAGCCCCTGCAGTATTCAAAAAGGGTCTACCAAGGATAATAGACATACTATCGTCCTCGAGAATATCAAGGATAACAAAGTCCATTAGAATAGTAACATTTGCAACCACAACAGGCACATCCTCACAAATACCTACATGTATAGCAGTTGATTTATCGGCCATTTGCAAAGATATTTCAGTAGGTGTCAACTTACTCAAGTCAAGTCTACGATATAAAGAGAGAGGCATAACACTAACACCGGCTCCAAGATCACATAAAGCAGTTTTAACATAGTTGCCTTTAATGGAGCAAGGTATAGTAGGTACTCCTGGATCTCCTAGTTTCTTAGGTATTCCACCTTTAAAAGTGTAATTGGCAAGCAGGGTGGAAATTTCAACTTCAGGTATTTTTCTTTTGGTAGTAATAATATCTTCCATATACTTAGCATAAGGATTTGTTTTAAGCATATCAGTCAGACGCATATGCAAAAAGATAGGTCTAATCATTCCAGCAAAGTGCTCAAAATCCTCATCATCCTTTTTCTTGGATGGTTTAGGAGGAAAAGGCATGGGTTTCTGAACCCATGGGTTTCTTTCCCTATCGTGCTTCCTAGCAACAAAGTCTCTCTTATCATAATGTTGATTCTTTGATTGTGGGTTATCAAGATCAATAGCAGGTTCAATCTCTACATCATTATCATTGCTAGGTTGAGCATCATCATGAGCATCATCATTAACATTACCACTAGGTTCATGTTCATTACCAGATTGTGTCTCAGCATCAGAAATAGAGATATCATTGGGATTCTCAGGTGTGTCAGCTACAGGTTCACTAGAAGCATGCAAATTCCTGTCATTTTTCTTTTTCTTCTTCTTAGAAGAACTAGGTGCATCTAAATTAGCTCTCTGAGAATCTTGCTCAATTCTCTTAGGGTGGCCCTCAGGATACAAATGTTCATGAGTCATCTTACCCCCTCTAGTTGCAAGTCTAACAGCATAGTCATTATTCTTACTATTTAATTCATTGAGCAAATCATTCTGAGCCTTAAGTACTTGTTCTACTTGAGTGGTAACCATAGAAGCATGTTTACTAATGAGTTTCAATTCACCTTTAACTCTAGACATATAATCACTCAAGCGTTCAATCATATAAGCATTACGTTGCAATTGTCTACCAACATAAGCATTGAAGTTTTCTTGCTTCACAATAAAATTGTCAAACTCATCTAAGCATTGGCTAGCAGACTTATAACGAGGAATATCACCTTCATCAAATCTATAAAGAGAATTTACCTTTACTACCCGTGTCGGGTTATCAAGACCATGTATTCCTTCGATAGGCGGTAAATTCTTAACATCTTCAGCTTTAATACCTTTTTCTTTCATGGATTTCTTTGCCTCTCGCATATCTTCAGGACTGAGAAATAGAACTCCCCTTTTCTTCGGAGTTGGCTTAGGGGCTGGTTCAGGAAGTGTCCAATTATTTTCATTGGCCAGCATATTATTCAATAGTAATTCAGCTTGATCAACTGTCCTTTCCCTGAAAACGCAACCAGCACAACTATCCAGGTGGTCTCTGGAAGCATCAATTAGTCCATTATAAAAGACATCAAGTATATCATTCCTCTGAAGAGGATGATCAGGCGAAGCATTAAGTAATTGGAGAAGCCTCCCCCAAGCTTGTGGGAGACTCTATTCTTCAATTTGCACAAAAGTATATGTTTCCCGCAAGGCAGCTTGTTTCTTATGAGCGGGCAAATATTTAGCAGAGAAGTAATACATCATATCCTGGGGACTACGCACACAACCATGATCAAGATAATTAAACTATGTCTTAGCATCACCCTTTAACGATAAAGGAAATAACTTAAAGATATAGTAATAATGAATCTTTTCATCATTGGTAAAAAGGGTGGCTATATCATTCAACTTAGTAAGATGTGCCACAACAGTTTCAGATTCATAGCCATGGAAAGGATCAGATTCAACCAAAGTAATTAACTCAGGATCAACAGAGAAATCATAATCCTTATCAATAACAAAGATAGGTGAAGTAGCAAAAGCAGGGTCATATTTCATTCTAGCATTCAAGGACTTTTCTTTCAGCTTAGATAATAATTTCTTAAGATCATATCTATCGTTGCAAGCAAGAAAGTCTCTAGCAGTTTCTTCATCCATAACATAACCCTCAGGAATAACAGGCAATTCATATCTAGGGGGAGAATCTTCATCATCACTTTCATAAATATTATCAGTTTCAATATTTGCATTCTCCCTAACCTTAGCAATTTGTTCATCTAGAAATTCACCTAGTGACACATTATTATCAAGCATAGAAGTATTTTCATCATACATAGCAGAAGTGGCATCATCAAGAACATGCGACATATCAGATTCAATAGCGGGAGTAGGTGTCGCAAATTTACTCATAACAGACGGTGAATCAAGTGCAGAGCTAGATGGCAGTTCCTTACCTCCCCTCGTAGTTGAGGGAACGATCTTGGTTTTTGAGTCCTCCAAATTCTTTATAGTGATCAACAGATATAAATCCCAAGTGACATAGAGAATATAGCTATGCTCCCCGGTAACGGCGCCATAAAATAGTCTTGATAACCCACAAGTATAGGGGATCACAACAGTTTTCGAGGGTGAAGTATTCACCCCAAATTTATTGATTCAACACAAGGGGAGCTAAAGAATACTCTTAAGTATTAGCAGCTGAGTTGTCAATTCAACCACACCTGGAAACTTAGTATCTGCAACAAGGTAATTTAGTAGCAAAGTAATATGGAGATAATGGTAACAACAATAAAAGTAATGGTAGTGTTTTTGTAGTTTTTGTAATAATAGCAGCGGAAAAGTAAATAAGCAACAAGCAATATGTGAAAAGCTTGTAGGCATTGGATCGGTGATGGGGAATTATGTCGAATGCGATTCCTCATGTAAAAGTTATAACCTAGGGTGACACAGAACTAGCTCCAGTTCATCAATGTAATGTAGGGATGTATTCCGAATATAGTCATACATGCTTGTGGAAAAGAACTTGCATGACATCTTTTGTCCTACCCTCCCGTGGCATCGGGGTCCTAGTGGAAACTAAGGGATATTAAGGCAACCTTTTAATAGAGTACCGGACCAAAGCATTAACACATAGTGAATACATGAACTCCTCAAACTACGGTCATCATCGGGAGTGGTCCCGATTATTGTCACTTCGGGGTTGCCGGATCATAACACATAGTAGGTGATTATTGACTTGCAAGATAGGATCAAGAACACACATATATTCATGAAAACATAATAGGTTCAGATCTGAAATCATGGCACTCGGGCCCTAGTGACAAGCATTAAGCATGGCAAAGTCATAGCAACACCAATCTTAGAACATAGTGGATACTAGGGATCAAACCCTAACAAAACTAACTCGATTACAAGTTAAATCTCATCCAACCCATCACCGTCCAGCAAGCCTACGATGGAATTACTCACGCATGGCGGTGAGCATCATGGAATTGGCGATGGAGGAACGTTGATGATGACGATGGTGACGATCTCCCCTCTCCGGAGCCCCTAACGGACTCCAGATCAGCCCTCCCAAGAGTGATTAGGGCTTGGCAGCGGCTCCGTATTGTAAAACGCGATAATTCTTCCTGTCTGATTATTTTTTCCCCGAAAGTGAATATATGGAGTCCGGGGATACGTCCGTGGAGTAACAGGGGGACCACGAGGCAGGGGGCGCGCCAAGGGGCAGGGGGCGCGCCCCCACCCTCGGTGACAGGGTGTGGGCCCCCTGGTCTAGATCTTTCCGTAGATATTTTTTATATTTTCCAAAATAATTCTCCGTTGATTTTCAAATCATTCTGAGAACTTTTATTTCTGCTCAAAAATAACACCATGGCAATTCTGCTGAAAACAGCGTCAGTCCGGGTTAGTTCCATTCAAATCATGCAAGTTAGAGTCCAAAACAAGGGCAAAAGTGTTTGGAAAAGTAGATACGTTGGAGACGTATCAATGCCCCGGGAAGGCATCCCCTGTTTCGTCTTCATCTATCGGTAACTATACTTGAGACTATATTTTTATTCACCACATGATATGTGTTTTGCTTGGAGTGTCATGTATAATTTGAGTCTTCGCTTTCTAGTTTGCCACAATCATCCTTGCTAGACACACCTTTTGAGAGAGATAAATATGATTTAGAATTTATTAGAATACTCTTTGTGCTTCACTTATATGTTTGGAGCTAGATAGTTTTGCTCTAGTGCTTCACTTATATCTTTTAGAGCAAGGTGGTGGTTTATTTTGTAGAAATTGTTGATCTCTCATGCTTCACTTATATCCTTTTGAGAGTCTTTTAGAACAGCATGGTAATGTTCTTGGGTTATGAAACTAGTCCTAATATGATAGGCATCCAAGATGGGTATAGTAAAAACTTTCATATAAAGTGCATTGAATATTATGAGAAGTTTGATACTAGATGATTGTTTTGAGATATGAGGATGATAATATTAGAGTCATGCTACTAGCGTAGTTGTGAATTTGAGAAATATTTGTGTTAAGGTTTGCAAGTCCCGTAGCATGCACGTATGGTAACCGTTGTGTGACAAATTTGAAGCATGAGGTATTTCATTGAGTGTGATCCTTTGTGTGGAGGTTGGGATCGCGCGATGGTTAAATCCTACCAACCCTTCCCCTAGGAGCATGCATGTAGTACTTTGTTTTGATGACTTGTAGATTTTTGCAATAAGTATGTGAGTTCTTTATGACTAATGTTGAGTCCATGGATTATACGCACTCTCACCCTTCCAGCATTGCTAGCCTCTCTTGTACCGCACAACTTTTGCCGGTACCATACACCACCATATACCTTCCTCAAAATAGCCACCATACCTACCTATCATGGCATTTCCATAGCCATTCCGATATATATTGCCATGCAACTTTCCACCATTCCGTTTGCTATGAAATGCTTCATCATTGTCATATTTCCATGCATGATCATGTAGTTGACATCGTATTCATGGCTAGGCCACCATGCAAAAATTTTCGTACATGTCACTCTTGATTCATTGCACATCCCGGTACACCGCCGGAGGCATTCATATAGAGTCATACTTTGTTCTAGTATCGAGTTGTAATATCGAGTTGTAAATCAATATAAGTGTGATGATCATCATTATTAGAGCATTGTCCCAAAGAAAAAAAAGAACAAAATGAAAAAGAAAGAAGGAAAGGCCAAGGAAAAAAAGGCCCAAAAAAAGAAAAAAAGTAAAAGAAAAGAAAAAAGGGACAATGCTACTATCTTTTTCCACACTTGTGCTTCAAAGTAGCACCGTGATCTTCATGATAGAGAGTCTCTTATTTAGTCACTCTCATATGCTAGTGGGAATTTTCATTATAGAACTTGGCTTGTATATTCCAACGATGGGCTTCCTCAAATGCCCTAGGTCTTCGTGAGCAAGCAAGTTGGATGCACACCCACTTAGTTTGTTTTGTTGAGCTTTCATACATTTATAGCTCTAGTGCATCCGTTGCATGGGAATCCCTACTCACTCACATTGATATCTATAGATGGGCATCTCCATAGCCCATTGATACGCCTAGTTGATGTGAGACCATCATCCTCTTTTGTCTTCTCCATAACCACCACTCTATTCCACATATTGCTATGTCCATGGCTCACACTCATATATTGCGTGAAACTTGAAAGAGTTTGAAAAAAATTAAGTATGAAACAAGTGCTTGGCTGAAACCTGGGTTGTGCATGATTGGAGTATTTTGTGTGACAAAGATGAAGCATAGCCTAACTATATGATTTTGTAGGGATGAACTTTCTTTAGCCATGTTATTTTGAGAAGACATGATTGCTTTGTTAGTATGCTTGAAATATTACTATTCTTATATCAACATAGACTTTTATCTTGAATCTTTCGAATATGAACATTCATGCCACAATAAATAAATTACATTGAGAATTATGTTAGTTAGCATTCCACATCAAAAATTCTGTTTTTATCATTTATCTACTCGAGGACGAGCAGGAAATAAGCTTGGGGATGCTTGATACGTCTCCAACGTATCTATAATTTTTTATTGTTCCATGCTATTATATATTCTGATTTGGATGTTTAATAGGCTTTATTATACACTTTTATACTATTTTGGGACTAACCTACTAACTCAAGGCCCAGTGCAAATTGCTGTTTTTTGCCTATTTCAGTATTTCGCAGAAAAGGGATATCAAACGGAGTCCAAACGGAATGAAACCTTCGGGAGAGTTATTTTTGGAACTGTATTTACCCAGAAGAATTGGAGTACACACGAGGGAACGAGAGAGGCGTCCACGAGGGTCTAGGGCGCGCCTAGGGGGCAGGCGCGCCCCCACCCTCGTGGGCCCCCTCTGGCTCCCCCGATGCCCTCCTTCCTCCTATATATATCCACGTACCCTGAAACAAACAAGGTAACAGAGAAAACCCTAATTCCACCGCCGCAACCTTTTGTTCCCGTGAGATCCCATCTTGGGGCCTGTTCCGGAGCTCCGTCGGAGGGGGGATCCATCGTGGAGTGTTTCTACATCAACACCATAGCCTCACCAATGAGTTGTAATTAGTTTACCGCAGACCTTTGGGTCCATAGTTATTAGCTAGATGGTTCTCCTCTCTTTTTGGATCTCAATACCAAGTTCTCCTCGGTCTTCGAGGAGATCTATTAAATGTTATCTTTTTGCGGTGAGTTTGTCGAAATCAGATGAATTGTGGGTTTATGATCAAGATTATCTTTGAACAATATTGGATTCTTTTCTGAAATCTTTTATGTATGATTATAATATCCTTGCAATTCTCTTCGAATTATTGGTTTGGTTTGGCCTACTAGATCTATAGTTCTTGCAAGGGGCGAAGTGCTTGGCTTCGGGTTCAATCTTGCGGTGTCCTTTCCAAGTGACAGCAGGGGCAGCAAGGCACGTATTGTATTGTTGCCATCGAGGATAAAAAAGATGGGGTTTATATCATATTGCTTGAGTGTATCCCTCTACATCATGCCATCTTGCTTAAAGCATTACTCTATTCTTATGAACTTAATACTCTAGATGCATGCTGGATAGCGGTCGATGTGTGGGGTAATAGTAGTAGATGCAGAATCATTTCCGTCTACTTGTTACGGACGTGATACCTATATATAACGATCATGCCAAGATATTCTCATAACTATGCACTTTTATCAATTGCTCGACAGTAATTTGTTCACCCACCATAGAATTCTGCTACCATGAGAGAAGCCACTAGTGAAACCTATGGCCTCTGGGTCTATTCTCAACATATTAAATCTACAATCTACTTTACTTTGCTTTATTTACTTTTGTTCTTATATCCAAAAATACCAAAAATATCACACTATCCTATCTATCAGATCTCACTTTCGTAAGTGACCGTAAAGGGATTGACAACTCCTTATCACGTTGGCTGCGAAGTTCTTATTTGTTTGTGCAGGTGCGAGGGACTCGCGCGTGGTCTCCTATTGGATTGATACCTTGGTTCTCAAAAACCGAGGGAAATACTTACGCTACTGTGCTGCATCACCCTTTCCTCTTCCTCTTCGAGGGAATACAACGCAAGCTCGAGAAGTAGCAGGGGGCCATAGGTTTCACTAGTGGCTTCTCTCATGATAGCAGAATTCTACGGTGGGTGAACAAATTACTGTCGAGCAATTGATAGAAAAGCGCATAGTTTTGAGAATATCTAGGCATGATCATTATATATAGGTATCACGTCCGTAACAAGTAGACGGAAATGATTCTGCATCCGTTGCATGTTCTTCAGTTAAGCTGCATCTTCTCTGTCGAGATCGATGCAGTGGCGTAGTGGCGTGTCCCCGTCAGTTTCGTCAGGGAGACGCGAGTTCAATCCCTTGCGGGCGCTGTGGTTTCCGCCCCTTTTTTCATTTTTGTGTGAGGCTGACAGCAGCGCCCCACCTGCCAGCCTCACAGTAGCAGTGCCAGCCCACGCGCGCACCCGCTCGCCAGCTCAGCCGCTCCTGGCCCCCATGTCAGTGACTGTGCCTCGCTGAGCCTGAGTCAGTTTGGTCCTGGCGCCTATTTGTTTTATTTTCTTTTTTGTTTTTGTTTTTCTTTTCTGTTTTTCTGTTTTATTTAATATCTGCATATTTATGCTTCATATGGAAACGAGCCCTATATGAAAGGTGCTTAGAATTTTGTGTAGATTATGAATATGTAACTTGCTGCCATGTTTGAAATATTTAAAATGTTGTTGAATTTAAATTTGAATTAAATATACTCAAACTTGCACAAATCATAACTAATTCTCTACAACTCCAATTTTAACAAACTTTATATGCATTTGGGGTAGAAAAATGTGTAGAATATTTTGGTGCTGTTGTTTAGCATGTTTGACAAGTCCATCACAGTAGTATTTCAAATCTGTCCCAAATGCAAATACATGAATATGGGGTTTTCTGGAAATTGTTGTATTGAATTCCAGCCCATTTAAAATTGCAAGCATGTTGCTGTTTTGTTTAGTGCACCCTTGCCATGTTAACCAACCCCTTTAAACCATGTTGGTTGCTTGTTTGATAATCTACATAAACTTGCTAAGTTGTTACTTCACTTGTTTCACATGTGTGGTTGTTCTTGTTTGTGGTGATGTTATTGCATTCTTGTGACCTAGGCCATGCATCATATCTTTCATGTTCACATGCTTCATGTTCATGCATCATGTGATTGAGCACTGCACATTGATTGATCTTGTTCCATTGTGCATTGTTGTGTTTGGTTAGAGCCTGGTGAAGATTTTGAGGACGAGGTTTCTACCATGGTTGAGTGTGAGGAGCCAGATTACGTTCCCTCCGAGGATTCAACAGGCAAGATGACCTGACCCAGATATCATTACTATCTTTGCCTATTGCTAGATGTCTCGCTCTTTAGCTTCTTGCCTCGATGCCCATGTTTGTTTGTCAGCCTCCTATTGTAGCCATGAATATCTCTAACCACCCAACCTAGAAAACCTTTGATTGGCTACGTAAGCTTTGCTCAGCCCTTCTTATAGCATTGATAGTTGCAGGAGAAGATTCGAAGATTCTTTGCTTCATGTTGAAGTATTGTTGGGATATCACACTATATAATCTGTTAAAAACTAAATCATCTATATACTTGGCAATGGGTGGAAGGCTAAGCCTTCACTTGGTGTTTTGTTCCACTCATGCCTCCCTAGGAACCGTTTAAACCGGTGTTATATTCCTTGATTTTGCGTCCCTAACACGGTTGGGGTTTATGGGCCCCCCTCGATAAACCGCTTAGCGCTAAAGCTTTTCCAGCAAGGCCCAACCTTGGTTTTACATTTGCCTAATAACTAAAACTTGCATAGCGAGTTATAAACCCTTTTCTTAATCAACAACCCGGGCCATTGCTCCACATGAGTGTTGGTCCAAACTAGGGGTCCTGCAGGGCCACCTTGGGGGAACCCGAGGGCAGGTAAAAACCTGTAGCGTCGCCCATTCGGTCGTGGCCTGAGACTAGATACGCGCAGCTACTGTCAGGGTGTCGGCATGCCGGGAGGTCTTGCTGGATTAGTTTTACCTTAGTCGGAATATCTTGAGCACGTGATTCCGAGAATACTCGGGTCTTCCCACCTTGGAGTTGCGACTCCGCAGATCGTGAGCTTGTGATGGGCTAAGTTGGGACACCCCTGCAGGGATTTGATCTTTCGAAAGCCGTGCCCGCGGTTATGTGGCAGATGGGATTTTGTTAATATCCGGTTGTAGAAAACTTGACACTATGATCTTAATACACTACCGGCGTGAGTTACCGTGATGGTCGCTTTCCGAAAGGGGTTCAGGAAGTGAACACGGTGGGGTTATGTTTGACGTGCTTAGATAGGATCACTTACTGATCACTTTGACGATCGTTGGCACTTCTCTTCTCGCTCTAAACACGTTAGCTAGTGCTAGTGCAGCTGCAACCCTGTTCTTCAGCCTTGTTCCACACCCAAGGCTTAGCTAGTTTTGCTACACGGGAACGGGATTGCTGAGTCCTCCGTGGCTCACAGTTTCTACACAACACCAGATGCAAGTACCATGGTGAACTACACAGCTGGTGGTTCAGAGTTGTACTAGGAGTTCGACGAAGAACGTGGGCGATACTACGTGTCTTATCCAGAGGATCAGTAGGGCTCTTACTAGGATGTTATGATAGGGACCTTGTGTTATTTATGGTATCTTTCATTTGGACCTTCGTCCGTAGTCGGACTCTGATGTTATTGGATGATGATTGTTTATGTAATGTATTGAGTGACGTGGTGAGTGTAAGCCAACTACTCTTTTGCAATTTCATCCCTCTTTTACATGAGTCGTGCAAAGATACCATACTTGAGATCATTCTAGTATGAGCTTATACCTTTAAGTCGTGCCTCGACACATGCGAGGTATAATCTCATACTGGGCATTACAAGTTGGTAATCAGAGCCTTCTCCGACCTAGGAGCCCCCACTCAGTGATCGAATCGCTGACGGTTGAGTCTAGGCACACACTTGAAAATGTTTTGAGTCTTACATATATATCGGAGAGTAGGATTTCTTTTTGCTCCTCATCCCTTTTTCACTCTGGTGAGGACTCCTGACGATTACTTATCTCTTCTACTCTAAAAAATTCACTATTTTTTTTAGGATCACGCGAGTATTGTTTGAATTGTTCCGATGTCTTTGTGATGAGAACATTGTTCTTGATGCCTCCTGTCATTTAGGGGTTGTGGCAGTGTCCCGGTGAGTTGAGCTCCGAGGTGTTGTCGTCACAAATCTAACGCAGCAGTTCTAGAATACATAAGACGGCCGACATCGAAAACTCTTCTATGCGGTTAGTGGCAAGATAACCCCGACATCACCCAATACTGGGGAGGTAGTTCGGGAGTATTGCCATAGCTTGTATATCAGATGCGTTTCGAAGGTCCGAGGTAAACGGTTTCCGAAAATAACTGGTTATGTGTTGAAGGATGGATACAGCTGGATGTAGGATTAGAGTTGAGTGCGCGGTGCTTCCCCTATATCCCCAACACCTAATTGCATAACTGGAAACTTTCGAAAATTAATAGGTGGGTTCATCTAGTAGTTCGTAGGCATTCTTCCAACGAATGCATGATAAGGAGTTCGGGGTTCTACATTGAGTGAAGTGGTTTTATGGGCGTTTGTTCCGATCGGGAGTTGCATCTTAAAGGGTCCTTGGCTATGCTGATCCGGGGATTGCAAAACCCTTTTGTAACACATTACATGAGCTTTCAGCACGAATATGTCGAACGAAGCTTCTATCTTGTATTTGCTCTATCTTCTCTTTGTTGTTTTATTTACCTTTTGTTCTCCCACGTGGCTTCTTGAGAAGATTATTGTATCACTAAACTGTGGATTACATTCGCTCATTTTGTTCGGATGTTCTTATGAAGATTTATGTTGCAGTTCTAGCCGTTGATTCAGCTTATTTCTTTCAATCAATGGCTAATAGTTGTCATCTCATTCAGGATGGCTCCTAAAAGGGATCCCAATGCTAACCCAGAGGGTGAAGAAGTTCCTGATCGTCCTCCTTCCCCTCCTCCTCTGTCTGAGGCCTGGAGAGCAATTATGCAAGCGACAAACCAGAACACCCAGATGCTTATGAAAATGATGCAGAACATTCAAGCAAATCAAGCAAATCAAGGTGGTCATGGGAACCAAGGCCAAGGAAATCTGTTCAATCAACCTCACTTTGCTTCACTCAACCAGTTCCTGGCAAACCAACCGAAGTCTTTAAGTTACTGTGTGGATCCGCTAGATGCTGAAGACTGGATAATAGACATCAAGAAGCACTTTGAATGCAGTAACGTGAGACCTGAGGATTATGTCAAGTTTGCCGCCTTCGAACTCAAGGATCAAGCTGCTGATTGGTGGCAACAGTACAAAGATTCCAGAGGTGGGCGTGAAATCTCGTGGACCGACTTCTGCAAGGATTTCCACTCTCACCACATTCCAACTAGTGTCATCGAAGGCATGCGTGAGCAATTCCGCAACCTGAAGCAGGGCACCATGTCCGTTTATCAATACAATGTCAAGTTCCAGAACCTTGCCCGCTATGGCAAGCAAGACACCCCAGATTCCAAGAGCAAGATTTATCAGTTCCATGGTGGTCTGAAGGATGAACTCCAACTAGCTCTCACCTTGTTTGAGCCGGATGAATTTGATCAATTCTATAACATGGCACTTAAGCAAGAGGCAGCTCAGCTCAAGGTTGAAGCTTCCAAAAAGAGGATCAAAGATGCTGTTAACTCCTCCTCTTCTTCCCAAGTGGTCGCAAAGCAACATAAGTTTTGGCTTCCACCTCCTCCAGTGCTCCGCCCTCCCAACAACAACAACAAGCATTCTGGTGGCCGTGGCTTCTCCCACCCACCCAACCCAAGCAATCAGTCCAAGAATCACTTTCAAGCTTCGAAGTCAAGTGCTCCTTATCACCGTCCTCTCTCAGAAGTGGTTTGCAACAAGTGCACTCAGAAGGGTCACTATGCTAACAAGTCTCCCAACCCAAGGCGCCTTCCGCCTCCTCCACCTGTCAGCACTGCTATTGTCAAGCACAATCCCAAGCAAGCAAGAGTGAATCTGATGAATGCAGCTCAAGCAGAGAATTCTTCAGATGTGATACTTGGTAACCTTCCAGTTAACTATATTCCTGCAAAAGTGCTGTTTGATTCGGGTGCATCTTGTTCTTTCATGTCTCAACCTTTTGCATCCAAGCATAATGTTGACATCAAAAGCTTGCCAAGGGAGCTATCAGTTATTTCTCCGGGGAGCGAATGCATTCTAATATATTTGCTCTGGATATTTCTATTTATATGGGTGATTACCGCTTTCTGGTTTCTCCGGTTATTCTAGGTAACTCCGACATTGATCTTATTCTTGGGATGGATTGGCTTTCCAAGAATGATGCAAACATTGATTGTGCAAATAAGGAAGTCAAGCTTACTCATCCTGACGAAGACGTGATTATCTTCGCCTCTCGAGATAACACAATCAGGCTATTCTCTCTCAATGTCAAGGGCGAGATTAATGCCATCTCTCAGATTCCAGTGGTTAATGAGTATGAAGATGTTTTTTCTGAAGAGCTTCCAGGCATGCCTCCGCATCGTCAAGTTGAATTCGTCATTGAACTCGAGCCCGGTACCGAGCCAACATGTCGGCGTCCGTACAAGCTCTCCCCTGATGAGTTGAAGGAGCTGAAGAAACAACTCGATGAACAAGAGCGTATGGGTCTAATCAGGCCTGGCACTTCTCCTTGGGGCTGTGGTGTTCTATTTGTTAAGAAGAAGGATGGCGCGGAACGCCTTTGCGTTGATTACCGGCCATTGAACAAGAAGACAATAAAGAACAAGTATCCGCTCCCCAATATCAATGAATTATTCGAGCAGCTCAAAGGAGCAAATGTGTTCTCAAAGCTCGATCTCCGGATGGGTCATCACCAGATCCGTATCCATGAAGAAGATATTCCCAAGACCGCATTCAGAACGAGTTTTGGCTCTTATGAATACACGGTTATGTCTTTTTGGCCTTCAACATTGGGATCATGTCTATCTCCGTGTTTCTCCTATGAAAGGAACCCAACGATTCAGTATCAAAAGAAAGCTTGCTCCTAGATATGTGGGCCCTTTCAAGATTCTTGGCAAAAGAGGCGGTCTAGCCTATCAACTTGAGCTCCCCTCCAACTTCGCTAATGTTCATGATGTGTTTCACGTGTCTCAACTCCGCAAGTGCTTCAAGACACCTCAACGCACCATTCCGTTCGAGGAGATTGATCTTCAACAAGACTTATCTTATCGTGAGCACCCTGTTGCTATTCTTGAGGAAACTGAGCGCAAAACCCGCAACAAGTCAATCATGTTCTTGAAAGTTAAGTGGTCACACCATACCGACCGAGAAGCTACGTGGGAACGAGAAGATCACCTTCGTTCCGAGTATCCTTCCTTCTTCCAGTCCTAGATCTCGGGACGAGATCTTTTTGTAGTGTAGGAGAGTTTGTAATGCCCCAAATGTAACACTTTCCTATAATGGCAATAAAGCTTCCTCTTTGATCCTTGTCATTATCCTTGGGGGTCCTTCTCTTTTATTTTATTTGCATTACATACCTTTTATTATTTTGCATTGCATCATCATGTCATCATGGCATCATAGTTTATTTTCTTTTGTGCATTGTTGAGACCTTGTGATGTATGTTGTCCGTGGGTTCAAGCTATCTTAGCTAAACCCTACCCCCTCTTCTTCTTCTTCTTCTTCTTCTTCTTCTTCTTCTTCTTCTTCTTCTTCTTCTTCTTCTTCTTCTTCTTCTTCTTCTTCTTCTTCTTGTTCTTCTTCTTCTCTTCCCTTTCTTTCTTTCTGGCCTCTTCTTTGGTCTATTCTGCAAACCAACTAGCAAGTGCCATAGTGATTCTTCCTCCTCCATCTAAACTTGCCCCATGTGAGCAACCTCTCCACCAAATATCATCTCTTTTAAAACTAATTTGGTTGGGTTTTAAAATATCAAGAGTTTGGTCTATATTCAAACTCCTTTTATTTTTCTGCCTCTAAAAATGTCCAAGTCATTTTATTTAAATAGAGCATAATTCACTGAACTCAGGGGTATTTTTCTTTTCCCCTAGTTCATCTTCTTTATTTCTGTGCATTCTTTTCTTTTCTGTTTGAAGAAATACAAAGAAAAGAAGAAAACAGCAGCAGCCAGCGGCAACAGCCTGGGCCTCTCCTTTCTCTCTCTCTTACCTGAGGCCGAACTCCACCCGCAGCGCAGGCCCAGCTACAGGCGCACCGTCGCGCCGTAGCCACTCCGAGTACGCGGCCCCACACATCAGCGACCCATCTCCCTCGCCTCTGTCTTCCTCCGTCAGAAAAGCAGAGCACCCGACGCGCTCACCGTCGC
This sequence comes from Secale cereale, assembly GCA_902687465.1. Taxonomy (NCBI): domain Eukaryota; kingdom Viridiplantae; phylum Streptophyta; class Magnoliopsida; order Poales; family Poaceae; genus Secale; species Secale cereale. The sequence continues at coordinate 645,881,922 of LR738715.1, forward strand.
GTCGTCAGCTCACAGACGTCGAGGCCGTGCGCCGAGCCCGTGATTTAAACCCAAACCTTGTCCATCTCTTTCCCCTAGGTCCTCTCCTTCCCTTTCACCGTCTGGAGAGCTGGGATCCAACAGATCCGCCGCCACCATCGACGCCCGAGCGCATCTAAGAGCTCCCTCTCGTCACCGGCGAGCTCCGCGTCGTCCTCGGCCTCCCCAATGTTGTCTAGCTTCTTCCCCGATGTCCTCTTCTTCCACTACGACAGCTACATGGACCCGAGCGCCCCTCCGTCGAGCGCTTCTTCCTCTTCTTCCTCTACGGTGGTCGGAGCTGTTCGAGACGCGCCGTTATCGACTCCGTCCACGCAAAGGCCAGCCGAGCGCACCGCCGTGCTCGTGGTGAGCTCCTCTCTCTCCCTAGCCCTTTTCCCCCTTCCTGCGATATCTCTAGGCTATAGTTCCATGAGTGCCCGACCGTGCCGTCATCGGACTTCGTCGCCGGCGAGTGTTCTGACCTCTTTAGCTGTTGTCGTGCTGTCCATTAGCGTCGCTTAGGTGCATAGAATCTATCTGTGCAGTCGCCGAGCCGCCTAGTGCTTTGTATCACCTCGCCGTCGTCTCGTCGCCGCCGTGCTGTAACAGCTCGCCGCCAGTGATGCAGTGCCCCTCAGGCGCTGCTAGTTGTTTAGACGGATGCGGGGTTCTTCTAGCTTCCTCTCGCACCCCTCCGCCGTGCCTAATGGTCGCCGGAGCGGCTCCGACGAGCTTGCTCCGATGAGGGCCAGTGCTCCCCTGCTCTGCATCCGTTGCGTGTTCTTCAGTTAAGCTGCATGTTCTCTGTCGAGATCGATGCTGTGGCGTAGTGGTGTGTCTCCGTCAGTTTCGTCAGGGAGACGTTGAAGGAAATATGCCCTAGAGGCAATAATAAAGATGTTATTTGTATTTCCATATATCATGATAAAAGTCTTTTATTCATGCTAGAATTGTATTAACCGGAAACTTAGTACATGTGTGGATACATAGACAAAACAATATGTCCCTAGTATGCCTCTACTAGACTAGCCCATTGATCAAAGATGGTTATGTTTCCTAGCCATGGACATGAGTTGTCATTTGATCAACGGGATCAGATCATTAGGAGAATGATGTGATGGACAAGACCCATCCGTTAGCATAGCACTATGATCGTTTAGTTTAACTGCTATTGCTTTCTTCATGACTTATACATGTTCCTATGACTATGAGATTATGCAACTCCCGAATACCGTAGGAACACCTTGTGTGCTATCAAACGTCACAACGTAACTGGGTGATCATAAAGGTGCTCTACAGGTGTCTCCGAAAGTATTCGTGGTGTTGGCATAGATCAAGATTAGGATTTGTCACTCCGAGTGTCGGAGAGGTATCTCTGGGCCCTCTCGGTAACACACATCACAATAAGCCTTGCAAGCAAAAGACTAATGAGTTAGTCACGAGATGATGTGTTCCGGAACGAGTAAAGAGACTTGCCGGTAAACGAGATTGAACTAGGTATAAAGATACCGACGATCGAATCTCGGGCAAGTAACATACCGTTTGAAAAAAGGAACAACGTATGTTGTTATGCGGTTCTGACCGATAAAAGATCTTCGTAGAATATGTAGGAGCCAATATGAACATCCAGGTTCCGCTATTGGTTATTGACCAGAGATGAGTCTCGGTCATGTCTACATAGTTCTCGAACCCGTAGGGTCCGCACGCTTAATGTTTGATGACGATCGGTATTATGAATTTTTGAGTATTGATGTACCGAAGGTAGTTCGGAGTCCCGGATGAGATCACGGACATGACGAGGAGTCTCGGAATGTCCGAGACATAAAGATTGATATATTGTACGGCTATATTCGGACACCGGAAGTATACCGGAAAAGTTTCGGATTTATCGGGAATGCCGGAAGGGGTTACCGGAACCCCCTACGAGAGGGGATGGTCCATAGTGGGCCTAAAGGGTAAGTGAGAGGCAGCCCATAGGGCTGGCCGGCGCCCCACCTAGGAATCCTAGTTGGACTAGGATTGGGGGGGGGGGCGCCACCTCTCCTAATCCTTTCCCCCTTCTTCCTTTCGGTGAATCCTACTAGGAATAGGATTGCAATCCTATTCCTAGTAGGAGTCCCCTCCCTAGCCGCACCATAGGAGTTGGCCGGCCCCTCCTCCCTTGCTCCTTTATATACGGGGGCAGGGGGGCACCCAAAGACACACAAGTTGAATTGTTTTAGCCGTGTGCGGTGCCCCCCTCCACAGAATCACACCTCGGTCGTACCGTCGCAGAGCTTAGGCGAAGCCCTGCGTCGGTGAACACATCATATCCGTCACCACGCCGTCGTGCTGACGAAACTCTCCCGTGAAGCTCAACTGGATCAAGAGCTCGTGGGACATCATCAAGCTGAACGTGTGCTGAACGCGGAGGTGCCGTACGTTCGGTGCTTGATCGGTTGGATCGCGAAGAAGTTTGACAACATCAACCGCGTCACTTGACGCTTCCGCTCCCGGTCTACGAGGGTACGTAGACACACTCTCTCCTCTCGTTGCTATGCATCTGGTAGATACATCTTGCGTGATCGTAGGAAAATTTTAAAATACTACGTTCCCCAACAGTGGCATCATGAGCCAGGTCTATGCGTAGATGATATGCACGAGTAGAACACAATGAGATTGTGGACGATACTAGTCATACTGCTTACCAGCATGTCATACTTTGCTTCGGCGGTATTGTGAGATGAAGCGGCCCGGACCGACATTACGCGTACGCTTACGTGAGACTGGTTTCACCGTTACGAGCACTCGTTGCTTAAAGGTGACTGGCGGGTGTCTGTCTCTCTCACTTTAGCTGAATCAAGTGTGGCTACGCCCGGTCCTTGTGAAGGTTAAAACAACACATACTTGACGAAACATCGTTGTGGTTTTTGTATGCGTAGGTTAGAACGGTTCTTGCTAAGCCCGTAACAGCCACGTAAAACTTGCAACAAACAAAGTAGAGGACGTCTAACTTGTTTTTGCAGGGCATGTTGTGATGTGATATGGTCAAGACATGAGTTATACGATTTTGTATGAGATGATCATGTTTTGTAAAGTTATCGGCAACTGGCAGGAGCCATATGGTTGTCGCTTTATTGTATGAAATGCAATCGCCATGTAATTGCTTTACTTTATCACTAAGCGGTAGCGATAGTCATGGAAGCAATAGTTGGCGAGACGACAACGATGCTACGATAAAGATCAAGGTGTCAAGCCGGTGACGAAGGTGATCATGACGGTGCTTTGGAGATGGAGATCAAAAGCACAAGATGATGATGGCCATATCATGTCACATATTTTTGATTGCATGTGATGTTTATCTTATTATGCTTCTTATTTTGCTTAGAACGACGGTATCATTATAAGATGATCCCTTACTAAATTTCAAGGTATAAGTGTTCTCCCTGAGTATGCACCGTTGCGAAAGTTCGTCGTGCCGAGACACCACGTGATGATCGGGTGTGATAAGCTCTACGTTCAAATACAACGGGTGTAAGCCAGTTTTGCACACGCAGAATACTCGGGTTAAACTTGACGAGCCTAGCATATACAGATATGGCCTCGGAACACTGGAGACCGAAAGGTCGAGCGTGAATCATATAGTAGATATGATCAACATAAGATGTTCACCATTGAAAACTACTCCATCTCACGTGATGATCGAACATGGTTTAGTTGATTTGGATCACGTGATCATTTAGATGACCAGAGGGATGTCTATCTAAGTGGGAGTTCTTTAAATTAATATGATTAAACTGAACTTTAATTTATCATGAACTTTGTCCTGATAGTTTTGCATATCTATGTCGTTGTAGATCAATGGCTCGTGCTACCGTTCCTTTGAATTTTAATGCATTCCTAGAGAAAGCTAAGTTGAAAGATGATGGTAGCAATTACACGGACTGGGTCCGTAACCTGAGGATTATCCTCATTGCTGCACAGAAGAATTATGTCCTTGAAGCACCGCTAGGTGACAAACCCCCTTCCGCTGATGCAGACGCTTTGAACGTCTGGCAGTCACGGTCTGATGACTACACGATAGTTCAGTGTGCCATGCTTTACGGCTTAGAACCGGGACTTCAACGACGTTTTGAACGTCATGGAGCATATGAAATGTTCCAGGAGTTGAAGTTAATATTTCAAGCAAATGCCCGAATTGAGAAATATGAGATTTCCAATAAGTTCTACAGCTGCAAAATGGAGGAGAATAGTTCTATCAGTGAACACTTGCTCAGAATGTCTGGGTACTACAATCATATGACTCAACTTGGTTGCAATGTTGACGAGGATGGTGTTATTGATAGAGTTCTTCAATCACTGCCACCAAGCTATAAAGGCTTCGTGATGAACTATAACATGCAAGGGATGCAAAAGACAATTCCCGAGCTCTTCGCTATGCTCAAAGCTGCGGAGGTAGAAATCAAAAAGGAGCATCAAGTGTTGATGGTTAACAAGACCACTAGTTTCAAGAAAAAGGGCAAGGGAAAGAAAGGGAACTTCAAAAAGAATAGCAAGTCAGTTGCTACTTCAACGAAGAAACCCAAATCTGGAGCCAAGCCTGAAACTGAGTGCTTCTACTGCAAGGGGACTGGACACTGGAAGCGGAAATGCCCCAAGTATTTGGCGGATAAGAAGGATGGCAAGATGAACAAAGGTATATGTGATATACATGTTATTGATGTGTACCTTACTAATGCTCGTAGTAGTACCTGGGTATTTGATACCGGTTCGGTTGCTAATATTTGTAACTCGAAACAGGGACTACAGATTAAACGAAGATTAGCTAAGGACGAGGTGACGATGCGCGTGGGAAACGGTTCCAAAGTCGATGTGATCGCCGTCGGCACGCTACCTCTACATCTACCTTCGGGATTAGTTTTAGACCTAAATAATTGTTATTTGGTGCCAGCGTTGAGCATGAACATTATATCTGGATCTTGTTTATTGCGAGACGGTTATTCATTTAAATCAGAGAATAATGGTTGTTCCATTTTGATGAATAATATCTTTTATGGTCATGCACCCTTAAAGAGTGGTCTATTCTTACTGGATCTCGATTGTAGTGATACACATATTCATAATATTGAAACCAAAAGATGCAAGGTTAATAATGATAGTCCAACTTATTTGTGGCACTGCCGTTTAGGTCATATTGGTGTAAAACGCATGAAGAAACTCCATAAAGATGGACTTTTGGAATCACTTGATTATGAATCACTTGGTGCTTGCGAACCATGCCTCATGGGCAAGATGACTAAAACTCCGTTCTCCGGAACTATGGAGCGAGCAACAGATTTGTTGGAAATCATACATACTGATGTATGTGGACCAATGAGTGTTGATGCTCGCGGTGGGTATCGTTATTTTCTGACCTTCACTGATGATTTGAGCAGATATGGGTATATCTACTTAATGAAACACAAGTCTGAAACATTTGAAAAGTTCAAAGAATTTCAGAGTGAAGTAGAGAATCATCGTAACAAGAAAATAAAGTTCCTACGATCTGATCGTGGAGGAGAATATTTGAGTTACGAGTTTGGTCTTCATTTGAAACAATGTGGAATAGTTTCACAACTCACGCCACGTGGAACACCACAACGTAATGGTGTGTCCGAACGTCGTAACCGTACTTTATTAGATATGGTGCGATCTATGATGTCTCTTACCGATTTACCACTATTGTTTTGGGGTTATGCTTTAGAGACAGCTGCATTCACGTTAAATAGGGCACCATCTAAATCCGTTGATACGACGCCTTATGAACTATGGTTTGGCAAGAAACCAAAGTTGTCGTTTCTTAAAATTTGGGGCTGCGATGCTTATGTGAAAACACTTCAACCTGATAAGCTCGATCCCAAGTCGGAAAAATGTGTCTTCATTGGATACCCAAAAGAGACTGTTGGGTACACCTTCTATCACAGATCCGAAGGCAAAATATTCGTTGCTAAGAACAGATCCTTTCTAGAAAAAGAGTTTCTCTCGAAAGAAGTGAGTGGGAGGAAAGTAGAACTTGATGAGGTAATTGTACCTTCTCCCATATTGGAAAGTAGTACATCACAGGAAATTGTTCCAGTGATTCCTACACCAATTAGTGAGGAAGTTGATGATAATGATCATGAAACTTCGGATCAAGTTTCTACTGAACGTCGTAGATCAACCAGAGTACGTTCCGCACCAGAATGGTACGGCAACCCAGTTCTGGAAATCATGTTACTAGACCATGATGAACCTACGAACTATGAGGAAGCGATGATGAGCCCAGATTCCGCAAAATGGCTTGAAGCCATGAAATCTGAGATGGGATCCATGTATGAGAACAAAGTATGGACTTTGGTTGACTTGCCCGATGATCGGCAGGCCATCGAAAATAAATGGATCTTCAAGAGGAAGACCGACGCAGACGGTAATATTACTGTTTACAAAGCTCGACTTGTTGCGAAAGGTTTTCGAAAAGTTCAAGGAGTTGACTACGATGAGACTTTCTCACCTGTAGCGATGCTTAAGTCTGTCCGAATCATGTTAGCAATTGCCGCATTTTATGATTATGAAATCTGGCAAATGGATGTCAAAACTGCATTCCTAAATGGATATCTCAAAGAAGAGTTGTATATGATGCAACCAGAAGGTTTTGTCGATCCAAAAGGTGCTAACAAAGTATGCAAACTCCAGCGATCCATCTATGGACTGGTGCAAGCATCTCGGAGTTGGAATATACGCTTTGATGAGGTGATCAAAGCATATGGTTTTATACAGACTTTTGGAGAAGCCTGTATTTACAAGAAAGTGAGTGGGAGCTCTGTAGCATTTCTAATATTATATGTAGATGACATATTGTTAATTGGAAATGATATAGAATTTCTGAATAGCATAAAAGGACACTTGAATAAAAGTTTTTCAATGAAAGACCTCGGAGAAGCTGCTTACATATTAGGCATCAAGATATATAGAGATAGATCAAGACGCTTAATTGGACTTTCACAAAGCACATACCTTGATAAGATTTTGAAAAGGTTCAAAATGGATCAGTCAAAGAAAGGATTCTTGCCTGTTTTTACAAGGTATGAAGTTGAGTAAGACTCAATGCCCGACCACTGCAGAAGATAGAGAGAAAATGAAAGTCATTCCCTATGCCTCAGCCATAGGATCTATCATGTATGCAATGCTGTGTACCAGACCTGATGTGTGCCTTGCTATAAGTCTAGCAGGGAGGTACCAAAGTAATCCAGGAGTGGATCACTGGACAGCGGTCAAAAACATCCTAAAGTATCTGAAAAGAACAAAGGATATGTTTCTCGTATATGGAGGTGACAAAGAGCTCGTCGTAAACGGTTACGTCGATTCTAGCTTTGACACTGATCCGGATGACTCAAAGTCACAAACCGGATATGTATTTTTATTGAACGGTGGAGCTGTCAGCTGGTGCAGTTCCAAGCAGAGCGTCGTGGCGGGATCTACGTGTGAAGCGGAATACATAGCTCCTTCGGAAGCAGCAAATGAAGGAGTCTGGATGAAGGAGTTCATATCCGATCTAGGTGTAGTACCTAGTGCATCGGGTCCAATGAAAATCTTTTGTGACAACACTGGAGCCATAGCCTTGGCGAAGGAATCCAGGTTTCACAAGAGAACAAAGCACATCAAAAGACGCTTCAATTCCATCCGCGATCTAGTCAAGGAGGGAGACATAGAGATTTGCAAAATCCATACGGATCTGAATGTTGCAGACCTGTTGACTAAGCCTCTTCCACGGGCAAAACATGATCAGCACCAAGACTCCATGGGTGTGAGGATCATCACTTTGTAATCTAGATTATTGACTCTAGTTCAAGTGGGAGACTGAAGGAAATATGCCCTAGAGGCAATAATAAAGATGTTATTTGTATTTCCTTATATCATGATAAAAGTATTTTATTCATGCTAGAATTGTATTAACCGGAAACTTAGTACATGTGTGGATACATAGACAAAACAGTATGTCCCTAGTATGCCTCTACTAGACTAGCCCATTGATCAAAGATGGTTATGTTTCCTAGCCATGGACATGAGTTGTCATTTGATCAACGGGATCACATCATTAGGATAATGATGTGATGGACAAGACCCATCCGTTAGCATAGCACTATGATCGTTTAGTTTAACTGCTATTGCTTTCTTCATGACTTATACATGTTCCTATGACTATGAGATTATGCAACTCCCGAATACCGTAGGAACACCTTGTGTGCTATCAAACGTCACAACGTAACTGGGTGATCATAAAGGTGCTCTACAGGTGTCTCCGAAAGTATTCGTGGTGTTGGCATAGATCAAGATTAGGATTTGTCACTCCGAGTGTCGGAGAGGTATCTCTGGGCCCTCTCGGTAACACACATCACAATAAGCCTTGCAAGCAAAAGACTAATGAGTTAGTCACGAGATGATGTGTTACGGAACGAGTAAAGAGACTTGCCGGTAAACGAGATTGAACTAGGTATAAAGATACCGACGATCGAATCTCGGGCAAGTAACATACCGTTTGACAAAAGGAACAACGTATGTTGTTATGCGGTTCTGACCGATAAAAGATCTTCGTAGAATATGTAGGAGCCAATATGAACATCCAGGTTCCGCTATTGGTTATTGACCAGAGATGAGTCTCGGTCATGTCTACATAGTTCTCGAACCCGTATGGTCCGCACGCTTAACATTTGATGACGATCGGTATTATGAGTTTTTGAGTATTGATGTACCGAAGGTAGTTCGGAGTCCCGGATGAGATCACGGACATGACGAGGAGTCTCGGAATGTCCGAGACATAAAGATTGATATATTGGACGGCTATATTCGGACACCGGAAGTATACCGGAAAAGTTTCAGATTTATCGGGAATGCCGAAAGGGGTTACCGGAACCCCCTACGAGAGGGGATGGTCCATAGTGGGCCTAAAGGGTAAGTGAGAGGCAGCCCATAGGGCTGGCCGGCGCCCCAGCTAGGAATCCTAGTTGGACTAGGATTGGGGGGGGGCGCCAACTCTCCTAATCCTTTCCCCCTTCTTCCTTTCGGTGAATCCTACTAGGAATAGGATCGCAATCCTATTCCTAGTAGGAGTCCCCTCCCTAGCCGCACCATAGGAGTTGGCCGGCCCCTCCTCCCTTGCTCCTTTATATACGGGGGCAGGGGGGCACCCAAAGACACACAAGTTGAATTGTTTTAGTCGTGTGCGGTGCCCCCCTCCACAGAATCACACCTCGGTCGTACCGTCGCAGAGCTTAGGCGAAGCCCTGCGCCGGTGAACACATCATATCCGTCACCACGCCGTCGTGCTGATGAAACTCTCCCGTGAAGCTCAACTGGATCAAGAGCTCGTGGGACGTCATCAAGCTGAACGTGTGCTGAACGCGGAGGTGCCGTACGTTCGGTGCTTGATCGGTTGGATCGCGAAGAAGTTCGACAACATCAACCGCGTCACTTGACGCTTCCGCTCCCGGTCTACGAGGGTACGTAGACACACTCTCCCCTCTCGTTGCTATGCATCTGGTAGATAGATCTTGCGTGATCGTAGGAAAATTTTAAAATACTACGTTCCCCAACAGACGCGAGTTCGATCCCTCACGGGCGCTGTGGTTTCCACCCCTTTTTTCATTTTTGTGTGAGGTTGACAGCAGGGCCCCACTTGCCAGCCTCACAGCAGTAGTGCCAGCCCGCGCGCGCACCCGTTCGAAAGCTCAGCCGCTCCTGGCCCCCCTTGTCAGTGACTGTGGCTCCTGAGCCTGAGTCAGTTTAGTCCTGGCGCCTATTTGTTTTATTTTCTTTTTCTTTTTCTGTTTTTCTTTTTCTTTTCTATTTTTTCTGTTTTATTCAATATCTGCATATTTATGCTTCATATGGAAATGAGCCCAATATGAAAAGTGCTTAGAATTTTGTGTAGATTATGAATATGTAACTTGCTGCCATGTTTGAAATATTTAAAATGTTGTTGAATTTAAATTCGAATTAAATATACTCAAACTTGCAAAATCATAACTAATTCTCTACAACTCCAATTTTAACAAACTTTACATGCATTTGGGGTAGAAAAATGTGTAGAATATTTTGGTGTTGTTTTTTAGCATGTTTGACAACTCCATCACAGTAGTATTTCAAATCTGTCCCAAATGCAAATAAATGAATATGGGGTTTTCTGGAAATTGTTGTATTTAATTCCAGCCCATTTAAAATTGCAAGCATGTTGCTATTGTGTTTAGTGCACCCTTGCCATGTTAACCAACCCCTTTAAAACAAGTTGGTTGCTTGTTTGATAATCTATATAAACTTGCTAAGTTGTTACTTCACTTGTTTCACATGTGTGGTTGTTCTTGTTCGTGGTGATGTTATTGCATTCTTGTGACCTAGGCCATGCATCATAACTTTCACGTTCACATGCTTCATGTTCATGCACAATGTGATTGAGCACTGCACACTGATTGATCTTGTTCCGTTGTGCATTGTTGTGTTTGGTTAGAGCCTGGTGAAGATTTTGAGAACAAGGTTTCTACCAAGGTTGAGTGTGAGGAGCCAGATTACGTTCGCTCCAAGGATTCAACAGGCAAGATGACCCGACCCAGATATCATTACTATCTTGGCCTATTGCTAGATGTCTCGCTCTTTAGCTTATTGCCTCAATGCCCATGTTTGTTTGTCAGCCTCCTATTGTAGCCATGAATATCTCTAACCACCCAACCTAGCAAACCTTTGATTGGCTACGTAAGCTTTGCTCAGTCCTTCTTATAGCATTGATAGTTGTAGGAGAAGATTCGAAGATTCTTTGCTTCATGTTGAAGTATTGTTGGGATATCACACTATATAATCTGCTAAAAACTAAATCATCTATATACTTGGCAATGGGTGGAAGCCTAAGCCTTTGCTTGGTGTTATGTTCCACTCATGCCTCCCTAGGAACCATCTAAACAGGTGTCATGTTCCTTGATTTTGCGTTCCTAACATGGTTGGGATTTATGGGCCCCCCTCGATAAACCGCTTAGCGCTAAAGCTTTTCCAGTAAGGCCCAACCTTGGTTTTACATTTGCCTAATAACTAAAACTTGCATATGGAGTTATAAACCCTTTCCTTAATCAACAACCCGGGCCAGTGCTCCACATGAGTGTTGGTCCAAATTGGGGGTCCTGCAGGGCCACCTTGGGGGAACCCGAGGGCTGGTAAAAACCTGTAGCATCACCCATCCAGTCGTGGCCTCAGACTAGATACGCGCGGCTACTATCAGGGTGTCGGCACGCCGGGAGGTCTTGCTGGATTAGTTTTACCTTAGTCGGAATATCTTGAGCACGGGATTCCGAGAATACTCGGGTCTTCCCACCTTGGAGTTGCGACTCTGCAGATCGTGTGCTTGTGATGGGCTAAGTTGGGACACCCCTGCAGGGATTTGATCTTTCGGAAGCCGTGCCCACGGTTATGTGGCAGATGGGATTTTGTTAATATCCGGTTGTAGAAAACTTGACACTATGATCTTAATACACTACCAGCGTGAGACCATCACGGTTACTCACGCAGGTAGTGTATTCATGAATAGGGTGCCAAGTTATCTACAACCGGATATTAACAAATTCCCATCTACCACATAACCGCGGGCATGGCTTTCGAAAGATCAAAATCCTGCAGTGGTGTCCCAACTTAGCCCATCACAAGCTCACGATCTGCGGAGTCACAACTCCAAAGTGGGAAGACCCGAGTATCCTCGGAATCCCGTGCTCAAGATATTTCGACAAAGGTAAAACTAATCCAGCAAGACCTCCCGGTGTGCCGACACCCTGAAAGTAGCCGCGCATATCTCGTCTCAGGCCACGACCGGATGGGACATGCTATTGGTGTATACTAGACCTTGAGTTTCCCCGAGATGGCCCCGTAGCACGCCCGGTTTGGACCAACACTCATCAGGAGCACTGGCCCGGGTTGTTAATTAAGAACTCTGGTTTGCAACGCCCTATGCAAGTTTTAGTTATTAGGCAAATGTAAACCCAAAGTTGGGCCTTGCTGGTAAAGCTTTAAACAGAGCGAATTATCAAGGGGGGCCCATAAACCCCAACTGTGTTAGGAATGCAAAATCAAGGAACATAACACCGGCTTATCGGATCCTAGGGTGGCATGAGTGGAACAAAACACCAAGCAAAAAGGCTTAGCCTTCCACCCATCACCAATATATAGGCAAATTAGTTTAACAGATTATATATTGTGTTATCCCAACAACAACTTCAACGTGGAGCAAAATTCAAAACTTCACCTGCAACTAACAATGCTATAAGAGGGGCTCCGCGATGCGTACTTAGCTAAACAACAGTTTGCTAGGAAAGTGGTTAGAGTGTTTCATGGCAACAATAGGAGGGCTGGCAAACAGGAATAGGCATCGAGGCAATATCTAAATAGCGAGACATCTAGCATAGGCAAAGATAGTAGTGATATCTGGTAATGGTCATCTTGCTTGGTGATTCCATGGAGGGATCGTAACCTTGCTCCTCAAACTCAGCCTCGGTAGGAACCTCGAACTGCGAATCGTCACCGGGCTCTAACCAACACAACAATGCAACACCGGAACAACAATCAATCATCATGCAATGCTCAAATACATGATGTATGAATATGATGCATATGGACATGGATAAGATATGATGCATCTCCTAGGGACACAAAGAGTGCACAAGCATCATGGCCATAACAAGATCACACAGATGTAGATCACAAGCAAAGGAACAATACTTAACATAGCCACAAGGGTTATGTAGATTATTTAAACAAGCACCCAACAAGTTTAAAAGAGTTGATTAACATGGCAAGGGTGCATCTCGGACTACAGCAACATGCTAGTATTTTTAAATGGGCCGGAAAGAACAAACAACAATTTCCGGAAACTCCCATATTCATATATATATATTTGGGGCAGAACTGAGATAGTCATATTTTAAAGTTGTTAAACATGCAAAAAAACAACACCATATTATTCTACACATTTTCCACCCCAAATGCATATAAAGTTTGTTAAATTTGGAGTTGTAGATATTTAGTTATGATTTTTATAAGTTCAAGCACATTTTAAACACAAAATAATTAAACAACATTTTAAATGTTTTTAAACTTGGCAACAAACAGCATACTAATATTCTACATGAAAAACTAAGCAGTTTTCATATATAACTCATTTTCATCAGATGCATATTTTAAAAGATATTAAATACGCAAAGTTAATGCAGAAAAAGAAAAAGGAAAAAGAAAACAGAAAAATCAAAACAGACGCAAAAGGTCAAACTGACCCAGGCTAACCTAGCCGCAGCCACTGACCTGTGGGGTCAGAGGTGCTGATGTGGCAGCGGTGTGTGCGCGAGTGGGTGGAACTGTGCAGAGAGACCGACAGGTGGGGCCTGCCTATCAGTCTCACAGGGAACTCAAAAAAAATTGGGGGGAATAATCCCACTGCCCCCGCTGTGTTTCGAACCCGCGATCTCTCAGTTAACTGATGAAGAGCCGAGCCACTGGGCTAGGCAAGTGTTCCTGACAGAGAAGGAGCATGGATCCTTATGAGCTGACCCGGAGAGGATCTATTCCTCTCCGTGCATAGAGACGGCGACGACTGCGGTGACGCCGGCGGGAGCATGACAGGGCGAGGCAGCACGGCGACTGGCTGCGGGCGTGCGAGATCGAGAGGAGGAGGGTGATGCGGTGTGTGCGCGTGCAGAGACTCGAGCACGAGCTCGCGCTCGGCTCGGCCATGGCGAGGCAGCGGCTGGAAGCGTGCAGACGCGCGGGTGGAAGACGGGGCCAGCGTAGGCGCTCCACGAGCTTGCGCTCGGACGCTGGTGACGTGCACGAACGGGCAGATCCAGAGCGGCAAATGCGAGGGCCTATGACACCTACTGACAACGTGCGACAGTGACAAAATCAGAACCCATCGGGACACCGAGAGCACGGGGAAGACATGGCTCCGACGACTCATACAGAGATCCACGAGTGGCAAGGAAAACGCAGGGAGGAGTACGGAGTACCTCCTTACCCTAGGACACGAAGAGGTCGACGGAGGGCGCCGGAGAGGACGCAGTCGAGCTCTGAACCGCGGCACTTGGTGTCGAATGAGGAAGAGGAAGCAGAGGCGAGGTGCTGCGGGACTCCTAGCGCACTCCTTTGGCTACGCGGCGGCGCGGGCGACGTCGAGCTCGTTGGGGACGACGCCTGGGAGCGATCGGAGGGACGCGACGACGGCGACGTGCTCCGCCTGTGCTCGGGAGTTCAGACAGGGAACGAGAGCAGGGGAGATCCCCTTCTTGCGTGGCGGCAGAGAAGAAGAAAGGAGGAGGAAGGAGGAACCCTAGGCGCTGCTGCTTGGGTTTAAAAGGAGCGGGCGATGAGCTGGCCTCGACGTCCGTGAGATCACGGCACGACGGCATGCGCGTGCTCTGTCTCTGGCGCGAGCGACGGAGGAAGACCTAGCAGAGAAGGAAGAGAGGCTGATATGCGGGCCCGACGCGAGGGAAAGAGACGACGCGACTGGCTACGCTGGCGGGCTGCTTGCGTGAGCTGGCTGGGCCGCGACGCTGTATGGGCCTGGTACTGCACTGCAGGGCTGCCGCTGGCTGCGCTGCTGGGCTGCTCCTGTTGCTGCTGGCTGGGCTGCTCCCTTCTTTTCTCTTTTCTTTTCTTTAGACAGAAATGAAAAACTAAAAGGAAAAAGCTCAGGGACTTAGGGGAGGAGTATGGAAAATGTAAAATTATCCCCAAACTCCTGTGAACCTGCTCTATTTTATAAAATTGTTTTGGACATTTTTAGAGGAAGTAAAATAATTCAAGTTTGAAAATAATTCAAACTTAAGCCATTTCAAAACCTAACCAAAATAATTCCAATAGAGGTGTAGCTTTGCAAGGTGGCTTAGGACAGTGTAGCTTGGAAGTGGGGAGGAGATGAACATTAAAGGAGAAGGGTTTATCCACTTGCAAAAATACTTAAAGAAAAGAAAGAAAAGAAGGGAATAGAAGAGGTGTAGGAGAAGGAGGGGGTTTAGGGTTTTGGCAAGGGCATGGCTTGACACCACCATCACACAACAATGACCAACGTGACCTCACATCATAACCAAAGATAAGTAAATGAAACTATGATGAATATGATGCCATGTTGATGATGATGCAATGCATGGATGCATAAGAAAATAAAATGTGTCGGTGTACTAAGGTAGGGGTACCTCAGTACCCCAACTTGTGCACGGGCAGTTGCAGCTTCCCGCGGCAGGGTTTACCACGTGCTCGCCGGAGACCTTCCTGCTCCATGTCAAACCATTCAAAAACAAAGTATACAAGACAGAAGATCGAGACCCCGGCAAGCGGAGCTTGCCGGGAAGGCCGTTCCAGGCTCAAGGTTACCTCACTCACGCAAGGCCCTGGCAAGAGGAGCTTGCCAGGAAGACTAGAAGATTCCATCATAGAAGACACGCCTCGGCGCTATATGCGTCCCGGCGAGGGCCCGGGGAGCGACAAGCTTCAGAGCCCGACAAGCCCCCCGGGCCCGGCAAGGTCAAGACCCCGGCAAGGTGCTTGCCGGGAGAGTTGCGCTGTGTGCCCGCGCTCCAGCTCATCGGCCCACGCGTCGCCCTGGGGCCATTCCAGGGACGCGTGGCGGATGGCTGTGCAGCCTGGGGGACACGGTGGCACTCCACGGAGGTGAAGCCATCGCCGTGGCAAACGGAGACGCAAGGGCGGGAGCTTTTGGGGTCGACGGCGACGGGCATTAAATGCTCTTGTCCCCCACTGTCAAAGTAGGTAGCGACCACTGTTCACACACTGTAGCTCCACTATTCCCGCACTGTTACAACTACCACCTCTTTTACATTTTTACCCCTTTCTCCTACGTTGACACCTGTCGGTGACCCCTTGCACTATAAAAGGAGGCCCATGCACAACGTAGAAAGGGTTCGGAACCTAGATCGCTCATATGCTCGGTGTAGCTGGTTCTTCAAGCTCCCGAGCTCTCCAACTCAATACAAACTAAGCAGGAGTAGGGTTTTACGCGTCCACCGCGGCCCGAACCTGGGTAAACTGCCCGCGTGTTCACTACGATCTGCTCTTCGTGCTCCCTCCGCCCTCTTACCTCACAAACAAGGGGCTCCGGTCCCATAGGTGTTCGTGGTGGACAGTTTCCCCCGACATCTTTGGCGCGCCAGGTAGGGGGCGTCGAGGTTGTGCGAATCTGATCCGGCGTCCACGCGGGTGCATTCTTCATCAACCTCTCCAGTTTCATCAGTAACTTCACCAGCAACAACACCATGGCCCCAAAGAAGAAGGCTTCGGAGGTCGGAGGCCCGTTTGCGTCTCATCCGCCGCCACCGGAGCCAACGGTGGGCGGGGGAGACGCCGTCGGAAGGGTGGTCGCCGGCGAGGACACTCGCGGCGCCACCAAATCAAAGGACAGGACGGACGACCGAGCCTCGGTCTCCGTGGACGCGCCGCGTCCATCTCAGCACACGACAACCCAGCAGCGCCATACCACAGGAGGTGGTATCCGCTTGCTGGGACAAGGGCAAGCCGGAGGTTCGCGGGACGCCCCGGACCACCGTCCGGGCACAAGCAAAGCGAAGACGCCGGGGCGGGACCCTGGTCCTTCTAACGCTGTTAGGAGTCCGAGCATATCCCGCTCCTCGCACCGCTCGCCCCCGTTCCCTTCTACTCCAGCAGAAGCGCTCGCAAGAGCGCAACTGCTCCTCGACTTCCCTCCAGCGGCAGACAAGGCCGAAGACTGGAGGGCTACCATCCAGAGCCTGATCGCCTTCGCCAACAACGACTCTCCACAGCAGCCGGCGACCTCGCGGCCGCGGCAAGCTGAGAAGACGAAGGCCGACGACGACAAGACCGCCGGGGGTGCGACAACCGTGCACTCCCCGCCGCAGAAGCAGAAGAAGCCGCCCCGCCGGAACAACGCCGACGACGGCTCCACGGCGTTGTCGGATCCGCGGGCCCGTCGGGACCAGCGCCAGGTCCTCGACGACCGGCGACAAGAAGACGCTCGGACAACAATCGAGCGCCGCCGAGAAGCTCGGCGACAATTAGACCAGAGGGCTGGGAACGCTGTCGACGCGCGCGCGCCCGGTGAACCAGGCGACTTGCCGTACGCGGCAGGCTGCCCTGCGTTTACCCGTGAGCTGCGGCGCGTCCAGTGGCCCAGCATGAAGAATTTCAAGCCCGACGTACCGGAGAAGTACGACGGCAAGACGCACCCCTCGGAATTCCTCAGCGTCTACACCATCGCGGTGCAGGCTGCCGGGGGGCGCGACGAGAAGATTTTGGCAAACTACTTCCCGCTCGTGCTTAAGCCGAACGTTCGTTCCTGGCTTATGCACTTGCCGGAAGGCTCCATCTCTTCCTGGGCAGATCTTTGCCACCAGTTTGTTGGCGCCTTCACCGGCGGCCACAAACCCCACGGCCAGGAGAGCGATCTCCACATTCTGGCCCAGAAGGAAGGAGAATCCCTGCGCAAGTACATCCAACGCTTCAGCCGTGTACAGCACAACATCCCCGACGTCCACCCTGCCGCGGTTATCAGCGCGTTCCATCAGAACGTGCGTAACCGCCGCATGCGTGAAGAAATGGCGATGACCAAGATTCGGGATGTCAGCGAGCTCTATGCTCTAGCTGATAAGTGCGCACGCGCAAAAGAGGGGAGGAGACTCCCCGGGGAGGATGCTGGCGCAGGAGGAAGCGACAGCGACGACGCCGCCCCGGCAAAGAAGAGCCGGCGGCGGAACAACAGACGGAAGAACAAGAAGGAAGTGCTTGCCGTCGAGAAGTCCGGCAAGGAGGCCCCCGCCAAGCAAACACAGGCTGGCGGCTCCGGCAAGGAGCCTGCCCCTGTGGCGGCGGCCGACAAGCAGGACGCCTCCGACAAGCAGTACTGCAAGATCCACCGCACCAAGGGCCACGACCTCTCCAACTGCAAGCGCGTCGAGTACCTCGTCGAGCAGCAGAAAGCTGAGTACGAGAGGCGCGACAAGGAGAAGGCCCAAGGTGGCGGGGGAGAGCCAAGCAAGAAGCGGCCATTTAATGGCCGGGGAGGACGCCGCGGCAAGGCCAAGCAGCGGCAAGGTGATCGACCTCCCCGGGGCCGCGACAAGGATGAAGAGGACGACGACGAAGACATGGAGGACGAGGATAACAGCGAGCAGGAGTTCCAGAAGGCCACGGAGGTCCTGTGCGTCGACGGTGGCGCCTCTCTGCACACCTCCTACCGCCAACTCAAGCAATGGGTGCGTGAGGTGAATGCAGCAGAGCCGCCCGTGGAGTCGCGCGGGCTCCTCAAATGGTCCAGCACGCCCATCATTTTTGATCTTGAGGATCACCCTGACCGCACCACTGCGGTCGGGTGCTTGCCGATGCTGGTCTCACCCACCATCCGCAACCTCAAGGTCACCAAAATGTTGGTTGACGGCGGGGCCGGGCTGAACTTGATCTCCTCTGTTGTGATCAAGAAACTCCAAATTCCAGATGGAGAGCTCGAAGAGACCGGTTCTTTCCAAGGAATCAACCCGGGAAGGAGCAAGCCCAAGGGGAAGATCACTCTGCCGGTGACCTTTGGCGGGGAGCTCAACTTCAGAACTGAGCGCATCACTTTCGACGTCGCTGATATTCCATTGCCATACAATGGAATACTGGGCCGTCCCGCCCTCGCCAAGTTCATGGCAGCTTCCCACTATGCTTACAACGTACTCAAGATGCCGGGGCCGATAAGCGTCATCACTGTCCATGGCGACAAGAAGGATGCGCTTGTCTGCGCCGACAAGATCTACCGGGATGCAGCAGCCGCAGCGGAAAAAGACACACTTGCCGCTGAAGCTCCCGGGGGGAAGAAGACGAAGACCAAGTCCGGCAAGTGCTCTGGGGCCCACTCCGGCAACCGCACCTCTTCGGAGTGCTGCGTCGCCGTCGAGGACGTCCCATCGAGCTCCACCGGCAAGTGTAAGAAGGGAATGGCCGCTCCTCCGGCAACCAAGAAGGTGTCCGCCAAGGAGGACGGCACTGGTGGTACCTTCACCATCAGTGCCACGCTTGACAGCAAATAGGAAAGCGCGCTCGTTGCCTTCCTGCGGGCGAATGTCGATGTGTTTGCCTGGCAACCATCTGACATCCCCGGTGTTCCCAGGAAGGTAATTGAGCACAAGCTTGCTGTTTGTCCTCATGCGCAGCCCATCAAGCAGAAAGTGAGGAAGCAAGCCGTGGAGCGCCAAGAATTTATCAACGAAGAGATCAAGAAGCTAGAGGCAGCGGGCCTAGTTAGAGGTGTGATCCATCCGACGTGGTTAGCAAACCCAGTCGTCGTGCGCAAGGCCAACGGGAAGTGGAGACTGTGTATAGACTTCACCGATGTGAATAAAGCATGTCACAAAGATCCATTCCCTTTGCCGCGCATTGACCAGATCGTTGACTCCACTGCCGGATGTGAGCTACTCTCTTTTCTTGATGCATATTCAGGCTACCACCAGATCTTTATGGCCAAAGAGGATGAAGAGAAGACCGCATTTATCACTCCATGTGGCACTTATTGCTTCATACGCATGCCATTTGGACTGAAGAATGCGGGATCAACATTTGCAAGGGTAGTGCACACTGCTTTCGAGCCACAGATCCACAGAAATGTAGAGGCTTACATGGATGACATCGTGGTGAAGAGCAAGAGCAAAGAAACCCTAGTCCAAGATTTGGAAGAGACATTTCAGAACCTGCGCAGGATACAGCTCAAGTTGAACCCCGAGAAGTGCGTCTTTGGAGTCCCCTCCGGCAAGCTTCTCGGGTTCTTTGTGTCATAGAGGGGGATTGAAGCCAACCCCGACAAGATTAAAGCCATCGAGCAGATCGAGGCCCCGAAGCGCGTCAAGGATGTAAGAAGGCTTGCAGGTTGTGTGGCTGCCCTCAGTAGGTTCATTTCGAAATCTGCAGAACGCGCCCTACCTTTCTTCAAAATCCTGAAGAAGGCAGGTCCCATGAAATGGACTCCGGAAGCGGAGGCAGCGCTGCAGGATTTGAAACGGTACCTGTCCTCCACTCCAATACTTGTCGCACCTAGACCACAGGAAAAGTTGTTGCTATACCTAGCGGCAACCAACCAGGTGGTTAGTGCTGCGTTAGTAGCGGAGAGGGAGGCCGACGAGGAGTCCACACCACCAGCAAGCGAATCCAGCGACAAGCAGGGGGCTGCTCCGGCAAGCTCTGGCCCCGACAAGGACAACTCTGCGCAGGAACAGGAAGAAGTGCGGAAGAAAATGGTGCAGCACCCAGTGTATTTTGTAAGTTCCCTTCTCCAGGGGGCTAGATCAAGGTACTCTGGTGTGCAAAAGTTGCTTTTCGGCCTCCTCATGGCCTCGAGAAAGCTGCGCCATTACTTCCAGGCACATGAGATAACAGTGGTCACTCGCTTTCCGCTGAATAGGATATTGCACAACCCAGAAGCAACAGGCAGGATCGTTGAGTGGGCACTGGAGCTGTCGAGCTTTGGACTCAAGTTTGAAAGTACTTCAACCATACAGAGCCGAGCTTTGGCAGAATTCATAGCTGAGTGGACCCCAACGCCCGATGAAGAAGTCAAAGAAACAAGTGCACCCGTACAAGAAGCGACAAGTGAATGGGTAATGTATTTTGATGGTGCCTTCTCGCTGCAAGGCGCCGGTGCTGGCGTGGTACTCATCGCGCCCACCGGAGAGCACCTCAAATATGTTATCCAGATGCACTTTCCCAGGGAGCAAGCGACAAACAACACTGCTGAATATGAAGGCTTGCTTGCCGGCCTCAGGATTGCGGCCGAACTTGGGATCAGGAAGCTGATTGTGCGGGGAGATTCTCAGTTGGTGGTCCGGCAAGTTAACAAGAGTTATCAGAGCCCTTTGATGGAAGCTTATGTAGTTGAAGTGAGGAAGCTTGAGGAGCACTTTGAGGGTCTGCAGATGGAGCACGTCCCGAGAGCTCAGAATGAAATAGCAGATGGCCTCTCAAAGTGTGCCTCGATGAAGTTACCTGTGGAACCAGGGACCTTCTTGCTCAAGCTGACTCAACCATCCGTTACACCATCCATTGGGCAGTCCAAGAAGAGAAAGTTGGTCTCCGGCGACTACTTGCCGGCGGATCTTCCTGGAACCGCCGCCAAGGTCCCCCAGATCAACAATCAGAACGCTGAGGAACAGTCTGCTCCTGCAGATCCAAGGATCTCTGCAGTTGAAGCAAGTGTTCCCGACAAGCCTCGCCCCGGCGAGCTTGCCGGGGGACCATCAGCTCCGGCGGAACCAGAGGTTCTCGCCGTGGAAGCTGGGGTCCCCGCAGCGGCCCTCATGCCTTTAGTCCTTGCCGTTGAGCCCCAAGCTCCGGCATGGGCGCAGCAGATCGTCCGTTTTCTGCAAACTGGAGAACTTCCCGACGACCCAGAAGAAATAGAGAAGATAACCAGGCAGTCAAGTATGTACCAGTTCGTGGATAACGAGCTGTACAGAAGAAGGCTCAATGGTGTCAGACTGAAGTGCATCTCCAGGGAAGATGGACAGAAGCTGTTGGCAGAGATACACGGAGGCATATGCGGCCACCACATTGGCGCAAGGGCGCTTGCCGGAAAAGCTTTCCGGCAAGGGTTCTTTTGGCAAGAAGCCCTCCAAGATGCAACTGCACTAGTAACCAAGTGTGAAGCGTGCCAGTTCCATGCAAAGCAAATTCATCAGCCAGCTCAAGCTCTCCAAACAATCCCTTTGTCCTGGCCCTTCTCGGTCTGGGGGCTCGATATCCTCGGCCCCTTCCCCCGAGCCGTCGGGGGCTTTGAGTACTTGTACGTCGCAATCGACAAGTTCACAAAGTGGCCAGAAGTGGAGCCAGTGAGAAAGGTGACAGCACAGTCAGCGGTCAGGTTCTTCAGGTCGATTGTTTGCCGTTTCGGGATCCCTAACAGGATCATCACCGACAACGGTACACAATTCACTAGTCGCACCTTCATGCAGTACGTCCAAGACCTTGGCGCCAAGGTCTGTTTCGCTTCTGTTGCTCACCCGAGGAGCAATGGTCAAGCGGAGAGGGCTAATGCTGAAGTGCTGCGCGGACTCAAGACAAGGACCTTTGACAGGCTGCGCAAGTGCGGAAGAAATTGGATAGAGGAGCTACCGGCGGCTCTTTGGTCAATCAGAACGACACCAAGTCGAGCCACCGGACAGACACCCTTTGCTCTAGTCTATGGAGCGGAGGCAGTTCTCCCCACGGAACTCGTATACGGATCTCCTCGAGTGCTCGCTTATGATGAGCTCGAGCAAGAGCAACTGCGACAAGATGATGCATTGCTCCTCGAGGAGGGACGTCTCCAGGCTGCTGTACGAGCTGCTCGATACCAGCAAGCCTTGCGTCGCTACCATAGCCGCAAGGTCAAGGCCAGGAGTCTCGAGGAAGGCGACCTTGTTCTTCGGCGTGTTCAGTCCGCCAAGAATTCCAACAAGTTGACGCCGAAGTGGGAAGGCCCTTATCGGGTGAGACAAGTCACAAGGCCCGGCGCTGTCCGCCTTGAGACCGAAGAAGGCTTACCGGTGAGCAACTCCTGGAACATAGAGCATCTTCGCAAGTTTCACCCATAAGGCGCGGTTGCCGTGATCCGCTCCGGCAACCACCTTTTGTACAAGCCTTGCCGCTGTTGCATGTAACCCTTTGTACAAAGCCGGGCGCAGACCCCGTGCATCAGTAAAGTTTTTGTGTTTTGCGCCGATTGCCTTTTGCATGCTTTTCTTTGCTATTTGCATGTGTTATTTGGCATATTATGCAACATACACACCCGGTAAGCATTAGCACGCCGAAAGGCCACATACTTGTTTCCCTCTTCTTTTTCCTTGCCTCTTAAGCAGAAGGAACGTTCCTCGCGCACAAGTTTGCCGGGGGGGGGAAGGAGATGGAAGAGAAACCAAGTGCTGTTCAAGAAAGAGAAGCCTTACCAAGAAGCAAGCAATATATGAAAGCTAAGTTATTAGAATTTGACCAGTTCAAATTTTTAAATTTTTAGTTGTCTTCCTTGAACAATCACACTTTGTATGGAAAACCTGTGCGCGGAGGAACCTACCCGTAGCTAGCCGCACCCTTATCTTGCTTCCGAGTACGCTCAACGATTTGAGTGAGCTGCGACAAGTGTCGCGCCCTTGCTTCGTTTTCGAGTTCGCTCAGCAAGCTAAGTGCGTCGCGACTAGCCACGGCAAGGTTGCTTGCCGGTGAGACCTTGGCCAGCAGGCTGCTCAGAGTCCAGCACTCAGCGCTCGCGGCAAAGGCCCCTTGCCGGCAAGCTCCCCGGGAGCGTAGGGTGAAAAGCATACAAAGTAAAGGACCAAGACAAGGAAGATAACATCGCGCTGATTGATCGAAATAGGATAAATATCTTACAAAAGATAACTTGTCCCAATGGATTAATGAGTTCATAACACCCTATGCAGCAACAAAAAGAGATAAAGATAAAGGAAGCCTAGTCAACGCGGTCGCCCTCAATCCTGGAGATCTTGTTCACCTTGGCGATGATGTGGGCGACCTGCTCCTTCAGCACCTCCATGTTCGCGTCGGCCGGCAAGCTGCGGAGAACGTTGGTGAGGTTTATGCCGGGATTGCGGTATACAATCTTCGTCAGCACACGCTCCAAGGTCCCCGTGCAGAGCAGGCGTGACTCCTCGGCCAGTTGCGTGGGGATCTTCTTCCGAAGACCTGCAAGAGCCGGTGCAATCCCTCTGAAGAAGAGGCTGAGTTTGGCGCTGTGAGGGAGGTTCGGATCCGGAGAGTAGATGAGATGCTCAACTTTCAGCGCCAGCAGCTCCTGGTCGATGTTGGACGCAAAAGATACCAAGTCCTCGGTCCACACCTCGACGGTACGGCGGAAGTTCTCGGCCGCTTTGTTGGCGCTGTCCACCAAGGTTCGCTCCTTGCGGAGCTCCTCCTTCAGCTTGGTCTCCCGATCCCGGACGGCGTCAAGCGAGTCCTTCAGCGTGGAGACCTTCAGCTCCAGATCCTCGATGGAGTCCTTGGCGGCCTTCAGCTCGTCGCCCTTCTCAGAAAGACGCACCTGGAGTTCTGAGTTAGTGTGGGTGTCCTTCTCGCGCTCTGTGTTGAGCGCGGCGACCCTCTCCACGCTCGCCTTCAGCGACTCCTCCAGCTGCGCGACCTTGGCGGCAAGCTCCTCCTTGGCGGTCTCCGCGGTAGCCGCGGCAGCTTTCGCCTCCTTCAGCTCCCCGCCAAGGGCCTGCTCCCGAGCGGCGAGGTCTTCCTCGTGGGAGTCGAGGTTGACCTTCTGCTGGGCGAGCTCTCCTTCTCGCCGGGACAGCTCCACCCTGGCGAGCCGCTACTGCTCTTCGGCCTCGGCCTTCTCCAGCAGCCACTCTTGATATTCCCCGGCGAGCCGCTCGCGCTCCTCCGCTACCTCGCGGAGGGCAGCCTGGTTGGTGGCGCTGAGCTCCGCCGCGCGCTTCTCCATCTCAGCGGCGGCCTTGGCGGCAAGGGCCTCCCGAGAAGCAAGCTTCGCCTGTCTGGCCCGGTAAAGGGCCAGGAGCTGGTGAAGCAGCTTCTCCTCCTCGGGCCCGTCGCTTCCGCCGGGCGCCTCGACGATCTTCAAGCCCGCGGAGGCGAGGACCTCCCCATCAAAGGCCTCGCCCTCCGCGGGGGCTCGCGACGAAGAACCCCACGGCACTTGGATAAATACGCCGTTGGGGGCTTCAAGGTAGTAGCCGGCCTGCTCCTTTCCGGCGGAGGGGTCGGCGGCCGGCGCAGCACTTGATGCTCCTGCCGCCTCCGGGCCGGCAGTGCGGTCGCCGTCCCCCTCCCCGGCCGCTGCGTCCGCAGCCGGAGCGGTCTCCTGCGCAGCCGGCTCGGCGGCTCCCGCCGTGTCCTCGGCGACAGGGGCGTCGCCGCCGCCGCCCTGCGCGCCCTCCTCCTCGATGACGATGACTTCCGTCTCCATCTGCTCGGGGGGAGGAGGATCTAGAAGAAGAAGAAGCAAAAGAAGTTCAAGCAAATATCCAAAAAGAGACAACGCCAAGAAGACAAAGTTACAGAACCTACCTTGGCGGACGTCGTCAGCGGCGGGCTCCCTCGCCGGGGAGCTCTGCCTTGGCGGAGTGGCCGCCCTCGCCGGGCTGCTCGCCCTTGGCGGGGTACTCGCCCTTGGCGGAGTACCCGCCCTTGGCGGAGCGCTCTCCCTTACCGGGGAGTTCGGCTTTGGCGGGGACGGCGGGGCCTGCGGCTCCTCGGGGGCGACCTCCGGGCGCTCCTGCGGCTGTGGCTCCACCTCTGCACAAGTCAAGACAAAAGCATCAAGATATAAGAACAAGACAGAATACTCAAACACGCCCAACAAATGGAAGTATGGAATCCAGACTTACGCTGGGGGCTGCGCTGGGGGCTGCTCCTCGGAGCAGCGCTCGGGTCCGGCAGGCTTGGCTCCGGCGCGTCCCCAGTCGTCGCGACGGGCGAGTCGTCCGCGACTTCGACCACAGGCACCTTGGCTTTCTTTGCCACTCGCTCCGCCAAGGTCCTGAAATCAAAGCAAGAAACAAGATTAGCATCAACAATAATCAAGACGAAATTCGAGAAGATGAAGGATATCGAGTTCTTACTCCTGTTCCTCCTCGTCGTCGTCGCTCAAGGCGGAGAAGTCAAACTCCACCTGGGGCGCGTCTGCGCGAGGAGCGGGAGGCGAAGACTCCCTCGGGCGCTTGGCGGTCCCTGGGGCTGGGGGCTGCGAAGACCCAGCCCCTGTGGTAGCCGCGGCCCGGGGAGCGAGCGGAGCCGCCGCTCCGCCCCGTGAAGACTCCTGTCGGCTCGGCGCCGGCTTGCGAGGCGCCTCTGTTGTGGCCTGCTTGCGGGGCGCCTCTGCCGTGGCCTGCGCGCGGGCCGCCTCCGCCGTGACTGGTGCGCCGGACGCCCCCGTCGCAGCTTGACTCCCCCGGGGAGCTCGCGCTGCCCGGCGAGTTGGCTGTTGCCGGGGCGCCTACGCCCTCGCCCCCGTCGCCGTCTTGCGGAGACGCTTCAGTGGAGAACGCCTAGGGCTCGCCCGGGGCGGGGAGGTCTCCGACGACGAGGAGAGGTCGTCGGCGTAGAGCCCCAGAGACTCGTCGGAGTCCTCGGCGGCCTCGGCGTCGTCCTCCTCCTCCTCCTCCCCGGCTGGCTTGCTGGGCCCGGTGCCCTGCGCCGCGGCCTCTTTCCCTCCGGCGCCTCCGCTCCCTCCGGCGCCTCCGCTCCCTGCGGCGCCCCTGTTCCCTCCGGCGGTGTTGCCTCTCGCCGCGGCCTCCGTCTGGATTCCGATGATCCCGGAGTGCCTCAAGGATGGGACCCCGGCGAGCTCGTCGGGAGGCAGCTTCAGTAGCCTGCGGATCTCCGCCTCCTCCGCTTGGCAGGACGCTTCCGCAGCATCTGCCTCCTCGGGCGTGTAGCCGAATTCTCCTGCCGCTGCGGCTGCAGCGGCCTCTTCAACCCGAGAAGCTATGTATGCTATCTCTTGGTCGGTGGTGTCCCGTGTGAGCTCCCGGGTCTCGTTCTTGTTCTTCGCCACCTCCACCAGGTTGTCGAAGAGGTTCAGGACGACGTCCGGCTTGGGCGGAATCCACGTGCGGTCGACGCCGTGCGAGTCACACGCGGGCATCATGGCGCGAAGATTGTCCCTGGCTGTGCTGTTGCAGAGGGGCACCACTCCCCGGGGACCCCTGAACCATTCCGGGTGGGCCGGGTCGTGCTTAAACAGCTCCCGGACCATCCCCTTCAGCTCCAGCGACGTGAAGTTAAAGTTGAGCCCGGGGCGCAGCCTCATGATATCCGCCGAGTTGCCGTACTCCCAGGCCGGCCTTTTCCTGTCTTGGAGAGGGGCGATGCGGCGGCGGAGGATGTCTGTGCCTACTTCTGCGACAGACAACCTTGCTACCCGGAGACGCAGAATCCTGATGAGGGCGATGTCGAGCTTGTTGTCGTCCGAATCCAGCTCGCTCCAGTCCCTGCCGCGCACGATGGGCGTTGTGCGCGGCGCGGTGAAGGATTGCGGCTGGTCCTCGACAATCCAGCACCAGTCAGCACGCCACTCCTCCCACTTGCCGCGGAGCTCCCCCGGCAAGTAGGACTCCTTCTTGTTCAGACGAAAAACCCAAGATATTCCTCCGGAGAGGGGGGCTCCGGCCTCTGCTCTAGGGGTGAAGAAGTGCCTAAACAGCGCTACGTTTGGGTGTATTCCTATATAGTTTTCGCACATGTGTGCGAAAACCGCCATTGTGAGGATGGCGTTGGGGGTGAAGTCAAGAAGGTGGAGGCCGTAGGTGTGCATTATGTCACAGAAGAATTCAGAAAAAGGAGGGCAAAAGTGGAAGAAGGCTGCGAAGAAATAGTACCCGCCGGGGTAGTTCTCCTTGGCGGCGGCCGGATAAGCTCGAGTGCGGGGGTGCGCCTTGGTTCCCTTGGACCAGAACAAGTAATACTTGTTCCAGAGCTCCCGCGCGCGGAGCCTCGGCGGGAAGACGAGGTTCCGCTTCCGAAACGCGGTAAGCCTCGCCGCTTGCTCCGATTTCTCCTTCTTGGCCTTCTCCGCCTTCGCCTTCTCGGTCTTCGGGGCCATGGCGGAGGCGGCGGAGGAAGGGGGACGAAGAGCCCGGCGGCGCCGGAGATGCAGACGGCGGCGGCGGAGGTGTGGAGGCGGAGCGCAAAGGGGATCTCTGGAGGTGGAAGAGGATGCAATGAAAGCGTAAGGAGGGGAACCGCTCCTGCTTCCTCTGCTTTTATGGGGAAGTGGGGGGCGTTTCGCTCTTTCCATTAAAAGAACGTGGGCACGTCCCATCCCACGACGCCGCAATCGACGCGTGCCGTTACGGGGGGATGCGGCGGATGCGGAAGTGGATTCTGCGCGCCGTGGGCCGCGTGTGCCCGTGCACTGTTTTGGGCCTGGCCCAACAGCGCTCGGCACCGTGTGTGGCCCAGGCCCGGGGGCTCCTGTCAGTGTACTAAGGTAGGGGTACCTCAGTACCCCAACTTGTGCACGGGCAGTTGCAGCTTCCCGCGGCAGGGTTTACCACGTGCTCGCCGGAGACCTTCCTGCTCCATGTCAAACCATTCAAAAACAAAGTATACAAGACAGAAGATCGAGACCCCGGCAAGCGGAGCTTGCCGGGAAGGCCGTTCCAGGCTCAAGGTTACCTCACTCACGCAAGGCCCTGGCAAGAGGAGCTTGCCAGGAAGACTAGAAGATTCCATCATAGAAGACACGCCTCGGCGCTATATGCGTCCCGGCGAGGGCCCGGGGAGCGACAAGCTTCAGAGCCCGACAAGCCCCCCGGGCCCGGCAAGGTCAAGACCCCGGCAAGGTGCTTGCCGGGAGAGTTGCGCTGTGTGCCCGCGCTCCAGCTCATCGGCCCACGCGTCGCCCTGGGGCCATTCCAGGGACGCGTGGCGGATGGCTGTGCAGCCTGGGGGACACGGTGGCACTCCACGGAGGTGAAGCCATCGCCGTGGCAAACGGAGACGCAAGGGCGGGAGCTTTTGGGGTCGACGGCGACGGGCATTAAATGCTCTTGTCCCCCACTGTCAAAGTAGGTAGCGACCACTGTTCACACACTGTAGCTCCACTATTCCCGCACTGTTACAACTACCACCTCTTTTACATTTTTACCCCTTTCTCCTACGTTGACACCTGTCGGTGACCCCTTGCACTATAAAAGGAGGCCCATGCACAACGTAGAAAGGGTTCGGAACCTAGATCGCTCATACGCTCGGTGTAGCTGGTTCTTCAAGCTCCCGAGCTCTCCAACTCTATACAAACTAAGCAGGAGTAGGGTTTTACGCGTCCACCGCGGCCCGAACCTGGGTAAACTGCCCGCGTGTTCACTACGATCTGCTCTTCGTGCTCCCTCCGCCCTCTTACCTCACAAACAAGGGGCTCCGGTCCCATAGGTGTTCGTGGTGGACAGTTTCCCCCGACAAAATGACAATGCAAAACCAAAAGAAATCATAAACGACAAGAACCCCCAAGGAAAGGACAAGGATCAAAATGATAAATGCTTTATTGCCATATATGGAAGGTATCACATATGTGGTGTTACAAACTCTCCTCCACTACAAAAAGATCTCGTCCCGAGATCTAGGACTGAAAGAAGGAGGGATAATCAGAACGAAGGTGATCTTCTCGTTCCCACGTAGCTTCTCGAGCGGTATTGTGTGACCACTTCACTTTCAAGAATTTGATGGACTTGTTGCGGGTATTGCGCTCAGTTCCTTCAAGGATAGCAATGGGGTGCTCACGATAAGACAAGTCTTGTTCAAGATCAATTTCTTCGAACGAGATGGTGCGTTCAGGCGTCTTGAAGCACTTGCAGAGTTGATACACGTGAAACACATCATGCACATTTGCAAAGTTGGAGGGAAGCTCGAGTTGGTAGGCTAGATCGCCTATCTTGCCAAGAATCTTGAAAGGCCCCACGTATCTTGGAGCAAGCTTGCCCTTGATACCGAACCTCTAAGTGCCCTTCATGGGAGAAACACGGAGGTAGACATGGTCTCCAATGTCGAAAGCCAAGTCACGATGCTTGCCGTCATAGTAGCTCTTTTGACGCGATTGCACGGCTTTGAGATTCTCACGTATGACTTTGCACATTTCTTCGGCTTCTGAGATCAAATCATTTCCAAGAAGTTGACGTTCACCAGTTCGGACCAGTTGAGAGGGGTATGGCACTTTCTGTCATAGAGGATTTCGAAAGGGCTTTGCGGCACTTGCTTGGAAGCTGTTGTTGTAGTAGAATTCGGCAAATGGAAGGCAATCTTCCCATTTCATGCCGATGGAGAATACACAAGCTCTTAGCATATCTTCGAGGATCTGATTCACTCTTTCGACTTGACCACTAGTCTG
This sequence comes from Secale cereale, assembly GCA_902687465.1. Taxonomy (NCBI): domain Eukaryota; kingdom Viridiplantae; phylum Streptophyta; class Magnoliopsida; order Poales; family Poaceae; genus Secale; species Secale cereale. The sequence goes on from LR738715.1 coordinate 645,911,815, forward strand.
AGGGTGAAACGCAGTGCTGATGGGCCTCGAACCCCTCGTTGGTTACCCCAAGTGGAAGGTGTAAGATGCAGTATGTAGAAGTGTTTTCCCTTAGCAAAGATGCAAAGGATCGAATCCCCAGAGACTCCTAGGTTCAACAAGTAGGTGTCAACTGCTAACGGCGCGGATTAGCAATCAACGTGGACCTGCACACAGATACAAATAACTTTTCTCCCAACGAGTACAGAGAGGTTGTCAATCCCTCCGGCCTTGTAGTTCACAAATGGTTAAAAGCAAATGATAGTAGTGATAGATAGTGTTTTGCAATAGTAAATAAAAGCGAAAAAGTAAATAGCGGATGTGATCAATGATGGTAATATGGACCGGAGTCTCATGATGTTCACTAGTGATGTCTCTCTCCCAAAAGACGATAAAACAACTATGTGAGGTAAACAAATTACAGCTGGGCAATTGACAGGACCACGAACGCAAACCAATGCTGACTACATTGCAAGAAAGGTTGAGGTTCAAAGCATGGGCGGTACGCCAAAGTAAGTAGACCGAAATCCATCAATATCTACTACTAATCATCCACCTTGAGATATCTATCCAGAACATCTCGCTGGTATTAAGTTGCGAGTCCCACCCATAGTGTAAACTCAATGCAACAGACAACTGCATTAAAAGAACTTTGCGTAAAGTAAACAATCCTTGCACCCGCGGGCACAAGCACCATTGTTTTCCCCCTTGTGGCAACAACACATCCCCTAGACTCATGTTTCTGTCACTCAAGCTAGTCATCGAGGGGCATGAACCCATAATCGAGCATAACGTTCCCTCTTGGAGTCACTACGTATTACTTGGCCAAAGCAATAAATAACAACGGAGAACATGCAAGAATTACTTATGAACATAAATATAAAAGAGGTAGATCAAATATATTACTCAAGATCAATCTGAACATAATCTCATAATCCATCGGATCCCAGCAAACTCAACATAGCAACAGCATAAGGATTACATATGTGCCTCGATCATGTAGGGCAGCTCACGAGGACTAATTAGTGAAGCACAAGAACGGGAGGAGAACATCACATAGCTACTGATCATGGACTCATGGTCCAAGGGAGACTACTCACGACTCATCCGGGAGGCATCCATGGTGGTGGAGAAGCTCCCGGTGGTGATCCTCCCCTCCGGCAGGGTGCCGGGAAGAGTTCTCCTGGTGCTCCCTATCTTGGAAGCGGCGGCGGCGGCGGAACAGAGATGGGATCGCGAAAAGAGTTCCTGTTCTGAGGGTTTCGGAGGACGCTTTAAATGTATGCCAAAGGGGGGCATTGG
>LR738715.1:645926866-646009688 GCA_902687465.1 Secale cereale
AACTAAATAATTAACTTAATTAATCTGGATTAATTAAATCCTAATTAATCTAATTAGTTAATTAACTAATGTTTTAATTAAACTAATGACTATTTAACTTAATGATATACTGTTAAGTTAAACTAATTAATTGTGATTAACTTAATTAACTTTAATTAATTATATTAATTAGGTTTAATTAATTAATTAACCCTAATTAATACTGTGTCACTGACAGGTGGGACCCACCTGTCAGGTTGACCAGTCAACCCCTGCTGCCGTCAGCATGACATCATGCTGATGTCATAAATGCATTTTCAAATTAAATTAATTAATATTAAATTCCAGAAATTAATAAAAACTTAATAAAATCATATCTTTTAAACCGTAACTCGGATGAAAATACTTTGTACATGAAAGTTGCTCAGAACGACGAGACGGATCTGAATACGCGGTCCATTCGTCCGCTACACATCTCTATCATACCGAACGTGCAACATTCCCCCTCCGTTTCATCTGCCCGAAAACGCGAAACATTGGGAATACTTTCCCGGATGTTTTTCATCCTTGCCAGTATCACCTCCTGCTACGTTAGGTCACACGTAGCCCCGCGTTATGCCATGTTATGCTTTGTGATGCTATTGTTTGGTCTGTTATTTATTTGTTTCCCCCTTCGTTGCTTATTTTCGATAGACTCCGATACTGTGATAGACCTTGAGACAATTGATGCTTCGGTGTTCGACTACGGCTACGCTTCCGAAGATTCCTTTCGTCTGCAGAGCTTCCAGGCAAGCCCCCCCCCCTTGATCACCAGATATCGCCTATTCTTCTCTCTACTGCTTGCATTAGAGTAGTGTAGCATGTTACTGCTTTCGATAATCCTATTCTGCTGCATAGCCTGTCATTGTTGCTACCATTGTTGATACTTTACCTGCAAACCTAAATGCTTAGTATAGGATGCTAGTATACCATCAGTGGCCCTACACCCTTGTCCGTCTGCCCTGCTATTCTATCGGGCCGTGATCACTTGGGTGTGATCACGGGTGTATACTACATACACTTGTACATGATACTTAATGTGACTAAAGTCGGGTCGGCTCATTGAGTACCCGCAAGTGATTTGATGTGGGGCTGAAAGGACAGGTGGCTCCATCCAGGTAGTGGTGGGCCTGAGTTCCTGACGGCCCCCGAGTGGATCTTTGTGGCGGAGCGACAGGGGCAGGTTGAGACACCCAGTCGAGAGGTGGCCTGGCCCTGGTCGTTGTCCGCGGTGATTTTCATAATAACACGCTTAACGAGTTTGGATATTTGATCTGAGTCTGGCCATTTGGTCTATACGCACTAACCAGCTACGTGGGAATAGTTATGGGTACTCGACGTCGTGGTATCAGCCGAAGCCTTCTTGACGTCAGCGACTTAGCGGCGCGCGCCGGGTTGGACCGCGTAACGCAACTTCCTTAGTAATGGAGGTTGCTAGGTCTGCTCACCGGCCGCGTACGCAACGTGCAGGTGTGCGTTGGGCGATGGGCCCGGACCCCTGCGCGCCTAGGATTTAGACCGGCGTGCTGACCTCTCTGCTGTGCTTAGGTAGGGCTGCGACGTGTTGATCTTCCGAGGCCGGGCATGACCCTGGAAAGTGTGTCCGGCCAAATGGGATCGAGCGTGCTGGGATATGTGGTGCACCCCTGCAGGGAAGTTAATCTATTCGAATAGCCGTGTCCCTCGGTAAAAGGACGACCCGGAGTTGTATTCCGACCTCATGATAACTAGAACTGGATACTTAATAAAACACACCCTTACAAGTGCCAGAGATAACTCGGTGGTTGCTCTCTCACAGGGTGATGTGCGGGAGGATCGCCGAGTAGGTTTATGCTATACGTTGTTACTTGGTGAACTTACCATCTACTCCCTTCTACTGCTGCAAGACGGAGGCTGCCAGAAGCGAGGATACTTGTTACTTTCCAGCTACCCTCTTCTTCTGCTGTAAGATGGAGGATACGAGAAGCGTAGTCTTCGATTGGATTAGCTATCCCCCTCTTATTCCGCTTTCTGCAGTTCAGCCCACATATATTACCCCTTTACACATATATCATTGCATATGTAGTGTAGATCCTTGCTTGCGAGTACTTTGGATGAGTACTCACGGTTGCTTTCTCCCCCTTTTCCCCTTTTGTTCCTTCTTCTCGGATGACGCAACCAGATTGATGGAGTCCAGGAGCCAGAAGATCCCGAGGATGTTTCTACGTGGAGTTCGGCTTCGAGGAGTAGTTAGGAGGTCCCAGGCAGGAGGCCTTGCCTTTTCGATCGTTGCTACTTTTGTGCTAGCCTTCTTAAGGCAAACTTGTTTAACTTATGTCTGTACTCAGATATTATTGCTTCCGCTGACTCTTGTGTTTCCGAGCTTTTGTATTCGAGCCCTCGAGGCCCCTGGCTTGTAATATAAAGCTTGTATTATTTTAATTTGTGTCTAGAGTTGTGTTGTGATATCTTCCAGTGAGTCCTTGATCTTGGCCGTACACATTTGCGTGCATGATTAGTGTACGGACAAATCGGGGGCGTCACACCAGTCATCCTCGAAAACTGTTTACCTCGGACCTTCGAAACGCATCCGCTATACTAGCTGTGGCAATACTCCCGAACTATCCCACCAGTACTGAGTGATGTCAGGGTTATCTCACCACTAACCGCATAGAAGAATTTTCGATGTCGGCTGTCTTAAGTATTCTAGAACCGTTGTGATACATTTGGGACGACAACACCTCGGAGCTCAACTCCCCGGGACACTGCCACAACCCCTAAATGTCAGGAGGCATCGAGAACAATGTTCTCGTCACAAAAATATTGGAACAATCCAAACAATACTCGTGTGATCCTAAAAAAATTTAGTGAATTTTTGAGAGTAGAGGAGATAGAAGAACGTCATGAGTCCTCACCAGAGCGATGAAGGGATGAGGAGTAAAATGAAATCCTACTCTCCGATATATATATAGGACTCAAAACATTTTTATGTGTGTGCCTAGACTCAACCGTCAACGAATCGATCAATCAGGGGGCTCCTAGGTCGGAGAAGGCTCTGAATACTAACATGTAATGCCCAGTATGCGGCTATGCCCCCCCATGTGTCGAGGCACGACTTAAGGACATAAACGCATACTAGAATGATCTCAAGTATGGTATCTTTGCACAACTCATGTAAAATTCAGGGATGAAAGTGTAAAATGATAGTTGGCTTACACTCACCACGTCACACAAAGGGATACAATAACATACATCATCCAAATAACATCAGGGTCCGACTACAGATGAAATCCACACGAAAAGATACCATAAATAACACAAGCCTGGATCCTCCTAGTAAGAAGCACTACTGATCGTCGGGACAAGACACATAGTAAAGTCCACGCTCTTCGTCGAACTCCCAATAAAGCTCTGAACCATCTCCTGCATAGTTCTCAACGGTACCTGCATCTGGTGTGTATTGAATCAGTGAGCCACAGAGGACTCAGCAATCCCGTTCTCGGGTATCAAAACTACTAAAGCCTTAGGTGTGGAAAGGCTATAAACAGAGGATGCAGCAAGCACTAAGCACTAGCTTACGAGTTTAGAGCGAGAAGAGAATAAGTGCCAACGATCGCCAAGTTGATCAAGAAGTGATCCTAACTACTCACGATCAAACATAACCCCACCGTGTTCACTTCCCGAAGCCCTTCGGAAAGAGACCATCACGGTTACTCACGCAGGTAGTGTATTCATGAATAGGGTGTCAAGTTATCTACAACCGGATATTAACAAATTCCCATCTGCCACATAACCGCAAGCACGGCTTTCGAAAGATCAAAACCCTGCGGGGGTGTCCCAACTTAGCCCATCACAAGCTCACGATCTGCGGAGTCGCAACTCCAAAGTGGGAAGACCCGAGTATCCTCGGAATCCCGTGCTCAAGATATTTCCACAAAGGTAAAACTAATCCAGCAAGACCTCCCGGTGTGCCGACACCCTGAAAGTAGCCGCGCGTATCTCGTCTCAGGCCACGACCGGATGGGACAAGCTACGGGTGTATACTAGACCTTGAGTTTCCATGAGGTGGCCCCGCAGCACGCCCAGTTTGGACCAACACTCATGAGGAGCACTGACCCGGGTTGTTAATTAAGAACTCAGGTTTGCAACGCCCTATGCAAGTTTTAGTTATTAGGCAAATGTAAAATCAAAATTGGGCCTTGCTGGAAAAGCTTTAAACAGAGCGAATTATCAAGGGGGGCCCATAAACCCCAACCGTGTTAGGAACGCAAAATCAAGGAACATAACACCGGTTTATCGGATCCTAGGGTGGCATAAGTGGAACAAAACACCAAGCAGAAAGGCTTAGCCTTCCACCCATCACCAATATATAGGTGAATTAGTTTAACAGATTATATATTGTGTTATCCCAACAACAACTTCAACGTGGAGCAAAAATTCTTCAAAACTTCGCCTGCAACTAACAACGCTATAAGAGGGGCTGAGCGATGCATACTTAGCTAAAACACAGTTTGCTAGGAAGGTGGTTAGAGTGTTTCATTGCAAGAATAGGAGGGCTGGCAAACAGGAATAGGCATTGAGGCAATATATAAAGAGCGAGACATCTAGCATAGGCAAAGATAGTAGTGATATCTGGGAATGGTCATCTTGCCTGTTGATTCCACAGAGGGAACGTAACCTTGCTCCTCAAACTCAGCCTTGGTAGGAACCTCGAACTCCGAATCGTCACCGGGCTCTAACCAACACAACAATGCAACACCGGAACAACAATCAATCATCATGCAATGCTCAAACACATGATACATGAATATGATGCATATGGACATGGATAAGATATGATGCATCTCCTAGGGACACAAATAGTACACAAGCATCATGGCCATAACAAGATCACACACATGTAGATCACAAGCAAAGGAACAAAACTTAACATAGCCACAAGGGTTATGTAGATTATTTAAACAAGCACCCAACAAGTTTAAAAGAGTTGATTAACATGGCAAGGGTGCATCTCGGACTACAGCAACATGCTAGCATTTTTAAATGGGCCGGAAAGGACAAACAACAATTTTCGAAAACTCCCATATTCATATATATACATTTGGGACAGAACTTAGATAGTCATATTTTAAAGTTGATAAACATGCAAAACAGCGACACCACATTATTCTACACATTTTCCCACCCCAAATGCATATAAAGTTTGTTAAATATGGATTTGTAGATATTTAGTTATGATGTTTACAAGTTTAAGCACATTTTAAACACAAAATAATTTAAACAGCATTTTAAATGTTTTTAAACATGGCAACAAACAACATAATAATATTCTACATGAAAAACTAAGCAGTTTTCATATATAACTCATTTTCATCAGATGCATATTTTAAAAGATCTTAAATATGCAACGTTAATGCAGAAAAAGAAAAAAGAAAAAGAAAAACAGATGCAAAAGGTTAAACTGACCCAGGCTAACCTACCCGCAGCCACTAACCTGTGGGGTTAGAGGCGCTGATGTGGCAGCGGTGTGTGCGCGAGTGGGTGGAACTGTGCAGAGAGACCGACAGGTGGGGCCTGCCTGTCAGTCTCTCAGGCAACACAAAAAAAATTGGGGGGAATAATCCCAGTGCCCCCGCTGTGTTTCGAACCCGCGATCTCTCAGTTAACTGATGAAGAGCCGAGCCACTGGGCTAGGCAAGTGTTCCTGACAGAGAAGGAGCATGGCTCCTTATGAGCTGACCCTGACAGGATCTATTCCTCTGTGTGCACAGAGACAGCGGCGACTGTGGTGACGCCGGCGGGAGCATGACAGGGCGAGGCAGCGCGGCGACTGGCTGCGGGCGTGCGGGGTCGAGAGGAGGCTGCTGCGGTGTGTGCGCGTGCAGAGACTCGAGCACGAGCTCGCGCTCAGCTCGGCCATGGCGAGGCAGCGGCTGGAAGCGTGCATACGCGCGGGCGGAAGACGGGGCCAGCGTAGGCGCTCCATGAGCTTGCGCTCGGATGCTGGTGACGTGCACGAACGGACAGATCTAGAGCGGCGAACGCGAGGGCCTATGACACCTACTGACAATGCACGACAGTGACAAAATCAGAACCCATCGGGATATCGAGAGCACGGGGAAGACATGGCTCCGGTGACTCATACAAAGATCCACGAGCGGCAAGGAAAACGCAGGGAGGAGTAGGGAGTTCCTCCTTACCCTAGGACACAGAGAGGTCGACGGAGGGGCGCCAGAGAGGACGTAGTCGAGCTCTGAACCGCGGTGCTTGGTGTCGACCGAGGAAGAGGAAGCAGAGGCGGGGCGCTGCGGGACTCCTAGTGCACTCCTTCGGCTACGCGGCGGCGCGGGCGACGACGAGCTCGTTGGGGATGCAGCGGACGACGCCTAGGAGCGATCAGAGGGACGCGACGACGGCGACGTGCTCCATCTGCGCTCGGGAGTTCATACGGGGAACGAGAGCAGGGGAGATCCCCTTCTCGCGTGGCGGCGGAGAAGAAGATAGGAGGAGGAAGGAGGAACCCTAGGCGATGCTGCTTGGGTTTAAAAGGAGCGGGCGACGAGCTGGCCTCGACGTCCGTGAGATCACGGCACGACGGCATGCGCATGCTCTGTCTCTGGCGCGTGCGACGGAGGAAGATGGAGCAGAGAAGGAAGAGAGGCTGACATGCGGGCCCGGCGCGAGGGAATGAGACGGCGCGACTGGCTGCGCTGGCGGGCTGCTTGCGCGTGAGCTGGCTGGGCCGCGGCGCTGTATTGGCCTGGTGCTGCGCTGTGGGGCTGCTGCTGCTGCTGGCTGGGCTGCTCCCTTCTTTTTCCTTTTCTTTTCTTTAGACAGAAAAGAAAAACTAAAAGGAAAAAGCTCAGGGACTTAGGGGAGGAGTATGAAAATGTAAAATTATCCCCAAACTCCTGTGAAGCTGCTCTATTTTATAAAATTGTTCTGGACATTTTTAGAGGAAGTAAAACAATTCAAGTTTGAAAATAATTCAAACTTGAGCCATTTCAAAACCTAACCAAAATAATTCCAATAGAGGTGTAGCTTTGCAAGGTGGCTTAGGACAGTGTAGCTTGTAAGTGAGGAGGAGATGAACATTAAAGGAGAAGGGTTTATCCACTTGCAACAATACTTAAAGAAAAGAAAGAAAAGAAGGGAAGAGAAGAGGTGTAGGAGAAGGAGGGGGTTTAGGATTTTGGCAAGGGCATGGCTTGACACCACCATCACACAACAATGAACAAGGTGACCTCACATCATAACCAAAGACAACTAAATGAAACTATGATGAATATGATGCCATGTTGATGATGATGCAATGCATGGATGCATAAGAAAATAAAATGACAATGCAAAACCAAAAGAAAGCATAAATGACAAGAACCCCCAAGGAAAGGACAAGGATCAAAATGATAAATGCTTTATTTCCATACATGGAAGGTATCACATATGGGGTGTTACACCTACTAACCCAAGGCCCAATGCAGATTGCTATTTTTTTTTGCCTATTTCAGGGTTTCACAGAAAAGGAATATCAAACAGAGTCCAAACGGAATGAAACATTCCGGAGAGTTATTTTTGAACCGTATCTTCATGGAAGACTTCGAGTACACGCGAGGGAATGAAGGAGGCAGCCACGAGGGACCAGGGCGCGCCCCCTCCTACAGGGCGCGCCCCCACCCTCGTGGGCCCCCCTCTGGCTCCCCCGATGCCCTCCTTCCTCCTATATATATGCATGTACCCTGAAAACATCGAGGCAATAGAGAAAACCCTAATTCTACCACAGCAACCTTCTGTTCCCGTAAGATCCCATCTTGGTGCCTGTTCTGGAGCTCTGTCGGAGGGGGGATCTACCACGGAGTGCTTCTACATCAACACCATAGCCTCACCCATGAGTTGTGAGTAGTTTACCACAGACCTTCGGGTCCATAGTTATTAGCTAGATGGCTTCTTCTCTCTTCTTGGATCTCAATACAAAGTTCTCCTCGATCTCCGAGGAGATCTATTCGATGTAATCTTTTTTGCGGTGTGTTTGTTGAGATCCGATGAATTGTGGGTTTATGATCAAGATTATCTATGAGAAATATTTGATTCTTTTCTGAAATCTTTTATGTATGATTATAATATCTTTGCAAGTCTCTTCGAATTATTGGTTTGGTTTGGCCTACTAGATCTATAGTTCTTACAATGGGAGAAGTGCTTGGCTTTGGGTTCAATCTTGCGGTGTCCTTTCCCGGTGACAGCAGGGGCAGCAAGGCACATATTGTATTGTTGCCATTGAGGATAAAAATATGGGGTTTATATCATATTGCTTGAGTTTATCCCTCTACATCATGTCATCTTGCTTAAAGCATTACTCTGTTCTTATGAACTTAATACTCCAGATGCATGCTGGATAGCGGTCGATGTGTGGAGTAATAGTAGTAGATGCAGAATCGTTTCGGTCTACTTGTCACGGACGTGATGCCTATATATAATGATCATGCCTAGATATTCTCATAACTATGCGCTTTTCTATCAATTGCTCGACAGTAATTTGTTCACCCACCGTAGAATTCTGCTATCATGAGAGAAGCCACTAGTTAAACCTATGGCCCCCAGGTCTATTCTCAACATATTAATCTTCCATCTACTTTACTTTGTTTTATTTACATTCTGTTCTTATATCCAAAAATACCAAAAATATTATACTATCCTATCTATCAGATCTCACTTCCGTAAGTGACTGTAAAGGGATTGACAACCCCTTATCGTGTTGGCTGCGAAGTTCTTATTTGTTTGTGCAGGTGCGACGGACTTGCGCGTGGTCTCCTACTGGATTGATACCTTGGTTCTCAAAAACTAAGGGAAATACTTACGCTACTGTGCTGCATCACCCTTTCCTCTTTGAGGGAATACAACGCAAGCTTGAGAAGTAGCACTGCCGACATTCTCCCTCTTCATGTAAACCTTGTAAAATAAGAGAGAAAAGGCATAAGTATGGCGACATAATAGGTAATAATAGCCCATAGTGCAATAAATATCAACATAAAAGCATGATGCAAAATGGACGTATCAACTCCCCCAAGCTTAGACCACATTTGTCCTCAAGCGAAAGCCGATATTGAAAAATATGTCCACATGTTTGGAGATAGAGGTATCGATAAAAAAATAAAATACGGACATTAGGACATCATGATCATTCTTATAATAGCAACACATATATTGTAATATGATTCTTATGATAAAGTAACAGTCTATCCACAATGTCAAGTATGAATCAGAAATTTCATTGAAAACCAACAAACTAAGATCTCGTTCATTGAAGCAATTGCAATTTATGGTAACATCGGAAAGAGTCAATATAAGAGCTTTTCAGCAAGTCCACATACTCAACTATCATTTAGTCTTTCACCATTGCTCACACTCACGCAATACTTATGGGTATGGAGTTTTAATCGGACACAGAGAAAATAGGGGCTTATGGTGTTGCCTCCCAACCTTTTACCTCGAGGGTAATGTCAACAGTAATAGATTATGATAACTTACATCCAAGTGGGTATATATGTCAGGATCTTTCCAACACAATGTGCTTGCCAAAGGATAAAATGTAAGAAGGAAAGGTGATTATCACAGCAGAGGTTGTCATGTGCTTTTATGCTTGGATGTACAAAATCTTAGCGCAAAAGAACGCCTGATACGTCTCCAACGTATCTATAAATTTTTATTGTTCCATGCTATTATTTATGATATTTTGGATGTTTAATGGGCTTTGTTATCAACTTTTATATTATTTTTGGTACTAACCTACTAACCCAAAGACCCAGTCCAGATTTCTGTTTTCTGCCTATTTCAGGGTTTTACAGAAAAGGAATATCAAACGGAATCCAAACGGAATGAAACCTTCGGAAGAGATATTTTTGGAGAAAATCACGTACGGGAGACTTGAGAACCACGGAGTAGGGCACATGTGGCGCCCACGAGGGTGGGGGGCGCGCCCCATTGCCTCATGGGCCCCATGTTTAGCCCCTGGTGCCCTCCTTCCTCCTATATATACCTACGTACCCCGAAACCATCAGAACAACAGAGAAAACCCTAGTTCCACCGCCGCAACCTTCTGTTCCCATGAGATCCCATCTTGGGGCCTGTTCCGGAGCTCCACCGGAGGGGGGATCTTCCATGGAGTGCTTCTACATCATCATCATCGCCTCACCATGAGTTGTGAGTAGTTTACCACAGACCTTCGGGTCCATAGCTAGTATCTAGATGGCTTCTTCTCTCTATTTGGATCTCAATACAAAGTTCTCCTCGGTCTTCGAGGAGATCTATTCGATGTAATCTCTTTTTGCGGTGTGTTTGTCGAGATCCGATGAATTGTGGGTTTATGATCAAGATTATCTATGAGAAATATTTTGTTCTTCTCTGAACTCTTTATGTATGATTATAATATCCTTGAAGTCTCTTCGAGTTATTGGTTTGGTTTGGCCTACTAGATCTATAGTTCTTGCAATGCGAGAAGTATTTGGCTTTGGGTTCAATCTTGCGGTGTCCTTTCCAAGTGACAGTAGGGGCAGCAAGGCACGTATTGTATTGTTGCCATCGAGGATAAAATGATGGGGTTTATATCACTATGTTTGAGTTTATCCCTCTACATCATGTCATCTTGCTTAAGGCGTTACTCTGTTCTTATGAACTCAATACACTAGATGCATGCTGGATAGCGGTCGATGTGTGGAGTAATAGTAGTAGATGCAGAATCATTTCGGTCTACTTGTATCGGACGTGATGCCTATATATAATGATCATGCCTAGATAGTCTCATAATTATTCACTTTTCTATCAATTGCTTGACAGTAATTTGTTTACCCGCCATAGAATATTGCTGTCATGAGAGAAGCCACTAGAGAAAACTATGGCCCCCGGGTATATTCTCAATATATCAATCTACAATCTACTTTACTTTTTCGCTTTTACTTTCTGTTCTTATATCCAAAAATACAAAAAAATATCAAACTATCATCTCTATCAGATCTCACTTTCGTAAGTGACCGTAAAGGGATTGACAACCCCTTATCTCGTTGGCTGCGAAGTTCTTATTTGTTTGTGCAGGTGCGAGGGATTCCCGTGTGGTCTCCTACTGGATTGATACCTTGGTTATCAAAAACTGAGGGAAATACTTACGCTATTGTGCTACATCTCCCTTTCCTCTTCGAGGGAATACAACGCAAGCTCGAGAAGTAGCAAGAAGAATTTCCGGCGCCATTGCCGGGTGATACGTCTCAAAAGTATCTACTTTTCCAAACACTTTTGCTATTGTTTTGCCCTCATTCTTGCATGATTTGAACTAAACTAACCCGGACTGACGCTGTTTTTAGCAGAGCTGCCTGTATGGTTTTATTGTGTGCAGGAAAATGGATTTTAGGTGTCTAAGAAAATTCCAAGAAAAATCACAGAAAATCCACGCACCCGAAGGGCCATTGTGCCAGAAGTGGGGCCAGAGGACAGCCAGGGGGGGCCCAGGCGCCCTGCTGGCGCGACCCCATCCCTGGCCGCGCCAGGAGGCCGCCTGGGAGGGTCCTCCCCCCTCTGGTGCCCTACCTTGGCTCCTATTTATTCCCGTGGCGAGGAAACCCCAGAAGAGAAGTCGTTTTTCCAGTTTCCGTCGCGGAGCCGCCGCCACCCTCTGTTCTTCTTCGGGAGGGCTAATCTGGAGGCTGATTTGGCCTCCGGAGAGGGGAGATCGTCGCCATCGTCATCATCATCACCACTCCATCCTCCCTCCATGACTTCTCCTTCCATGTGTGAGTAATTCCCTGCTGTAGGCAAAGGGGATGGTAGGGATTGGATGAGTTAGATCATGTAATAGTTTATCAGATTGTTGGGGGCATGTTGCCTATCATCTACTTTAGTGTTTATCATCTTTGCTTCAACTTGTTGCTCTTAATGCTTGTCACTTTGGGCCCGAGTGCCATGTTTTCAGATCTGAACCCTATGTGTTTGCATGAATATATTTGTGTTCTTGATCCTATCTATGAGTTGTTTGCACCTATTATGGTCCGGAACCGGCGATCCCAAAGGTGACAGCTTGGGACACCAAAGGGGATGGTCCATAATTTAAGGATTCCATGTATCCATTGAGTTTATTGCTTTGTTCCGGTGCTCTTTGACAGGAGTACCTTAATCTCCATAAGTTCCTTTTGGCCCCGTTCGTAGCGGGATGGTAGGACAAAAGATGTTGTGCAAGTTCTTATTGCAAGCATGTACAACTACATGTGGGATACATGCCTAATGTTTGATATTTGCCTAGATGATCATTACTTTTCTGTGTGCCTTGCCGCAAGTTAGATTCATGATGTATCTCATCCATGCAGCGCCCAACCATCCATCTCCCTAGCCTACAGTGTTTCAATCATGCTGGTTATTAGTTGTTACTTTTGCTGTTCACTTTTGCTGTCACCACCATCACTATCATATTACCGTTACCACTTATCTTTTGTTGCAAGTAAGTATATTTCAGGTGCGGTTGAATTGACAACTCAACTGTCAAAGCTTATAAATACTCTTTGGCTCCCCGTTGATACGTCCAAAACGTATCTATAATTTCTGCTTGCTCCATGCCTCTTTTGTGTGATATTGCTATGATATTTATGCACTTCCATACACTTTTGATCATTTTTTGGACTAACCTATTAACTCGGTGCACCCCAGTGCCAGTTTCTGTTTTCTGCTGTTTTTATATTTCAGGTTTTCCCATTACGTAAATTGCCAGAAAAATCCCGGGAAACATATATAAAAAATCAGCGTTCCGGAAGCTTCCTTGCGGCCAAACTAGGGCCGGAGGGGGGGCACAAGGGCTCCAGGCGACTAAAGGGGGCGGCCCCCCTCCTGGCCGCGCCGCCAGGGCGCCTGGGCCCCCCTGGCCTCTTCTGACGCCCCACTTTGGCATATATTTACACCGCGTCCCGAAACCCTCGAGGACGGAACCCTTTTTCGCGATCTCATCTCTGTTCCGCCGCCGCCGCGCTTCCAAGATCGGGAGCACCAGGAGAACTCTTCCCGGCACCCTGCCGGAGGGGAGGATCACCACCGGGAGCTTCTCCACCACCATGGACGCCTCCCGGATGAGTTGTGAGTAGTCTCCCTTAGACCATGGGTCCATGACCAGTAGCTATGTGATGTTCTCCTCCCCTCTTTGTTCTTCACCGATTAGACCTCGTGAGCTGCCCTACATGATCGAGGCACATATGTAATCCTTATGTTGTTGCTATGATGAGTTTGCTGGGATTCGATGGATTATGAGATTATGTTCAGATTGTGTGTGAGTAATATATTTGATTTACCTCTTTTATATTTATGTTCTTGAGTAATTCTTGCATGTTCTCCGTTGCTGTTTATTGCTTTGGCCAAGTAGTAGGTAGTAACTCCAAGAGGGAACGTTATGCTTGATTGTGGGTTCATGCCCCTCGATGACTAACTTGAGTGACAGAAACATGAGTCTAGGGGATGTGCTGTTGCCACAAGGGGGAAAACAACGGTGCTTGTACTTGCGGGTGCAAGGATTGTTTACTTTACGCAAAGTTCTTTTAATGTAGTTGTCTGTTGCTTTGAGTTTACACTATGGGTGGGACTCGCAACTTAATACCAGCGAGATGTTCTGGATAGATATCTCAAGGTGGATGATTAGTAGTAGATGCAGATGGATTTCTGTCTACTTGCCTTGGCGTACCGCCCATGCTTTTGAGCCTCTACCTTTCTTGTAGCATAGTTAGCATTGGTTTGCGCACATAATCCTGTCAATTGCCCAGCTGTAATTTGTTTACCTCGCTTAGCTGTTTTATCGTCTTTTGGGAGAGAGACATCACTAGTGAACATCATGGGACCCTGGTCCATATTACCATCACTGATCACATCCGCTATTTATTTCCTGTTCTTGCTTACTAGTTGCAGTTATACCTATCACTATTATCTCTTGCGTTTGATCCTTTGTAAACGACAAGGCCGGAGCGATTGACAACCTCTCTGTACTCGTTGGGAGCAAAGTTATTTGTATCTGTGTGCAGGTCCTGTCGATCGCTAGTTGCGCCGCTAGCAGTTGACACCTTCTTGTTGACCCTCGGAGTCTCAGGGGAATTCGATCCTTGGTATCTTTGCCAAGGGAAAACTACCGCTACACTGCATCTCAAACCTTCCACTTGGGGTAACCAACGAGGGGTGAGAAGCCATCAAGCAAAGTTTTTTGGCGCCGTCGCCGGGGACTCCACTCTTCAAGATAGGGGAGTTGCATGCTATCTTTTATCTTTGCTTTTAGTCTTGTTAGTTTACCTTTCAGTTTTCTTTATGTCTTTTCACTGCTTTTGCTTAATGGAAAACAACAAAAATATGAGAGAGCTTTATAAGCTCTACCTTGCTTTGGGACATGATGTGTTTGAAGAGAAAATTAAAAAACCTATGGAACTTTATTATTTGCATAACAATCATGATGGTGGTGATGTTATTAGTATGCTTTCTTTGAATATCAATATTGCTCATGACATGGAAAGCTCTAAGCTTGGGGATGACACGTTTGATGAACATGATATTTTTAGTCCCCCAACTTTTAAAGAGAAAATTTACTTTGATGATACTTTGCTTCCTATATATGATTACAATGATGAATATGATGTTTTCAGTCCACCTACTATTGAGGATAAAATTTATTATGATTATGATATGCCTCCTAAATACAATGATTACCATGATGGTTATGATTGCTTTACTCTCACTATTCCTAATAAGAAAGATTTTGCTTATATGAAGAGTAATGATACCTTTTTGCATGTGGATCATGGTAACAATGCTTTATATGATGCTTATATTGTTGAGTTTATTCGTGATCCCACTGAAAATTATTATGAGAAGGGAACATATGCTTATAGATATTTCAATAATATCAAGTTCCCTCTCTTTATGTTGAAGGTTTTTGAAGTTGCACTTGTTTTGTCTTCCTATGCTTATTGCTTTGTGCTTCAATGAATTATTGTATTGCAATATTCCTATGCATAGGAAGCATGTTAGGCTTAAATGTGTTTGGTATTTGCTTCTTGATGCTCTCTTTTGTTCTTCAACTCTTATTCCTACGAGAGCATCATTAAAGTCTTAAGCCTATCTTTATGGCTATAAAGAAAGAGCTCTAGGGAGACAACCCTTGTTATCTTTGCTGTCAGTTTGTTCTTTCAGTTTTTAGTGGTCTTGATGTTTGTTACTACAGTAGCATCATCATTGTATCTTTACTTTTCAGCTTTGTGCCAAGTTTAGCCTTTGATTGCAAGAAAGTTCAAAAGTTGTGACGTGCTGTCCAGGAAACAGATTCTGTCCTTGGATAGAAAACTTCATATAAAATCACCAGATCATCTTTTTGGTCTGAATTTTTTCGACAGCGTGCTCTATACAATTGGCTTTCGGGCGTTTGTTCTGAGTTTTTTGATTTGAGTTGCAGAAGTGCCCCGAAAAAATTATTTACTACCTGCTGGTCTGTTTTTCACAGATTCTGTCCTGTTTTGCCTTTCCTTCATTTTGCAAACCTTGAGCTTGCTTTTTCTTTGCAAAAACCTTTTGGCAATCTTGAGAAATAGTATACCTTCAAGAATATCCTTATTTACAGCAAGGAAAAATTATTTTATTATGGGTACTAACCTCGCTAATCAGATTATGATGAGTTATGTATGAAGGGAGTTTTCAAGTGTGCGAGGGAAGATGATAAAAAGATTCAGGAGTGTCAAACGCTCAAGCTTGGGGATGCCGCCATGCACCACCAAGAAATATTCAAGAAGACTCAAGCGTCTAAGCTTGGGGATGCCCCCGTGAATCCCCTTCTCCATCAACATTATCAGTTCGTCTTTCGTTCCACTATATTTTAATCACTTCATGTGTTATCTGCTATGCTTGGAACGTCTTGCTTTTAGTTTTCTTTAGCTTTGCTTGCTTTTCATAACGAGTTGGAACTCAGCTTTCTTTGTGTGGGAGAGAAACACGCTCCACTTCACAGCCTCTTTGGATTGAAGGATTTTCATAGGAATATTGGAGGATTCCAATCCATTGGAATTTTTCCTTAGAAAGCCCTTTGGATCAAAGGAAGGACACCTCCAAAATTCCTATGGATTGCATTCCTACACTTCAATCCTATAGGAATTTAAACATCCACTCTAACCTCTTTTTTACACTCATTCGCGTAGGATCGTGGCACTTTTCCTGTGTTCCATCCAAATGACCACTCATGTGTTTTTCCCGTGTGTTGTAATCCTCTGTTTTGCACCTGCAATCCCATCAAATTCCCGTGTTTTTTGAATTCCTGTGTTTTCTTATCCTGTGATCCGAAGAAGACATCAACCTAGAACACAACATAGGATTTTCATGTTTATCTTTGCTGTGTATGTTCTTGGTCTTTCAATATCTACTGTCATGCTTAGCTCTTAGTTTTCATGCTTTTCTTTTTAAAGAGCTTTTGTTTAGTTGGTTGCTGGAACTCTCTTGAGTTATCATGCTTATCTTGTTAAGAGAGTTGGCTTCTGTTGCACTGGTTGATATGTCTATGATAAAAACGCTATGTGCATAATGGTGCTTAGTAGTTCATGTTTTCTTATGGTTAGTCTCAAATAGTTGGGGGGTTCTTAATGTGTTATTGAAGTACCAACATGATTTGTTTGCCTATGATGTGGTATGGTTTAGTGATATCTTCCTCCAAGAATTTATTTTGATTGACTTGGCATATGCTCACGCATATTTAAGACTGTAAAGAAAGTCTATCAAGCCTTGATGATCTTTAATTTCTGAGTAGCGATATAACTTCCATGCCCGATTCAATGTTGCTTTGTCGCTCTGCATGATTATGACCGTCATTGCTCTCTTAGTTGGTCGCTCCCAGTCTTTTGCTAACCTTCGCCTGTACTAAGCGGACTGACTGCTTGTGCATCCAAAATCCTTTAAAACCAGTTATGCCATATGAGTCCACCATACCTTCCTATACATGGTATTTACCTGCCATTCCTAACGAAGACTTTCGTGTACCATCTCGAAATTAATCAAAAAAGCATTTCTCTTTTGTGCCTCTGTTTTAGCTCATGAGGAAGTAGTAGTTAATTCATGATCTTTTTAAGTTGTACAAGCTTCACCCCGGGATTGCATGTCTAATGTGCAAACCCCTAATACAAGAAGGAACTGGCATAGAGTGCGCCCGGCTCATTAAAAAATAATACAACAAACAAACCCTCCTTCACGCTTTGTTCATGAGAAATCAGAAAACTTTGGCAGTGATAAACAAAGGAGATTAAGAGGATGTGATCGTCCTCGTACGGGAGTCGTTCCTCGAAACTTGTCCAGCTCGAGAAGTAATTGAGTTATCCACTAGCATTCGTTGACGAAATATGCATATCCCAAAAATAATTTTTACATCTGTTTTTAAAAAACCAAGAGCTCTGGTACATGTTTAGTTTTTGTTTCCGACCATGGGTTTTCAACCTTGCCATCAAAATCCACGGTTCGAGAGTCTCCACCTTCTTTAAAGCACCAACTATTGAGAGCATGATTGTCATTCTGAGTGTAATGTGCATTGTCCCAAAGTACCATTGTCTTTTGCATGATTATGATATCGTTTATTCTGAAATCATTGTATCCAGTCATCACTTAAACTTTGGAGGTGCCCCTGCATTTATGTTTTGCTTCACTAAAGGGGGCAAGCGAGGTATCGCTTTGTCATATTTGCACACCATGCTCACTACAAATCTATTGAGTGTTTCAGTATCATATTGTAAAACTTTCAGTTCTTTGTGATTTTCTCATGAGGCAACTTAATTACTACAGATTCATTATATCAGTAAGCATTTGTCATGTGACTGTGAAAAGTCGTTATATGGTTAATAGCATGTCACCACAGAAATTATGTTTGTTATCATTTACCTACTCGAGGACGAGCAGGAATTAAGCTTGGGGATGTTGATACGTCCAAAACGTATCTGTCGTGGAATTAGCACGGCAGATGTCCGGTTTAGCGGACTTGATGATGGAACCATCGCACGGGTTAGCTTGAAGGGGTTCATAGCACACAAAGGACACAGAGAGTTTATACTAGTTCGGCCCCTTCGATGAAGGTAAAAGCCTACGTCTAGTTGGTTTGGTATTGCTTGGGCGTCGGATTACAGGGAACGGATTCGCTTGCCTGTAGTTTCGACGGGTTGATTCTTGCCTCCCCTGAACCGTCGCCGGGTCGTTCCCTTATATAGAGGTGACGCCTGGTCCGGTTTACAGAGTCCCGAGGCCGGCTCATACTTGTGTCCGCCTCGGTCTCTGTCTGTTCTTCCTTATCTCTCAAGTTACATTGCTTGGCGGTTTACAAACCACACTTCTATACATGGGCCTTAAGATCTCATGGGCCGTAGCCTTTACTAAATATTACAACTAAGTATAATATAACTAAGCCGGTTTACACTAGCCGGTTCATACCTGCTAGTCATATCCCTGACATTAGGCCCCAGAATGATTTGAACTTGTTCATACCAGTCTTCCTTGTCTTGTATAATTTTCTTCTTTGTCTTCATATTTTGTAAACCGGCTCTGACGTCATCTTCGAGAATCATTAAATCTGACCGTGACATCATCTCCGCATTTGACGCCGTGAGCTGTACTGTAGCTTTGTTTAATGGTTATCCGAAAATCGAGGCGTCAAAAAGGATCTTTATCTGATCTTTGCCCCCTCGAATCCCGCACCTGTCGCTTCCCATCTGTCCTTCGCTTATAAATACCGCCGTCCCCCTTCATTCTTCCTTCTTCTCGCCTCTTCTTCCTCCGTTTGCCACCCGAGCTTCAAGACTCCATTGACGCCCGAGCTTGAAGCGCCGCCGTTGCCTCGCCGAGTCAAGACCTCCCTGGCCGCTGCATCAACCTGATTCGACCAGAGAACTCCGCCGCTGTCCTCCATTGTTCAGGTACGTCCTTTCTTCCTCGCTATAGATCTGCATCTTCTTGGGTTCTTCCCTTATTCTTCCGCCATTAGGGTTTGAAAGCTTCATCTTGTTCCTCGTAAATGCTCACTTCGTAGATAGTTTTTGACCTTTATGCCCAGTTAATAGATCTTCCACTAGTATTGGCTTTAGATCTCACCACTTATACTTATCCTGTAGATTCATCTGCTCCGCATAAGGCCCTTGCGTTTCTTCCTATACTTTCTTGCACTTAATTTTCTTTTCTTTTCTTTGCACGCCCAGATCTGTTTCACTTTAGCCGTTTACAAAGAAACTGTTTCTTCTCTTTTGTAGATCCATTAGGTATACTCCAGTTTAAACTGTTATGCCCTGTTCCTGTAAAACTTTTGAATTTGAACGCGTCGGTTTAGCTATTCTTCTTTTACTGTCGTGAACCGGTAATGACATAGCTCCCTATTATTGCCGGTTTAACCATACCATTAGTCCTCGGTTCAAACCGTTGCGTGACTTTCATAGATATTTTCCGGTTTATACTGCTGTACCCGCATAATCTGTTTCTTTGCACTTTATCTTTCAGTACTTGTCCTTCCATTGCTATGGCCAAGCAGTTTGTCTCTTGTGATTGGGTCCCTTCCATCATCATGGAAGAAGACTTGGTCAAAATTTCTGAAATTGGTACGTTAGGCCCTCAGTCTGTTTTGAAGTGGCGGGCTCCGGGGAATGAATGCCCTCCTACTCCCAGGCCCGGGGAGGTTATTGTGTTCTTTGATCACATATCTCGAGGCTTCTCTCCCCCCGGTTCAAAGTTTTTCCGGGATGTTCTTGCTGCCTTCCAACTCCACCCTCAGGACATTGGACCCAACTCTATTTCAAATATCTGTGACTTCCAAGTGTTTTCGGAGGTGTATTTGCAAGAAGAACCGTCTGTCGATCTGTTCCGGGACTTCTTTCACCTGAACCGGCGCATAGAATTCACCAGTGGACCACATCAGGAGCTCGGCGGTGTTAGTATCCAGAAAAGGAGAGACGCTGTCTTTCCTCACACCGCTTTACATACGCATCCAAAGGAGTGGAATAAATCATGGTTCTATTGCGTTGACACTTCTCCTGAAGGGGAGAACCCCTTGCCGAGTTATCGTGAACACCGTATTCCGGAGGATCATCCTCTACCACAACGACTCAGCTTTGTCGAGCGGACCCGGTTTGCATCACAGCTCTCCAGGTTAAAAGCTTTCATGGCCAATGGCTTGACTGGAACTGACTTTATGCGCTGCTGGTTGTCTTGGAGCATCCTTCCCTTGAGCCAGCGATCACAGCTGATGTGCCCGTATTCTGGTAAACCGGACGATCCTCAATGGTTCACCAAGGAAAAATTATCTGAGTCAGAGGTTATTGAATCGGCCAAAAAGATGCTCAACGTCTCCTTAGCAGACAGCAGTAAAGTCAGATTAGCACCATACTACAAGAAGAATAAACTGCCTGCGGTAAGTTTTGCTTTTATCCTGTATTTGTAGTCCGTTTATTTAAACCGTCCCTTCAACTGTCTTTCCTTCTTGTAAATAGGCTGATGATCCTTTCTGGAAGAGAAAACCTCAGGAGAAAACCGGCAAGCAAGCACGCCGTAAGACCTTTGCTAACAAGAAAAGAAAGGCAACTCTTGACTCCAGCTCTCACGCCGAGGATGATGATCCGGATTCCGAGGTATGAATTAAACCGGTTTGAATTTTGCTTTCTTGTATTCATATCTGTATCTAATGATAACTTTCCACAGGAGTTGGCTGAAGGTGATAATCCGGCCGAGGTTGAGGTAACTATCCTTTCTTCTGATTCAGAACCTCTTCCACAAAAAAGTCGTCGGACCGTCCGGAAATACCAATTTTCTCACCCTTATGCTCAGTTGGATCCTAATTTTATTTTGAAGAAGCAACAGCATGAAGCTCTTCGCCGGACCACTCGCCATAGTGGCCTGGCAGTGGAATCATCCGGGATTTCTTTAACTCCGGCTCGGAAACGCCGTGCTGAGGTGATACTTTCTCCGACTCTCCTTCATCCCAAGGCCGGGCTTATCCGGAAACCTCTTAAACCGTCTGACCCTGATTATCAGGAAACTCCACTGTCTTCTTCTGGTGAATCGACTGCCACACAGCTTCCTCCATTGAAAACTGTACCAGGGTAACTTTTTCACTTTTCCGGTTTATGATTCCTTTTTGCTTTATAATGTTAACTCATTTTGCATACTTTTTTCAGCAAACCAAAGCCTAGTAAGAAATCCAAGGCAAACAAGCCTCCTGCTGAGACCACTGCAGATGATCCGGCCGTTGATCCGGCAACGACCGTTCCTCCAGAAAGCGAGCCCATAGCTCCTCTTGAAGATCCTGCGCCTACGGATCACCTCTCCGTACCCGAAAATCCTACTGCTGAAGATGCACACAACTCGCCAAGCCCTGCCCGGGTCAACTCTCCGCAAATTAATCCGGCGTCTCCCAATCCGGCTCACACTGCGGCTTCCCCAATTGCACCTACTTCTCCAAAAGTTGTAGTGACTGGGGCTGCTTTCGTTGCTCCGGCTGAGCCCACCGTTTTAGCCAAGCATACGGCTAAAACGGAGAAGTTATATAAAGAGAAGGGCAAATGGAGTACTGAAGTATCCAATCTTGCAGACATGAGCGCCCAAGAAATTTATTCTGGGTATCTTAACCGGCTCCACAGCAGCCGAGACTATGAAGCGAGTTTGGTTAACTTGATGAAGGAGAAATATGAGGTAATCCTTTTCTTCTGACTTTGTACTTTTTGATATGCTTCTATCCCATAACAGCCCCCAAGTTCCGGTTTAGCTGCGTGCTGAAGGTGAACCGGAACTTTGTAGTTTGAACAATTGATCTTTACATTAGCCCCCAAGTATCAAGTAGATAACTTGTTTATGTATTTTGATACTTGTAAAAATTTCTGATGATACTTCAACCATCCATTAGCCCCCAAGTGTCAAGTAGACAACTTGTTTGTGTGCTTGAGACTTGTAACTTTGAATTGCTGTTGCTTATTGCTTCAACTGCCATTAGCCCCCAAGTGTCAAGTAGACAACTTGTTTGTGTGCTTGAGACTTGTCTGATTTTTGCTTCTTGTCATTTGATTGTGCTTGCAGGCTGAGTTAAACCGGAACGCTGATGAAATTAATGAACTTCGGAGCCGTCTTGCTGAGACAGAATCTGCCGCTTCAAAGGCTAAGAAAGATCTTCAGGTAAGTTTAAAGACTGCTGAAGATCTGAAGAAATACTTTGAAGAAGAACGGACCACTTTTGAGGTTCAAAAGAAGGATCTGGAGAAAAGGATTCAGGATGCTGAAGGGGCGCTTAATCCGGTTACAGAAGAATTAACCGGTTTAAAGCAGCAGATTGAGCTGATGACCTCTGCAATCTTTGGTAAGTATAATCTGAACTCCTGCTTTACCCCTGTAATCTTCCGTCTGTGCCGGTTTAACCGTAATATCTATATGCAGGGCGTCGTGTCTCCCATCTTGGGGATGACCTACGGAAGAAGCTTAAAGCGTGTTACACCTTGGTCGAGCAGCTGTATTCCGGCGCTCAGAGGATCATTAGTGCAACTTCTTTCGGTAAACCGGCCCCTACGACTATCCAGGACACGTCGAAAAAATTATCTGTCTTGCCGGTTCGTCTTGAAGAAGTCAAAAAATCTGCTACCCGAGGTGGTGCTCTTCTGGCCCTTACTAGGGCTAAGGCCTGGGTCCCGGATTTCCTGATACAAAAGACGACGGCTCAACTTTTACCGCAAAGGATCTCTACGCCTTGACGAAGGAGATGCGTCCCCTCGCCAGCAAGCTTGCAGCTGAATCTGATTTATCCAGGTATCACCCTGGATACGACTTGCAAAACGAGCAGGTGGAGCGGCCGGTTTATGACACCGTCAACTTAATCCCGCCGGTTCGTCCTCATACCTTCGCTCCTGATATTGAACCTTCTGAACTTATCAACGACGAGATGTATTTCCGGGCTTTGACGAAGATTGACTGGCGTGTGCCGGACTTCCAACAGCTTCAAGAAGATGAAGATATTTCGGATGAAGGTGATGGCCAGCCGTCTCAGCAAGGAGGAGCATAATTCAAAACTTATTGTTGTAATCGCAGTCTCTGTTTTGCCAAACAATCTTTTTAATCCGTCAGGCTTGCTATGCCTTGTAATAGGATAGCTGAAACTTGATCTGCTTTAATCTGGATATTCTGTCTTTCTTATATGAAATATTTGCCAATTTAAATGTTATCTGATGGTGCTTATCTTGCATATCCTCTGCTCCTGCAGAAATAACACTGAAAATATGTCCTAACGGTTTACCACTGGACGGATTAAATTGTTCTCTCAAAACGTCAAATAAGTACATACTCATACCAGCAATAAAGTTATACCTGAGATTATATATACTCAATACTTTGATGAAGATCTTCATGGATCCAATTACAACCCGGGTTTTGATGATAAACTCCGGTTCATCTTGTTCTGAAAAACTTTGTTCAGAAATTTGTGGCTTGTTGCCTGATAGATGATCCGGGTTATAATGAACACCGGTTTACTCATGCTGGTATTCATGACCCAGACTTTCCACTTTATAGATATGTGGCCAGCTTCTGTAGCTGTTCCACTCCGGTTTAAAGGGTTATAAAACACAAACACAATAAGATGCAAATTTTTCAAATAAGACCATATAGTCGAGGCTTTTTAAGAGCTGCCAGGCTCAAAGCAAGGTTCAGCCAATCAATGGGACGTGGATTATCCATCTTTCCCAGGGGGCCTAGCCAATCACTGAACGTGGATTATCCATCTTTTCAGAGGGCCGATAGAACCGCAAATAAAAACTAAGCCAATCAATGGGATGTGGATTATCCATCTTTCCCAGAGGGCCTAGCCAATCACTGAACGTGGATTATCCATCTTTTCAGAGGGCCGATAGAACCGTACAGAAAAATTGAGCCAATCACTGGATGTGGATTATCCATCTTTCCAGAGGGCCGAGCCAATCACTGAACGTGGATTATCCATCTTTTCAGAGGGCCTCCATGGTTCCTCCTGAACCGGTGGGTAAATATAAACCAATCACTGAATGTGGATTATCCATCTTTTCAGAGGATCTCCAGGGTTCCTCCTGAACCGGTGGGTAAATCATGAAGCATCCTCTCTTCGAACCGGATATGATCTCATGTTCTTTAGAGAGTTTTATTGCTCCTTTGTATACTCTGCAAAAAATCAACTTTTAAGCCGGCCAACATATTGAAATATAATATCTGATAAAAAACTTGTATGGTTGTCCTCACAAGATATTTGTATGTGAAAAAGGGCTGAGCCCCCGGTTTACCGAGGGTGCCAGTTTATTCATTAATCATAATATATACATAGGATACATTGGAGTGCGTAGCTCAAGTATAGTATGGCCGTAAATGGGCGATGTTCCGCGGCCTCTTCGTCTCCTCTTCTGACGTCCGTGAGTCCTTGTGTTCTCGAACGTCCACCAGGTAATATGAACCGTTGTGTAGATTCTTACTGACCACAAAGGGCCCTTCCCAAGGTGGGGATAACTTGTGCATATCTGTTTGATCTTGGATGAGCCGGAGTACCAAGTCGCCCTCCTGGAACGTCCTTGTTCTAATCCGGCGGCTATGATATCTGCGTAAGTCTTGTTGATAAATTGCAGATCGTGCCGCAGCTATATCACGCTCTTCATCCAGCCGGTCTAAACTATCTTGCCTTGCTTTCTCATTGGCTGCTTCAATATAAGCCGTCACCCTTGGTGAATCATGACGTATATCGCTCGGAAGGACTGCTTCAGCACCATAGACCATGAAGAAAGGTGTGTAACCTGTAGACCGGTTTGGTGTAGTGTTGATACTCCAAAGAACAGATGGCAACTCCTCAACCCAACATCCTGGGGTTCTCTGCAAAGGCGTCATAAGCCGCGGTTTGATACCTCGCAAAATCTCCTGATTTGCCCTTTCAGCCTGACCATTGGATTGGGGGTGGGCCACAGAAGACACGTCCAAACGAATATGTTCTCGTTGACAGAATTCTTCCATCTCACCCTGAGATAAATTAGTGCCATTGTCTGTGATGATGCTGTGTGGAAAGCCAAACCGGAAAATTACTTTTTTGATGAATTTGACCGCCGTTGCCGCATCACACTTGCTTATAGGCTCCGCTTCAACCCACTTTGTAAACTTGTCTACTACTACTAGTAGATGAGTTTTCTGATCTTGGGATCGCTTGAAGGGTCCAACCATATCAAGCCCCCAAGTCGCAAACGGCCAAGTTATTGGTATCATCCGGAGCTCCTGCGCCGGAACCAGAGCACGCCTCGAAAATTTCTGACAAGCGTCACACTTCCGGACCAGATCTGCCGCATCTGCATGAGCAGTTAACCAATAGAAACCATGCCGGAATGCTTTAGCCACCAATGATTTTGAACCGGCATGATGACCACAATCCCCTTCATGGATCTCGCGAAGAATCTCACAACCTTCCTCAGCTGATACACACCGCTGAAATACTCCAGAAGTACTGCGATGATGAAGATCTCCGTTTGCAATCGTCATGGACTTAGAACGCCGGATTATCTGTCGTGCTTCTTCTTCATCGTCTGGTAACTCTCCTCGGCTCAGGTATGCCAAATAGGGCAGCGTCCAATTTGGAATAACATGGAGCGCTGCAACTAACTGTGCCTCCGGATCAGGAACAGCTAGGTCTTCCTCCGACGGTATCTGAACCGAAGGACTGTGCAATTCATCCAAAAAAGTGTTTGGTGGCACCGGTTTACGTTGAGATCCCAGCCGGCTTAGAGCGTCGGCCGCTTCGTTCCTTCGCCGATCTATATGATCCACCTGATATCCTTTGAAGTATCCTGCAACTGCTTCAACCTCTCGTCTATAAGCTGCCATGAGAGGATCTCTTGAATCCCACTTGCCGGAAACTTGCTGTGCCACCAGATCTGAGTCGCCAAAGCACTTAACCCGGCTCAAGTTCATCTCCTTCGCCAGCCGCAAACCATGAAGTAGTGCTTCATATTCTGCTGCATTATTAGTACAAGGAAACAATAGGCGGAGGACATAACAAAATTTATCACCTCTGGGGGAAGTTAAGACAACTCCAGCCCCCGAGCCCTTCAACTGTTTTGAACCGTCAAAGTGAATCGTCCAGTAAGTAAGATCCGGCTTCTCCTCAGGAGTTTGCAACTCTGTCCAATCATTGATGAAATCTACCAATACCTGAGATTTTAAAGCGGTACGTGGTACATACTTCAACTCATGTGGGCTGAGCTCTATAGCCCATTTTGCCACCCTACCTGTAGCTTCCCTGTTCTGGATTATGTCCCCCAACGGTGCTGAACTAACCACAGTTATTGGATGACCTTGGAAATAGTGCTTCAACTTCCGGTTTGCCATAAACACACCATACACCAACTTCTGCCAGTGAGGGTATCTCTGCTTGGATTCAATGAGTACTTCGCTCACGTAGTAAACCGGACGCTGAACCGGGTATTCCTTCCCTGCTTCCTTGCGCTCAACCACGATTGCGACGCTGACTGCCCGTGCATTGGCAGCGACGTATAACAGCAACAGCTCCTTATCAATAGGAGCAGCTAAAACCGGCGGCTTTGCCAATTGCCGCTTTAAATCCTCGAACGCTGCGTTTGCCTCATCACTCCACATAAACCGATCGGTTTTCCTCAGCATCTGGTAAAGCGGGATCGCCTTCTCTCCCAAACGGCTGATGAACCGGCTTAATGCTGTGATCCGGCCAGCTATGCGCTGAACATCATTGATGCAAACCGGTTTACTCAAAGATGTGATGGCCTTGATCTTCTCTGGATTAGCTTCTATTCCTCTGTTTGAGACCAAGAATCCCAGTAGTTTACCTGCCGGAACACCAAAAGCACACTTTTCCGGATTAAGCATCATCTTATAAACTCAAAGATTATCAAAAGTTTCCTTAAAATCCTCTATCATTGTCTCCTCTTTCCTCGACTTGACCACAATGTCATCCACATAGGCATGAACATTCCTCCCTATCTGCCCTTTTAGACAATTCTGAACGCAAAGTTGATAAGTTGTCTGTGCACTTTTAAGCCCAAAAGGCATAGATACATAGCAAAAAGCACCAAAAGGGGTTATAAAAGCTGTCTTCTCTTGGTCTTTAACTGTTATCTTGATCTGGTGATATCCTAAATATGCATCCAAAAAGCTTAGCCGCTCACATCCCGCTGTGGCATCGATGATTTGATCAATGCGAGGGAGAGCAAAAGGATCAGTCGGGCAAGCCTTGTTGAGGTCTGTGTAGTCCACACACATCCTCCACTTCCCATTCTTTTTCAATACCAACACCGGATTAGCCAACCACTCCGGATGAAAAACTTCCACTATGAATCATGCGGCCAAGAGCCTGGCCACTTCTTCTCCTATAGCCTTGCGTCTTTCTTCGTTGAAGCGGCACAAGTATTGCTTAACCGGTTTATATTTCGGATCAACGTTAAGGCTGTGCTCAGCGAGTTCTCTCGGTATACCCGACATGTCAGAAGGTTTCCATGCAAAGATATCCCGATTCTCACGGATGAACTCGATGAGCGCGCTTTCCTATTTGGGATAAAGATTAGCGCTGATAGTGAACTGCTTGGACGAATCTCCAGGTACAAAATCAACTTGCTTGGTCTCCTCTGCTGATTTAAATTTTAATGCCGGATCATGCTCTGTAGTTGGCTTCTTCAGCGGAGTCATATCTGCCGGATCAACATTATCTTTATAATATTTCAACTCTTCCGTGGCACACACTGCTTCTGCATAGGCTGCATCCCCTTCTTCACATTCCACCGCTATCTTGCGACTTCCATGAACCGTGATCGTACCTTATGACCCGGCATTTTAAGCTGCAGATAAACATAACATGGCCTAGCCATAAACTTAGCATAAACCGTCCTTCCAAACAGAGCGTGATACGGTCTTTTGATTTTGACGACTTCGAAAGTTATCATCTCTGACCTGGAATCATACTCATTCCCAAAAGTAACTTCCAAATCAATCTTTCCAACCGGATAAGCCGACTTACCTGGGACCACTCCATGAAACACTGTATTTGATTGCCTTAACTTCTTATCCGTCAGACCCATACGATGGAAAGTCTCATAGTACAAGATATTGATACTGCTACCACCGTCCATGAGAACCTTAGTGAATTTGTAGCCTCCCACCTGAGGTGCCACCACCAAGGCTAAATGGCCCGGATTATCCACCCGCATCAGGTGGTCTTCTCTGCTCCACACAATGGGCTGCTCTGACCAGCGCAGAAATTGCGGTGTTGCCGGTTCAACTGTGTTAACAGCCCGTTTCAAAACCTTCTGATCTCTCTTACACAGACTTGTGGTGAAGACATGATATTGCCCACTGCTCAATTCCTTTGGATTACTTTGATATCCAGATTGCGGCTGCTGTTGCTGACGCTGTTGATTCCCCTAACTATTGTAATTCCCTTGGCCCTGCTGTTGATTGCTCTGGTTATTGTAACCACCTTGATGATGCGACTGATTGCCCTGGTTATTATAATTTCCTTGATTATTTTGATTACCGGCCCGGTTTTGATAACCATTGTTATTGCCCCTATACCCTGATCCGGAGTTGTTCCCCTGATGACCCGGACCATAAAATCCAGGACCTGAACCGCCATTTGGAGGCCTGTCATGAGGATTGAAGCGGCCCGCCATTGCCTTCATAAGGGGCCTGCACTCCCTTATGGTATGCTTTGCCGGTCGACCTTTCATGCTATGTTTCGGACAAGGCTGATCTAACTCTTGATCCCAGCTAAGAGTTCCTCCGCCGGTTTGCGAAGGTGGATTTCCCAGGCTACGCTGAAAATCCCCTTGAACTTGAGTATTGGCCACGAAGTCAGAGCCACCCTCCGCCTTCTGTTTGCCCAAAAAACTCGTGGTAGCCGGATTAACTGGCGCCGGTTTACCAGACTTGCTAACCTTCACTGTCTTGTCTCCTTCCGCTTCTGGATACTTGGTATTATCAGAGTCTCCATATTTTACCAAGGCACTCATGAGAGTTCCCATATCATTGCAATCCCTTTTAAGTCGTCCGAGCTTTAACTTTAAAGATTCAAACCGGCAATTGTTTTCCAAAGTCACTATCGCCGTACTAGGATTGATACTATTCGAAGAGTGTAAGATCTCCGCTACTCTCCGCACCCAAGCTGTTGTAGACTCTTGCTCTCCTTGCACACAAGCTGCTAGATCCACCACTGACATCGGCTGTTTACATGTATCTTTGAAGTTTTTGATAAACTGGCTGCGTCGTTCCCCCCATGATCCGATAGAGTTCGGGGGTAAACCCTTCAACCAGGTCCGGGCCGTACCTTCAAGCATCATAGTAAAATACTTGGCACAAGCCGATTCATCCACGTCCAGCATCTCCATGGCCATCTCATAACTTTCGACCCAAGCTTCTGGAGCTAAATCTGCTGTGTAATTAAGTACCTTGCGCGGCCCCTTAAAATCCTTAGGCAGCTTGACACTCCGTAAAGCGGGGACAAGACATTGCACCCCAAAAGAACTCGTCGTAATTCCTGTTTCCGCTGTGGCTGTATGAACCGGCGTTGTTTGACGAACCTCCTCCCGGGCTCCTGATCTAACCCGGTTTATATCCGGAGCTGGTGCCGTTGCACCCACCGGATTATCCTGTCTGCGCTGATGCCTCCTGGGTTCGCTGCTAGACACTTATGGCTCCTCCCAATGCCTAGTATAACTCCGGCTGGGACGTGGTGTTGAATGTAGCCTTTCCCTGCTATGAGAATATGCTTGCTGTTGTATCAACGCCGTATTAAGCAGCTCCTTGACCCTGCGCGCCTCCAATGCCACCGGAGACGTCTCCTCCACAGGTAAAGCGGCCAAACGTGCAGCCGCTGCCGCGATGTTATCCAAAGGGTTTGAATAATGACCTGGAGGGGTGGGAACGTAAGGTGCCGACGTGATCCGACGATCCCGCTCTGCGGTGGGTTGCTGAACCGGCTCCTCCCTGGCCGGGGGTGCCCTCCGGTTTGAAGCCCGATTATTACTGGTCCCAGCCCCAGGAGTCCTGAACAGGTTCGTTGCTTCATAAACCGGCGGTAGACGAGACTGGTACTTTCGTCCCCTTACTCCTTCCATAGAAGCTTGCTCCATCCTTAGGTAAAAAGCCTGATCATCCAGCTCCGCTTGTCTCACCGCTATCATCTCTCTCTCCGCCTTCAGATCCTCCTTTAATTGATCAATCCGGCCTTTTAACTGAAGTAGCTCTGCATCATGATGCGCCTTGTCTGCTGGAGCTACGGTTTCCACCGCTTTAGCTGTGAACTCCTCGATCAAGGTGGATAGAACTTCAGTAGGTGAGAGGGCTAGGCTGCTTCCCCCTGCACCAGCTTCTGCGGTCGTCCCGTTCACTGGGGGCTGTGAACCGGCCATAAAGACAGCCACCCGGTTTGGCGGGCCAAAGGGGTCCGGAATACTGTTTCCATCGGACTCACCCTCAGACCGGCCGTCCTGCAACTGATACAGAGACTCAGTTTCTCCGGATGAAGATTCGTCGTCTGAGTAGACAACTGTTGCACCATCGGATTCTGATCCGTCCTCGATTTGAACTCCGTGGATTGCTCCAACGAACACGTGCTTCATGGCGGGCTGAATCCGGGCCGATCTCGCACGCTTAGCCGGCTCGATGATGTTGGGGAAGATGTCCGGCTCAGGTCCCGGTTCGCCGATTTTGCCAATGAAGACTTGTATGCCACCGAAGGGAACCTGGTACCCGTATTTGATTGAATCGGCCTCCGGTCCCCAACCTGCGTCGTCGATGTAGATCCGGCCGCGGCGACTCTTGGTCATCCGGCCGACCGCGTAACCCTTGAGCCCCTCAAAGCTTCCCTTCAAGAACTCGAAACCATCGTGCGGAGGCCCCACGGTGGGCGCCAACTGTCGTGGAATTAGCACGGCAGATGTCCGGTTTAGCGGACTTGATGATGGAACCATCGCACGGGTTAGCTTGAAGGGGTTCATAGCACACAAAGGACACAGAGAGTTTATACTAGTTCGGCCCCTTCGATGAAGGTAAAAGCCTACGTCTAGTTGGTTTGGTATTGCTTGGGCGTCGGATTACAGGGAGCGGATTCGCTTGCGTGTAGTTTCGACGGGTTGATTCTTGCCTCCCCTGAACCGTCGCCGGGTCGTCCCCTTATATAGAGGTGACGCCTGGTCCGGTTTACAGAGTCCCGAGGCCGGCTCATACTTGTGTCCGCCTCGGTCTGTGTCTGTTCTTCCTTATCTCTCAAGTTACATTGCTTGGCGGTTTACAAACCACACTTCTATACATGGGCCTTAAGATCTCATGGGTCGTAGCCTTTACTAAATATTACAACTAAGTATAATATAACTAAGCCGGTTTACACTAGCCGGTTCATACCTGCTAGTCATATCCCTGACATGATATTTATGCACTTCCATACACTTTTGATCATATTTGGACTAACCTATTAACTCAGTGCACCCCAGTGCCAGTTTCTGTTTTCTGCTGTTTTTGTATTTCACGTTTTCCCATTACGTAAATTGCCAGAAAAATCCTAGAAAAAATATATAAAAATCAGCGTTCCGGAAGCTTCCTTGCAGCCAAAGTAGGGCCGGAGGGGGGCCACCAGGGCTCCAGGCGACCAGAGGGGGCGGCCCCCCTCCTAGCCACGCCGCCAGGGCGTCTGGGCCCCCCTGGCCTCTTCTGACGCCCCCCTTTGGCATATATTTACACCGCGTCCCGAAACCCTCGAGGACGGAACCCTTTTTCGCGATCTCATCTCTGTTCCGCCGCCGCGCTTCCAAGATCGGGAGCACCAGAAGAACTCTTCCCGGCACCCTGCCGGAGGGGAGGATCACCACCGGGAGCTTCACCACCATGGACGCCTCCCGGATGAGTTGTGAGTAGTCTCCCTTGGACCATGGGTCCATGACCAGTAGCTATGTGATGTTCTCCTCCCCTCTTTGTTCTTCACCGATTAGACCTCGTGAGCTGCCCTACATGATCGAGGCACATATGTAATCCTTATGCTGTTGCTATGATGAGTTTGCTGGGATCCGATGGATTATGAGATTATGTTCAGATTGTGTGTGAGTAATATATTTGATTTACCTCTTTTATATTTATGTTCTTGAGTAATTCTTGCATGTTCTCCGTTGTTGTTTATTGCTTTGGCCAAGTAGTAGGTAGTAACTCCAAGAGGGAACGTTATGCTTGATTGTGGGTTCATGCCCCTCGATGACTAGCTTGAGTGACAGAAACATGAGTCTAGGGGATGTGCTGTTGCCACAAGGGGGAAAACAACGGTGCTTGTACTTGCGGGTGCAAGGATTGTTTACTTTACGCAAAGTTCTTTTAATGCAGTTGTCTGTTGCTTTGAGTTTACACTATGGGTGGGACTCGCAACTTAATACCAGCGAGATGTTCTGGATAGATATCTCAAGGTGGATGATTAGTAGTAGATGCAGATGGATTTCGGTCTACTTTCCTTGGCGTACCGCCCATGCTTTTGAGCCTCTACCTTTCTTGTAGCATAGTTAGCATTGGTTTGCGCACATAATCCTGTCAATTGCCCAGCTGTAATTTGTTTACCTCGCTTAGCTGTTTTATCGTCTTTTGGGAGAGAGACATCACTAGTGAACATCATGGGACCCCGGTCCATATTACCATCACTGATCACATCCGCTATTTATTTCCTGTTCTTGCTTACTAGTTGCAGTTATACCTATCACTATTATCTCTTGCGTTTGATCCTTTGTAAACGACAAGGCCGGAGGGATTGACAACCTCTCTGTACTCGTTGGGAGCAAAGTTATTTGTATCTGTGTGCAGGTCCTGTCGATCGCTAGTTGCGCCGCTAGCAGTTGACACCTTCTTGTTGACCCTCGGAGTCTCAGGGGAATTCGATCCTTGGTTTCTTTGCCAAGGGAAAACTACCGCTACACTGCATCTCAAACCTTCCACTTGGGGTAACCAACGAGGGGCGAGAAGCCATCACCCATGTGTCGAATCTATAAATTGGGTTATTCTTACCCGCGAAGACTATCTCGATCCCTTACGGTTGAGGGTTATCAAGTACCATTTTCTGGCGCCGTTGCCGGGGAGCATAGCAATATTTACAAGTCTACTTGAAGTATCCTACCTGCTGCACTTCATCCGCTATGGGTAAGAAAGGAGACCCCAAGGTTCCGATCTTACTATCCACTACAAGAAGAGGTACTGTTCTGAACACTAGTGCTACACTTGATTCACCTTCTGTTATGAGTAAGTTTGCCTCACCACCACCACATGATGCTTCTACTGAATCTGTTACTATGTCCGATACTTTTGATGATGCTTCTACTA
This sequence comes from Secale cereale, assembly GCA_902687465.1. NCBI lineage: Eukaryota > Viridiplantae > Streptophyta > Magnoliopsida > Poales > Poaceae > Secale > Secale cereale. The sequence continues at coordinate 645,960,212 of LR738715.1, forward strand.
CTCTTGATGATATTGGTTCACTTGGTTATGCTCTTGAGAAACAGATCGCTGCTGCTGCAAAAAAAATCTGGAATTGAAATTCCTATTACTCGCTACCCTATTGGTGGAACTTATGATTATCCTGATTTGAGTAAACTCAAGGAGAGACTCCTTGATGATGATTACATTATGCTTGATGATGATTTATGCAGGGAACTGACAGAGTTTGCCGACTCTGACCCTGAAGCTATTAAGAAGCTGCTTGAAAAACACTCTTTGAAGAACAAGACTGTTCCTGATCCTGAATTTGCTACATCTCATATATGCATCAATGATCCTGATTATGATTTCTCTGTTGATCTTTCACTTATATCTATGGTTGAAGCTGACCCCTTTTATGGCAGAGAAAATGATGATGCTATTGCACATCTGACCAAACTCACTGAGTTGGGTGGCTTGTTTACCACGAATGAAAAGATACGAAACTTTTATGTGACTAAGCTTCTTCCTTTCTCTTTGAAGGAAGGTGCTAAAACATGGTATGATGCACTACCATGTGGTTCCATTAAGAGTCCTCAAGACTTAGCTCACTCTTTTGTTGATAAGTACTTTCCTGCTCATATGCAACATGCTACTTTACAAAGAATTTATAACTTTAAACAGTTGCAGGATGAGCACCTCCCTAAAGCTTGGGGGAGGTACTGTAGTCTGATCCAGGCTAGACCAGGACATGGAGTCCCTAAGAATGAATTAACCGATATATTTTATGCTGGTCTAACTGATGAATCCAGGTCCTATTTGGATAGTTGTGCTGGTTGTGTTTTCAGGTTAAGAACACCGGACGATGCAGAAGAATTGATGGGCAGGATTGCCAAAAACCATGAAGATTGGTCCGTCCCTGAACCACCTCCACCACCAAAGAAGAGGGGCATGCTTGTTCTAAGCCCCGAAGATATGCAAGAAGCAAAGAAGTCTATTAAAGAGAAGGGTATTAAAACTGAAGACGTGAAGAATCTACCCCCTATTAAGAAGTTGTGTGAGCCTACCACTCACCCTCCTATGGTAGAGGCACACTCTCTTTTAGATTTCAACGCAAGTGACATCCCTCATGGTAAGCCTCCTGATCAATGTTTAGATGAGCTTGATAATTTTATTATGAAGCAAATTCCTTTTAATGAGAGGATACAAAGTCAATTGCATGATAATTCCCTTGCTATCAAAAGTTTGCTTGATGTTCTAGGTAGAACAGTTAATGATGTTAAATGTCTTGTGAAGCATTTTCTTATGGTTCAAACTCAGCTTGAACAAATTTCTAATGTGCAAAAAGATTTGCTTGCTAACAATACCAAACAAGATGATTTACAGGCCTTCGGAATTAAGACCCGAGGAGGAACTAGAACTCAAGATCCTCTCTATCCAGAGGGGCATCCGAGGAGAATCGAGCAAGATTCTCAAATGCAGGAAGAAGAAATTGTTGGCTCTCCAAAGAAGAAGAAGAAGAAACACAAGGAGGCTGACAATTCCAATGATCCTATTACAAGTGAAGAGCCTGCTGTTCATCCCAACAGTATATCCACCTCTGATGCTGAGACTGAAGACGGTGCCGAACCTGAAGATAAGGATAAGGAGAAGAATGTTCCGCCTGAAGTTCGAGAAGAAGAAGCACCTGACAAACGCAAGAAGTACACTAGAGAAGACTTCGTCGCAAGAAGACATGGGAAGGAAAGAGAACCATGGATACAGAAACCCATGCCCTTTCCAGGTAAGTCTCTCAAATCTAAAGAAGAAGAGCATTACAATAAGTTTTGTGAGTGGATGAATCCTCTTTTTCTTCAAATCCCTTTGACTGATGCTATTAAGTATTCAAAATATATGAAAGATATTGTTACTAATAAAAGAAAAGTTCCTAATGAAGCAATATCTACTATGCTTGCTAACTACTCTTTCAGTGGCAAGATTCCTGAGAAGCTTGGTGATCCAGGTATACCCACCATTCCTTGCTCCATAAAGAATAGTTATGTCAAAACTGCTTTATGTGATCTTGGAGCAGGAGTGAGTGTTATGCCTTTCTCTCTTTACAAGAGGCTTTGTTTAGAGAAACTAATTCCTATAGATATCTCACTTTAGATGGCTGACAAGTCAACAGCCGTCCCGATGGGTATTTGTGAGGATGTTCCCGTAGAAGTTGCTAATTGTTTGATCCTTACTGATTTTGTCGTGCTTGACATGCCCGAGGATGGGAGCATGTCCATTATTCTTGGTAGACCTTTTCTTAACACCGTAGGTGCTATTATTGATTGCCATAAAGGAAAGGTTACCTTCAATGTGAATGATAAAGAACACACGGTGTATTTTCCAAAGAAGACCGACAAGAGGCATGGCCTCAACTCTATAGAAAATATCGAGACCGTGAAGATTGGAGAATGGGACTGTCCACTACATGTGCACCACAAATACAAAACTATTATGGTGGGGACAATGTCCATTAAAGTAAAGGTGCAATGATCACTTCGTAAGAGGTGGGACTTTTTGCTCTATATATCGCCGGTTTGTTGGTAAGACTTGATCAACCTTACTAGTGAGCATGTTTTATATAGGTAAAAAGTTGAGCTTGTTATGTTTTCATTTGTTTTAGCTTTTGTTCTTCTTGCTGTACCAAGTGTTTGTGTTTTTGAAGCTTCACAATTCTAATCACTGCTTTAAGTTTTCAGAAAGTTTTGCAGCTTTTTGAACTTCGAAAAAATTTCAACAGTGAAGTTTTTAGAAAATTTCCAGAAAAATTAAAATTAAAATTTCCATGCCGGGAGTGACCCAGAGGCACCTGGGGCTGACCAGGGGGGCCACCAGTGGCCCAGGCGGCCAGCTGGCGTGGCCTGCCCCCTGGCCGCGCCCATAGGGCGCCTGGGGCCCACAGGTCCCGCCTCCAGGTGAGTCTTCTTCCTCTTTCTCTCTTTCTCTCCGAAAACACGAGTTCTGCACCTGCTCTTGCGTTCTTGCTGTTCTTGGAGGCAATTTTCGATCTCTCTCTACAGCCTATCATTCGAGCTGAGATTTTGAACAAATACTCCCTGAAATGAGTTTGTTAGGAAGGGCAAAGGGGTGGCTTGAGAAGAAGAAGCCCGCGCGCTCCGATCGAGTTACTAGAGCCGCAGCTTCACCCTCGACTGCTAGGGTGAGCTACAATGAAGATCATGTGCCCCTAGAGTTGTTGGAATACACAAATCCAGCACGTGCGATGATGTTCCCATGTGATGAATTCCTTGAAGCTGCAGGAATTAAGGATGAGTTTTATAACCTTTGTTCTAATGCAGGTCTGACACGGCTCGTCACGTGCCGTGTTGCTCAGTATCAAAAACTCACCTCCGGTTTCATTAACAGTTTTAGATATAACCTTGATACTGGTTCTATTGAGTTTAAAATTTACAATAATCTTTTGACCATGCCCTTGGAAAAGTTTTGTGAAATAATAGGTGTGCCAACCGTTGGGCGGACGGCGAAGATGACCTCTCAGCCCTCCGAGCTGAGAACCGTCTTCAACTCTCTCTGCAGCATGGATACGAGGGATATCCATCGGTCAAAAATCTCCAGCATCTTATTCCCTCACCTCAGGTATTTTGCGTATTATGTTGCTAGAGGGGTGTTAGCTCGTGACAACACGAGCAGCATTTCTGCGCCGGATATTGCTATCCTAGCAACCGCCCTCTCACGGAGGTTTGATTATAATGTGGGTGCCTTAATTGCTTGACGCCTTACTATGAACGGTAACAAGGGAGATTTATTTGGTGGCGTTTATGCCACACTTATCTTAGAGTATCTTAAAGGCACCCCACACCCTGATGATAAGCCTTTTACTTATTTAAGTTTTGATCTTGCTGCTATGAAAAGGCATAAGTTTGTTACCATGACTTCTGAGTTTGGTAACCTTGTTTATATCTTGCATTTCGGAACTACCGCAGAACGCAAGATCCGTCTACCTGCACCTCTTTTGTTTGATTTTTCTCGCAGGAACGGATGGTCCTTTGATGTTATCCAGTTCGATGAGTTCATGGTCCAGCATCAGTTTCATAACCCCATGGAGGGGGTTGTGCCCGACGAGGAGGAGCACGGTGAGTTACCACCTTTTTAGGGGGAGATCGTCACCCAGTTTGGTGAAGGGTCTTCCTCTACTTGGAGTGCGGACCCTTCTTCGTGGGAGGATCCGAGGACTTCTGTGTACGCGCCGGAATCCTTATACGACCCTTGGACTCACCAGTACCACCCCGGAGCAGGAGGCTCCTGGGGGCAGTAGCTCCTACCAACTTAGGCCAAAAGCCTAAGCTTGGGGGAGTACGTGCCCTTCTCACTTTTCCATTGTATTATCCGTTTTATTTTTGTTCGCTTTGATCTTTTCGAAGTTTTTGCCTGTTCTTCTTTGTTCTTTCTTTGCAAAAACAACAAAAAGATTTTCTCTTTCTTTTGCTTTCGTTCAACCTTTGAAAAAACCCAAAAAGATTTCCTTTCTCTCTTTAGTTTGCTTTGTTTTCAGAGTTCAGCTCGAGTCCGTGATGGCACTTAATTAAATTTCCTACGTTCGATCGTGCAAGTGACAAGGCAGTAATGACGAAGATCGATGGAAGGGAAGCAACAAGGAAAACCGGTATGAACTCTTCTTGTTTCTACTTTTGTACATATGCATGTACTTATGATCTAGAGACCAGCTTGTAGCGACATAGTGCTATGTTTACAATGCTTTCCTAGTGGTTCATGCTTTCCATGTGGCTAATCTCAAATAGCTAGAGTATATAATGTGTTATTGAAATGATTTACATGCATTGCATTGTTCATAGTTTGGTATACTAAGGTGGTATTTCCCTTTGGAGAATTCTTGGATTGACTTGGCACATGTTTACACATGTTTAAGACTAAAAAGTCTGCTTTGCCTTGATGATCTTTGAGTTTCAGAATAGTTATATCACTTTCATGCCCAATTCAATGTTGCTTTGTCGCTCTGCATGATTATGACCATTATTGCTCTCTAGTTGGTCGCTTCCCAGTCTCTTGCTAGCCTTCGCTCACACTAAGCGGAATTCTGCTTGTGCATCCAAATCCTTTCAAACCAGTTATTACATATGAGTCCACCATACCTTCCTATGTGGTATTTACCGGCCATCCTAACGAATACTTTCTTGTACCATCTCGAAATTATTCAAATTTACTCCTGTTTTGTGCCTTTATTTTAGCTCATGAGGAAGTAGTAGGTAATTCATGATCTTCTTATGTTGGACATGTTTTATCCCGGGATTGCATGTCTAATCTAAAAACCCCTAATACGAGGAGGGACTGGCATGAGTGCGCCCAGCTCACAAAAGATAATCACAACCAACAAACCCTCCTTCACGCTTTGTTTATGAGAAATCAGAAAACTTTGGTAGTGATAAACAAAGGAGATTAAGGGGATGTGATCGTCCCCATCTTGGGAGCCGTTCCTTGAAACATGTCTAGCATAAGAAGTGATTGGGTTGTCTACTAGCATTCGTTGACGAAATATGCACCTCCCAAAATAATTTTTACCTCTGTTTTCAAAACCAAGACCTCTGGTACATGTTTAGTCTTCGCTTCCAACCACAGGTTTTCAACCTCGCCATCAAATTCCACGGTTCGAGAGTCTCCACCTTCTTTCTTCAAAGCACCAACTAGGAGAGCATAATTTTCATTCTGAGTGTAATGTGCATTGTCCCAAAGTATTACATTGTCTTCTGCATGCTTGTGGTATTATTTATTCTGAAATTCTTAGTTCTAGTCTCCTTTAAAACTCTGGAGGAGTTTCTGCATTTATGTTTTGCTTCACTCATGGAGGCTAGCGAGATACCACTCTAGTATGTTCAAGCTATGTGCAATGTAATCTTGTCTTGATTTTCAGTAGCATATTATTTACTTTTAGTTATTTGTGATTGGTCACTTGAAAGAAGGATTGCTTCGTGCATTGTCCTCATAGCATTGTTTCAATACTTGCTAGACTCTTTTCGTAGTACATGCTTATATACATCTAATGAAGCAAAAGAGTTTGTCAAAGTTTTCTTTGTCGCGTCCAGTTCGTTGAACTGAATTGCTTGAGGACAAGCAATATGCTAAGCTTGGGGGAGTTGATACGTCTCAAACGTATCTACTTTTCCAAACACTTTTGCTATTGTTTTGCCCTCATTCTTGCATGATTTGAACTAAACTAACCCGGACTGACGCTGTTTTCAGCAGAGCTGCCAGTATGGTTTTATTATGTGCAGGAAAATGGATTTTTAGGTGTCTCAGAAAATTCCAAGAAAAATCACAGAAAATCCACGCACCCGAAGGGCATTGTGCCAGAAGTGGGGCCAGAGGGCAGCCAGGGGGGCCCCAGGCGTCCTGCCGGCGCGGCCCCACCCCTAGCCGCGCCAGGAGGCCGCCTGGGAGGGTCCTCCCCCCTCTGGTGCCCTACCTTGGCTCCTATTTATTCCCGTGGCGAGGAAACCCCAGAAGAGAAGTCCTTTTTCCAGTTTCTGTCGCGGAGCGGCCGCCACCCTCTGTTCTTCTTCGGGAGGGCTAATCTGGAGGCTGATTTGGCCTCTGGAGAGGGGAGATCGTCGCCATCGTCATCATCATCACCACTCCATCCTCCCTCCATGACTTCTCCTTCCATGTGTTAGTAATTCCCTGCAGTAGGCAAAGGGGATGGTAGGGATTGGATGATTTAGATCATGTAATAGTTTATCAGATTGTTGGGGGCATGTTGCCTATCATCTACTTTGGTGTTTATCATCTTTGCTTCAACTTGTTGCTCTTAATGCTTGTCACTTTGGGCCCGAGTGCCATGTTTTCAGATCTGAACCCTATGTGTTTGCATGAATATATTTGTGTTCTTGATCATATCTATGAGTTGTTTGCACCTATTATGGTCCGGAACCGGCGATCCCAAAGGTGACAGCTTGGGACACCAAAGGGGATGGTCCATAATTTGAGGATTCCATGTATCCATTGAGTTTATTGCTTTGTTCCGGTGCTCTTTGACAGGACTACCTTAATCTCCATAAGTTCCTTTTGGCCCCGTTCGTAGCGGGATGGTAGGACAAAAGATGTTGTGCAAGTTCTTATTGCAAGCACGTACAACTACCTGTGGGACACATGCCTAATGTTTGATATTTGCCTAGATGATCATTACTTTTCTGTGTGCCTTGCCCCAAGTTAGATTCATGATGTATCTCATCCATGCAGCGCCCAACCATCCATCTCCCTAGCCTACAGTGTTTCAATCCTGCTGGTTATTAGTTGTTACTTTTGTTGTTCACTTTTGCTGTCACCACCATCACTATCATATTACCGTTACCACTTACCTTTTGTTGCAAGTAAGTATATTTCAGGTGCGGTTGAATTGACAACTCAACTGTCAAAGCTTATAAATACTCTTTGGCTCCCCGTGTGTCGAATCTATAAATTGGGTTATTCTTACCCGCGAAGACTATCTCGATCCCTTACTGTTGAGGGTTATCACCGGGGAGGCTTACGTAAAAGTCATATACCAAGTACTTATCACAAACCCTTATCCTTCACATTACATTATTTGCCTCTCGTTTTCCTATCCCCCACTTCACCCTTGCCGTTTTATTTGCCCTTCTTCTGCCGTGTGTTTATCTTTCGCTTGCCTCTTGTTTGCTTGTGTGTGTTAGATTGCTTGCTTGTCACTATGGTTCAGAACATACCAAATTGTGTGACATCTCCAATACCAACAATAATGATTTTATTAGCACTCCGATTGCTCATATTACCGATGCTAAATCTTGTGATATCAATGCTGCTCTATTGAATCTTGTCATGAAAGATCAATTTTCGAGCCTTCCTAGTGAAGATGCCGCTACCCATCTAAACAACTTTGTTGATTTGTGTGATATGCAAAAGAAAAGGGATACGGATAACGATATTGTTAAATTGAAGTTATTTCCGTTTTCACTCAGAGATCGTGCTAAAACTTGGTTTTCCTCTTTGCCTAGAAATAGTATTGATTCGTGGAATAAGTGCAAAGATGCTTTTATCTCTAAGTATTTCCCTCCTGTTAAGATCATCTCTCTTAGAAACGATATTATGAATTTTAAGCAACTAGATCATGAGCATGTTGCACAAGCTTGGGAGAGAATGAAATTAATGATACATAATTGCCCTACACATGGTTTGAACTTATGGATGATTATTCAAAACTTTTATGCTGGCTTGAATTTTGCTTCTAGAAATCTTTTAGATTCGGTCGCAGGAGGCACTTTCATGGAAACTACCTTAGGAGAAGCTACCAAACTCCTAGATAATATTATGGTTAATTATTCTCAATGGTACACCGAAAGATCTAGTAGTAAAAAAGTGCATGCTATTGAAGAAATTAGTGTTTTGAGTGGAAAGATGGATGAACTTATGAAATTCTTTGCTTCTAAGAGTGCTTCTTCTGATCTTAATGATATGCCTTTGTCCACTATGATTCAAAATAACAATGAATCTTTGGATCTGAATTTTGTTGGTAGGAATAATTTTGGTAACAATGCTTATAGAGGGAACTTTAATCCTAGGCCTTTTCCTAGTAATTCCTCTAATAATTATGGTAATTCCTACAACAACTCTTATGGAAAGATACCTTCTGAATTTGAAACTAGTGTTAAGGAGTTTATGATTTCGCAAAAGAATTTCAATGCTATGCTTGAAGAAAAATTGCTTAAGATTGATGAATTGGCTAGAAGTGTGGATAGAATTACTCTTGATGTTGATTCTTTGAAACTTAGATCTATCCCACCTAAGCATGATATCAATGAGTCTCTCAAAGCCATGAGAATTTCCATTGATGAATGCGAAGAAAGAACTGCTAGGATGCGTGCTAAAAGAAAGAATTATATAAAAGCTTGTTCTTCTAGTTACCATCAAAATAAAGATGAAGATCTAAAAGTTATTGATGTGTCTCCTATTAGATCCTTGTTTTCTAGTATAAATCTTGATGAAGATAGGATTAGAGATGATTCTACTTTAAGGTGTCCCAATGATTCAGAGTTTTTAGATCTTGATGGTAAAATTGTTAAAAGTGGGAGTGAAGAGATTAAAACTTTGCATAGTGATGAACCCACTACTTTGGATTTCAAAGGATTCAATTATGATAATTGCTCTTTGATTGATTGTATTTCCTTGTTGCAATCCGTACTAAATTCTCTACATGCGTATAGTCAAAATAAAGCTTTCACTAAACATATAGTTGATGCTTTGATGCAATCTTATGAAGAAAAACTTGAGTTAGAAGTTTCTATCCCTAGAAAGCTTTACGATGAGTGGGAACCTACTATCAAAATAAAAATTAAAGATCATGAATGCTTTGCTTTGTGTGATTTGGGTGCAAGTGTCTCCACTATCCCAAAAACTTTGTGTGATTTGCTAGGTTTCCATGAGCTTGATGATTGTTCTTTCAATTTGCATCTTGCGGATTCCACTATTAAGAAACCTATGGGAAGGATTAATGTTGTTCTTATTGTTGCTAATAGGAATTATGTGCCCGTAGATTTCATTGTTCTTGATATAGATTGCATTCCTTCATGTCCTATTATTATTGGTAGACCTTTCCTTAGAACTATTGGTACAATTATTGATATGAAGGAAGGAAATATTAGATTCCAATTTCAATTAAGGAAAGGCATGGATGTAACACCCCATATGTGATAATTTCCAATAATGGCAATAAAGCATTTATCATTTTGATCCTTGTCCTTATCCTTGGGGGTTCTTGTCATTCAAGCTTTATTTTTGTTTTGCATTGTCATTTTATTTCTTTTGCATCTATGCATTGCTTCATCATCATCATGGCATCATAGTCATCTTAGCTTCTTTTAATTGTCTTTGGTTGTGATGTGAGTCACCTTGATGATGTTGTGTGTTGTTGGTGTCAAGCCATGCCCTTCCCTAAAACCCTAAAACCCCTCTCCTTCTTCTTCACCTCTTCTCTTTCTTTATTTTCTTCCTTTCTTTAATTATTTTTGCAAGTGACCTAGCCTATCCCATTAATGTTCAACTCCTCCCGTTTTTCTTTGTTGCTCTGACATGAGTCACCTTGCAAAGCTACACTTCTGTTAGAATTATTTTGGTTGGGTTTTAAAATGGTTCAAGTTTGAATATTCAAACTATAATTATTTTACTTCCTCTAATAATGCCCATGGTAATTTTATTAAATAGTGTGCAATTCCAGGAGCTTGAGGATATTTTTATATTCTCCAAACTCCTCACCTAGCCCCCTATACTTTTCTTTGTATCCAGCTACTTATTTATTAAACAGAAAATGTATAAAAATGGAAAAGCCAGCCAACAGCAGTAGCTGGGCCTTCATCCCCTCCGCACCAGGCCCAGCAGCCAGCCAGCAGCCCCTCCGCAACAGGTCGCGGCCCAACCAGTGCCAACGCGAGCAGCAGTCGCGCCGTCCCTTTTCCCTCGCGCAGGCCCACATGTTAGCCTCTCTCCCCCTCTGCTCCGTCTTCCTCCGTCGCTCGTGTCCAGAGACAGAGCCCGCGCACGTCGTCGCGTCGTGATCACGGACGTTGAGGCCACGCGATCGGCCGCTCCTTTTAAACCCAAGAAGCTACAGCCCTAGGGTTCCTCCTCCTCCCTCCTTTCCCTCGCGCTGCCGCTTAGGGTATGCAGGCACCCACGCGCACCCGCACCCGCACGCCATGACCGACCCGAACGAGAGCTCATCTCCGGCGTAGGAGTCACCGCCGGCCTCCTCTCCATCGTTCACGAGCACCGCAGCGCCTCCTCGAGTCCATTCTGAAGCAGATCCGAGCCCTAGGTCGCCAAGCCGGCGGCCACTTCGTCATCTTCTTCTTCCTCTATTCGCGGACAGCGACCTCGTCAAGTTCAAAGCTCGTCTGCATCCTCTCCGGCGTGCCTCCGTCATCCTCTTCATGTCCTAGGGTAAGGAGGTACTCCCTACTCCTCCCTGCATTTTCCTCGCCGCCTGTGTATCTCTGTACGCGTCGCCGGAGCGGTGTCTTCTCCGTGCTCTCGGTGCCCCGAGGTTTTCTGAATTTGGTTGTTGTCGCATGCATCAGCAGTTGCCGTAGGCCTCGCGCTTCGTCCGCTCTGGATCTACCTGTTCGCGCACGTCGCCAGCGCCCGAGCGCAAGCTCGTCCCCACCTACGCTGGCCTTCGTCTCCACCTGCACGTCCGCACGCTTCCGGCCACCTGCCTCGCCATGGCCGAGCCGAGCGCAAGCTCAAGCTCGAGTCTCTCGCCCATGCAAGCACCGCAGCAGCATCGGCCGCTCGATCCCGCACGCCCGCAGCCAGTCACCGCAACGCCTAGCTGAAAGTGCAACTAATCCCCGGGTGGTTTTGGTAATTAATAACAACATATATATCATTGAACTAATATTCTCTTGAGAATCATTTCAGAAAAGTTCGATGATATGGGTATGGAAATGTCTGAAGAAGTGGACCCCTCAAAATGCTAAGACAAGCATTGGCAAAAGCTCAAGACTCCATTTTTTTTGGTTTAGTGATCAAAGATCACATTGAGTCCATAGGAAAAGCCAATACTATTAAAAGGGGATGAGGTTGTGTTAATGTTCTTGTTGCTCAAGTGCTTGGTGATCTAGCTCCCTCAACTATCAGCACTCTTCACTTTACAACACACTCATAAGTAATCTCGGACAAACCGATTCTGCAAACTCAGTCCCACCGAGATGAACCACTTCAGTTATTTCCCTAAACCCTAACTTCTCGGTCCAACCGATTCTGAGTCTCGGTCTCACCGAAAATGTTCTGCCAACCTTCTGTAACCAAATGACAACATTTCGGAATATCCGAGTTGTTGTTTTCGGTCACACCGAGATGGCAAACCCTAACCTTTGACTCACTTCGGACAAACCGAGATGGTATTTTCGGTCCCACCGAAAATCCCAACGTTCACTATATTTGAACTTTCGGTCTGACCGAGTTTTCACTTCGGTCTCACCGAGATTGCTCAAATGTGTGTGTAACGGTTGGATTTTGTGTGGAGGCTATATATACCCCTCCACCCCCTCCTCATTCGCAAGGAGAGCCATCAGAAAGTACCACCACTTCTACCATACACTTTCTGAGAAGTGAACCACCTACCCTTGTGTTGAGATCAAGCCATTCCATTCCTACCATATGAAACTTGATCTCTAGCCTTCCCAAGTTGCTTTCCACTCAAATCTTTCTTCCACCACAGCCATATCAGTGAGGAGAGTTGAGTGTTGGGGAGATTATCATCTGAAGCACAAGAGCAAGGAGTTCATCATCATCAACACCGTCTATTACCTTTTGGGGGGTGGTGCCTCCTAGATTGGTTAGGTGTCGCTTGGGAGCCTCCGTCTTTGAGATGTGGAGTTGAACCAAGAAGTTTGTAAGGGCAAGGAGATCGCCTACTTCGTGAAGATCTACCCCGAGTAAGGCTAGTCCTCCGTGGGCGTAGGCCGTGATGGAATAGACAAGGTTGCTTCTTCGTGGACCCTTCGTGGGTGGAGCCCTCCGTGGACTCGCGCAGCCGTTACCCTCCGTGGGTTGAAGTCTCCATCAACGTGGATGTACGATAGCACCACCTATCGGAACCACGACAAAAATCTCCGTGTCACCAAACTGCGTTTGATCTTCTCCACCTCCTTTTACATGTGCAATTTACTTTCCGCTGGATATACTCTAGAATTGCATGTGTAGGGTGTTACTTGAATTGGTCTTAATTGTGAAACTGCCAAAAACATTGCATGATTTAAAGGCAGATTTTTTATATTGTCAAGTAGTCTAATCACCCCCCCTCTAGACCTACTTTCGATCCTACAAGTGGTATCAGAGCTTTGGTCTCCATTGCCTTGGTTTCCATTGCATTGGACTCCATAAGCTTGGTTTCACAACCTAGGAGAGTATGGCGTCTAGTGAGGGTAATTATCGTAGAGGTCCTTACTTTGATGGTACAAATTTTGCTAGTTGGAAGCATAAAATGAAAATGCATATTCTTGGTCATAACCCAGCCGCATGGGGCATTATTTGTGTTGGCATGCAAGGTGATTTCTTTGAAGAAGGAAAAGTTCCGGATCGCGAAGCTACACCCGAAGAATTGAAGATGTTGCAAAACAATGCTCAAGCTTGTGACATTCTCTTCAATGCTTTGTGTCCCGAAGAGTTCAACAAAATCAGTCGTCTTGAGAATGCTAAGGAGATTTGGGATACTTTGGTTGAAATGCACGAAGGTACTGAATCTGTGAAGGAATCAAAGCTAGATATTCTTCAAGGTCAACTTGACAAGTTCAAGATGAAGGATGGTGAAGGAGTCGCTGAAATGTACTCTAGGCTTGCTCTCATTACAAATGAGATTGCTGGCTTAGGAAGCGAAGATATGACCGACCGATTCATCATTAAGAAGATTCTCAGAGCTTTGGATGGAAAGTATGACACCGTGTGCACTTTGATCCAAATGATGCCAAACTACAAGACTCTCAAGCCAACTGAAGTCATTGGAAGAATTGTTGCTCATGAAATGACACTTAAGGATAAGGAAGAGCTTCACAACAAGTCAAGTGGTGCTTACAAAGCTACAAGTGATGCTCCTACTACCTCAAGTGACAAGCTAATTTCCAATGAAGAGATAAGCCTAATGGTCAAGAACTTCAACAAGTTCTACAAGAACAGAGGCAAAGAAAGAAGCTCAAAATCTAGATCATATGATGAAAAGAGATCTTCTAGTCGTGATCGAAACTGCTACAATTGTGGAAGACCCGGACACTTCTCAAATGAGTGTACGGCTCCCCACAAGAGAAGAGAAGAATCTCCAAGAAGAAGAGCAAGAGATGAGTCACCTCGGAGAGAGAGAAGGAGTAGAGATGATCGTTATGAACGAAGACCTTCTCGGAGAAGCAAGGATTCAGAGAGGAAAGACAAGTCATCAAGGAGCTACACAAGAAGAAGACATCAAGCTCATGTTGGTGAATGGGTCTCCGGCTCCGACTCTGACAATCAATCCGATGGAAGCTATCACTCCGACTCCGACTATAGTCAAGATGAAGGTGTTGCTGGACTTGCACTTGTATCCTCCAACTCCAACTCCTACGACTTATTTGATTCACCAAATGAGGGAATTGGAAGATGCTTCATGGCTAAAGGTCCCAAGGTAACACACCCTGAATTCATTGACTTTGATAGTGATGAGGATGACTTGCTTGGTGAAGATGAGCTCTTGCATGATAAATCTAGTGAGCTTAGTAATGATGAAAATGCTAGTAGTCTTTATAGTCGAGAAGAATCGAATGACAATGCTATGAAGGAGATTGAGCGCCTAACTAAAGAACTAAACACTCTTAAGTTAGCTCATGAAACAACTCAAGAAGATCATAGAGAGCTCCTAAGATCTCATGAGAAGCTACGCTTCGAGAAGCTCACTCTAGAGCAAGAACATGAGTTTCTAAAAGCGATCAATGACGATCTTCGAAAGAAGAGTTCTTCATATCTTGCCAAACGACTTCTCTTGTCTAATTTCTTGCCACCTATTAAGACTAAGCATGACAAGCATAAGAAAAATTCTTCCTCTAGTAGTAACAATAACAATGTTAAATCAAATGTTGTTACTTCTAGTAGTTCTCTTGATTCCACTAACAATGTTTCAAGCCAAGTTACACTTGAGCAAGAAAATAGCTTATTGAAGGAAATCATAGAGAAAGGTGTCTACAAGAGTCTTGCCGGAAGCAAGAACTTTGAGGAGATTGTTCGCAAACAAGGAAGACACCGGAAGAATCAAGGGATTGGTTTTGAGCGAAAGTTCAACGCCAAAGGTGTTGAGTGGGAAGAAGGTCAATACCCTACTCCACAGTTTGTCTCACAAAAGGAGAAGTATGATCCTACTTCTTCCAATGTGGAACAAGCTCAAGATGACCTTCCACCACAAGACCACAAGCTAAAGGCCAAGGACAAGCTTCAAGAGGAGATTGATGCATTCACTGAAGCACCTCAAGCCATGGTCAAGTGGGTTCCCAAGGACACATCAAGTTCTACTTCGTCAAGCTCAACTACAACACCAAGGATTCCCATCAAGATGATGTGGATCCCAAAGAAGAAGAACTAGTAGGTTCTTGAGGGTGACTCCGCCAACAAACTTCACTCATATTCATTTTGGCAATAACTTGTGCAATCAACTTCCACATCATGCACTTGTTCATGGAGTCACAAACCCTCTTGTTGGTAAGTCAAGGGACAAGGTAATCATTGCTTTCATGGACATCATCTTTTGTGTACTTCACTCTATGTCTATGGATATTCTTGTTTGTTCCTTGTGGGACTAACCCATGTAGGTATTGAAAGTGCCCTAATCCAAAGGATTGCTCCTAACTCATGATGATCTACATCAACATTGAGCATCCACATCTTCAACATCTACATGAAGTCTTCTACGACAACCCAAGGTTAGTGTGACCCTTTAAAAGGGGTTCTCACATCTAGGGGGAGCTTTACTCAAAAAATTGGGCTAAAGCATCTTCAAATGATGTGAACACATAAATGCTTTATGTAAAAGTGGTAACCCCACTTGTGCTTAAACGATGAGTATGACCTATGATCAAATGTTCTCATTTGGCTCCTAAGTCAATATACTCATATATAGGTGACCTAGTCATCGACAAATTGTGTGCTAGTAGCTAGAGTGATTGGTTGTGCATGTTTGACACATATTTCAGTTGCTATCTTATTGTGTGAGCATGTTGAATGCATGATTCCATTCATTCAAGGACATCCATTTGTGGTTTTGATTGTTTTGGTTTCTTTTTCTGGCCAAATGGATGGACAAGAATGCCTAAGCACCTTTCCCTAGCTATCTATGCTTTCTTGTCTCAAAACTCTATTCATGCTCATATCACAACTTTGAACAAGTCTTTTTCGGACAGTCCGAGTGAGGAGCACTCGGAACCACCGATTCGTCTAAGGCTGACTTCCAAAACCTTCTAAGTCCATTTCGGTCTGACCGGTTTCTCAATATCGGTCCAACCGAAACGCTTAGACTGATCTAGGTTTCATCTCGGTGAAACCGAGTTCAAACTCTCTGTCTGACCGATATGTGTAACTGCACAGCAGATATACATCTTGGTGACACCGAGTTTTTCAACTCGGTCCCACCGACAGCACGGGGTTATATATACCTGAGGGGCTGCGCGCGATTTCTTTCTTCAAACCGTTCGCCCCCAAGACCCCTGCTGCCGCCGCCTTGGTCTACGGATCGTCGCCTTCGTCGCCTGTGCGCCCTCGCCGCAGGTCTCCGTCGCCGTCAACGGTAATCATCTCCACCGTTGCCGCCGTAGAGGGACACCACCAAGTTAGGGTGTGTCCCGATCCCTTTTCGTGCTCCACTGCTGATTCTTGCACGATAGGCTGCCATGATTCAATCCATGTTTGATATGTTCCCCACACAATAGTTCAGATCGTCTAGTTTCGAGGAAAATTCTTAGGTTTAGGTTTCCACGGAATGCATCTCGGTGAAGCCGATTTTTGAAAATCGGAATGACCGATTTGGCCTCTGGCCATTGCACTGCATAGTTCGGTTTAACCGAGTTGTGCCAATCGGAACGACCGAAAGGAAGTTTCAGTGAAACCCTAAGTTTTCGGTAGGACCGAAACCCACTTCGGTCTGACCGAAAGTGGTGTGTAGGTTTCTGTTGAGCACTTCGGTTGCACCGAAACCTAAAATCGGTTTGACCGAAATACATTCTGTGAAAACTCAAAACTAAGTTTTTAACTCATTTTTTTTGCAAAAACTTCTGCAGTTGTGATAACTCTTCCATTCTGCCTATACCTTATCTTTTCACAGGTTTTTCAGCCATGTCAGATGTCAGTGACAGCCAGAACAGGTCTGAATCACCGTTTGCTGAAATTCCAGAGGCAGATACAAGTCCTGCAAGCAGCTCTAGTGATGATGGTGAGAGGAGCACCCCTAGTGGTCTGCCTCCCGCAGCTACGAGAACCAGGAAGAAGAGAACTTCTGATGATGAGGACTCCGACTTTGTTGCTGAGGAAGTTACCTCCAAGCCCAAGAGGAATGTGGTTGCCAAAGAGCACCAAGGGCAGCAGCCAAGGAAAGGAACAAGCAAGGTAAAACAGTCAGCAGTTGCTAAGAAGCTCAACTTGGAAGAGCCTGCTCCAAGCAAGGTAAAGAAGACTTCCAAAAGGAAGAGGGTTGTTTATGCTGAACCTCAAGTTGATGTTGAAGAAGAAGAAGAAGAAGCACCCCAGCCTCCTCCTCAGAAAGCTAAGTTCATGGGTGATGCTATTCGGGCTCAAGCCTCCTCTAAGCCCAAGAAGCATGCTCCTTCCAAAGCAGCTCCAGCCAAGCCCAAGAGAACAACCAGAAGCATTCCAGCTTCTGAGAAGAACAAAGGAGAGATGCCACCGTCTGAATCAGATGAAGAGCATGTGTTGCTCAAGCTCCGTCCCAAGTTGCCACTCCACAATGATGCTCATCCTCAAGCTGAGGACATGAAGGCAAGGAAGGACAAAGGTCTCAGGCTATAGAGACAGTCTGATCCATATGCCGTAAGGAGAAGGACTGCTGTGGACCCCAGATTCCACACCAGAGAGCAGCAGGATTTCTATGAGACCGTGCTAATGGATAAGAAGCCCATTGTTGCTGACACCAGGTATGTTGACTGGAAGTACATTGACAGTGAAGAGCACCGGGACTTCTTTCCCCATGTGCATGAGAGCTTTACTGCATGTGGAGTTGTTGACTTCGTGGGTCAAGAGCTGACAGGCTGGAATAACGAGATGATCATGCAGTTCTATGCCACTGCCCACTTCTACCCTGATGGCAAGATCACCTGGATGACTGAAGGTCAAAGGTTTTCTTCGACTGTTGAAGAATGGGCAGAACTTCTGAACGCTCCAGTGCAGAGAGAGGACGACATTGATGTCTATGGGATTCCTAAGAAGAGTCATGATTCCATGAAGAATATGTACAAGGAGATCCCAGCTGCTGATTTAGAGGGATGGAAGCTCGGCTCAGTGTATTATCTCCAGGCAGGTCTGACCACCACTAACACTATTCTGAGGCATACTTTGATGCCTAAGTCAGGTGACCACCGGATGATACGAGGCTATTCTATCAACATGCTGCACATTCTCGATGAGAAGGCACCTTTTAAGGTGATGGACTTGATGGTAGAGACCATTAAGAGGACTGCAGCTGACCAGAAGAGGTCATGTGGGTTTGCACCGCAGATACAGATGCTCATCAACGCCAAGTTTGGCACGGGCAAATTCATGTTGGATAGGAAGCACTTGCCACTGCAGCCAGAGCATGAGGACAACGTAGTTGTGATGGATGAAGAGGATCCCACCTCAGTTGAAGGGCAAGCCAAAATTGAAGCTGCGAAGAAAGCTAAAGCTGACAAAGAGGCAGCAGCAGCAGCAGCTAAGCCAAAGAGCTTTGGAGAACAAATTCTTGAAGCTACCCAAAGGATTGAACAACGCCTAGCCAGCATTGAGCAATCTCAGGAGAGCCTTGAGAGGATTGTCGAGGACAAGATCCATGCTCTGGACGTGAAGCTGACTGAGATTCAGGTGTCTGTCAACAAGCTTGAGGCAGACATGGAGGAGACTAGGCAGGAGAGAGCAGAGCTTATGCAGGATGATCTAGTCCAGGACTCTCATCGCCAGACTGCTCAGGTTCCCAGAGGATCCAGATCTGCAGCTATCCCAGTGACAGACTCCAGGGCTACCACTTCAGCACCAGCTACAGCTCCAGCAGTTCCTTCAGCTCCAGCATCCACTCCTCCACCGCAGACATCAGCAGAGGTCTTCGCAGATGCAGCTATCTCTACACCGACATCTACCCAGACGGGAGCCGCCAGCAGAGCCCGCAGTGACGCTTAGCTCTATACCTTTTCGAACTTTTTGGTAACTTGTTGCCAAAGGGGGAGAAATTGTTATAGATCATAGGGCTTCAAGAGAGAGAGTGCTCTTTCGTCTTTTCGTTCTTTTGCCGGTTTTCTTTGAGATACATTGGTTTCTTTTGGTTCCAGATACTTTATGTGTGCTTGCTACTACGTTTGATGCTACCTTAATGAGTGCTTAGTCATACTATGCCTCAATGTGTGCTTTTTGCTTATCATATGCTATTTCTTATTGTATGGCTATTTACTCTTGTCTTGGTGATTGAGTGCATGTTACTCATTCTTATCATTTTGTGCGCTCCACCAAGATGTATGTGACATGGAAGAGTGACCCATAATCCTAATCGATTATGCATTTGCATTCAAACGCAAATTTCAAATAATGCACAAATTTAGGGGGAGCTCTTGTTTATCACACACTTCTCAAAGCGACGATATTATTCTTTGATTATATCCTTTGTCGAAGCTTTGATCTATATGTTGTCATCAATTACCAAAAAGGGGGAGATTGAAAGTGCAACTAATCCCCGGGTGGTTTTGGTAATTAATAACAACATATATATCATTGAACTAATATTCTCTTGAGAATCATTTCAGAAAAGTTCGATGATATGGGTATGGAAATGTCTGAAGAAGTGGACCCCTCAAAATGCTAAGACAAGCATTGGCAAAAGCTCAAGACTCCATTTTTTTTGGTTTAGTGATCAAAGATCACATTGAGTCCATAGGAAAAGCCAATACTATTAAAAGGGGATGAGGTTGTGTTAATGTTCTTGTTGCTCAAGTGCTTGGTGATCTAGCTCCCTCAACTATCAGCACTCTTCACTTTACAACACACTCATAAGTAATCTCGGACAAACCGATTCTGCAAACTCAGTCCCACCGAGATGAACCACTTCAGTTATTTCCCTAAACCCTAACTTCTCGGTCCAACCGATTCTGAGTCTCGGTCTCACCGAAAATGTTCTGCCAACCTTCTGTAACCAAATGACAACATTTCGGAATATCCGAGTTGTTGTTTTCGGTCACACCGAGATGGCAAACCCTAACCTTTGACTCACTTCGGACAAACCGAGATGGTATTTTCGGTCCCACCGAAAATCCCAACGTTCACTATATTTGAACTTTCGGTCTGACCGAGTTTCACTTCGGTCTCACCGAGATTGCTCAAATGTGTGTGTAACGGTTGGATTTTGTGTGGAGGCTATATATACCCCTCCACCCCCTCCTCATTCGTGAGGAGAGCCATCAGAAAGTACCACCACTTCTACCATACACTTTCTGAGAAGTGAACCACCTACCCTTGTGTTGAGATCAAGCCATTCCATTCCTACCATATGAAACTTGATCTCTAGCCTTCCCAAGTTGCTTTCCACTCAAATCTTTCTTCCACCACAGCCATATCAGTGAGGAGAGTTGAGTGTTGGGGAGATTATCATCTGAAGCACAAGAGCAAGGAGTTCATCATCATCAACACCGTCTATTACCTTTTGGGGGGTGGTGCCTCCTAGATTGGTTAGGTGTCTCTTGGGAGCCTCCGTCTTTGAGATGTGGAGTTGAACCAAGAAGTTTGTAAGGGCAAGGAGATCGCCTACTTCGTGAAGATCTACCCCGAGTAAGGCTAGTCCTCCGTGGGCGTAGGCCGTGATGGAATAGACAAGGTTGCTTCTTCGTGGACCCTTCGTGGGTGGAGCCCTCCGTGGACTCGCGCAGCCGTTACCCTCCGTGGGTTGAAGTCTCCATCAACGTGGATGTACGATAGCACCACCTATCGGAACCACGACAAAAATCTCTGTGTCACCAAACTGCGTTTGATCTTCTCCACCTCCTTTTTACATGTGCAATTTACTTTCCGCTGCATATACTCTAGAATTGCATGTGTAGGGTGTTACTTGAATTGGTCTTAATTGTGAAACTGCCAAAAACATTGCATGATCTAAAGGCAGATTTTTTATATTGTCAAGTAGTCTAATCACCCCCCCTCTAGACCTACTTTCGATCCTACACTAGCCCTGTCTTGCTCCCGCCGGCGCCGCCGCTGTCGTCGCCGTCTCTGCGCTCGTAGAGAGGCTAGATCCTCTCCGGGTCAGCTCTTAAGGAGCCATACTCCCTTTCTGTCAAGTACACACGCACAGCCCAGTGGCTTGGTCCTTCGTCAGACAGCAGAGAGGTCGTGGGTTTGAAACTCATCGGGGGCAGTGGGATTCCCCCCTCCCTTTTTTTGCTCCCTGTGAGGCTGACAGGCAGGCCCCACCTGCCAGCCTCACCACACTATGCACCCTCATGCGCACACAGCTGCCGCCACCTCAGCGCCCCTGACCCCATAGGTCAGTGGCTGCGGCTAGGTTGGCCTGGGTCATTTTTGACCTTTGCGTCTGTTTTCTTTTTTTGTTTTTGTTTTTCTTTTCCTTTTCTGCATTTACTTTGCATAATTAATATCTTTTAAATTATGCTTCTGGTGAAAATGAGTGTATATGGAAACTGCTTAGATTTTCATGTAGAATAATCATATGCTTTTTGTTGCCATGTTTAAAACATTTAAAATGCTGTTTGAATTATTTTGTGTTTTAAATGTGCTCAAACTTGTAAAAATCATAACTAAATATCTACAACTCCAAATTTAACAAACTTTATATGCCTTTGGGGTGGAAAAATGTGTAGAATAATGTGGTGTTGTTGATTTGCATGTTTAGCAACTTTAAAAGATGAGTTTCTCAGTTCTGTCCCAATTGCATTTAAATGAATATGGGAGTTTCTAGAAATTGTTGTTTGTTCTTTCCAGCCCATTTAAAAATGCTAGCATGTTGTTGTAGTCCTAGTTGCACCCTTGGCATGTTAATAAACTCTTTTAACTTGTTGGTTGCTTGTTTAAAAAAACTACATACTCTTATGAACATGTTAGTTTTGTTCTTTTGATTGTGTTCATGCATCATGTGGTGTGATCTTGTTTTGCTATGTTGGTTATGCACTCTTGTGTCCCTAGGAGATGCATCATATCTATTCATGTCCATGTGCATCATACCCATGCATCATGTGTTTGAGAATTGCATGATGATTGATTGTATTCCGATGTTGCATTGTTGTGTTGGTTAGAGCCCGGTGACGATTCGGAGTTCGAGGTACCTATCGAGGCTGAGTTTGAGGAGCAAGGTTACGATCCCTCCGTGGAATCAACAGGCAAGATGACCATTCCCAGATATCACTACTATCTTTGCCTATGCTAGATGTCTCGCTCTTTAGATATTGCCTCGATGCATATTCCTGTTTGTCAGCCCTCCTATTGTTGCCATGAAACTCTCTAACCACCTTCCTAGCAAACCGTTGTTTGGCTAAGTACGCATCGCTCAGCCCCTCTTATAGCGTTGTTAGTTGCAGGTGAAGTTTTGAAGATTCTTGCCCCGTGATGAAGTTATTGTTGGATATCACAATATATATTCTGTTCAACTAATCACCTATATATCGGTAATGGGTGGAAGGCTAAGCCTCTTGCTTGGTGTTTTGTTCAACTCATGCCACCCTAGGAACCGTTAAACCGGTGTTATGTTCCTTGATTTTGCGTCCCTAACACAGTTGGAGTTTATGGGCCCCCTTGATAATTCGCTCTGTGTTAAAGCTTTTCCAGCAAGTCCCAACTTTGGTTTTACCTTTGCCTAATAACTAAAACTTGCATAGGGCGCTGCAAACCCGAGTTCTTAATTAACAACCCGGGCCAGTGCTCCTCATGAGTGTTGGTCCAAACCGGGGGTTCTGCGGGGCCACCACGGGGGAACTCGAGGTTTGGTATATACCTGTAGAATCTCCCATCCGGACGTGGCCTGAGATGAGATACGTGCGGCTACTATCACGGTGTCAGCACGCCGGGAGGTCTTGCTGGATTAGTTTTACCTTTGTCGAAATATCTTGAGCACGCGATTCCGAGAATACTCGGGTCTTCCCACTTTGGAGTTGCGACTCCGCAGATCGTGAGCTTGTGATGGGCTAAGTTGGGACACCCCTGCAGGGTTTTGATCTTTCGAAAGCCGTGCCCACTGTTATGTGGCAGATGGGAATTTGTTAATATCCGGTTGTAGATAACTTGACACCTTATTCATGAATACACTACCCGCGTGAGTAACCGTGATGGTCTCTTTCCGAAGGGCTTCGAGAAGTGAACATGGTGGGATTATGTTTGATCGTGAGTAGTTAGGATCACTTCTTGATCAACTTGGTGATTGTTGGCACGTGTTCTCTTCTCGCTCTAAACTCGTAAGCTAGTGCTTACTGCTTGCTGCAAACCATGTTTATAGCCTTTTTCCACACCTAAGGCTTTGGTAGTTTTGATACCCGGGAATGGGATTGCTGAGTCCTCTGTGGCTCATAGATTCAACACACACCAGATGTAGGTACCATTGAGAACTATACAGGAGATGGTTCAGAGCTGTACTGGGAGTTCGACGAAGAGCGTGGACGTTACTACGTGTCTTATCCCGACAATTGCTGGCTTCTCGCCCTCATTGGTTACCCCAAGTGGAAGGTTTGAGATGCAGTGTAGCGGGAGTTTTCCCTTGGCAAAGATACCAAGGATCGAATTCCCCTGAGACTCCGAGGGTCAACAAGAAGGTGTCAACTGCTAGCGGCGCAACTAGTGATCGACAGGACCTGCACACAGATACAAATAACTTTGCTCCCAACGAGTACAGAGAGGTTGTCAATCCCTCCGGCCTTGTCGTTTACAAAGGATCAAACGCAAGAGATAATAGTGATAGGTATAACTGCAACTAGTAAGCAAGAATAGGAAATAAATAGCGGATGTGATCAGTGATGGTAATATGGACCGGGGTCCCATGATGTTCACTAGTGATGTCTCTCTCCCAAAAGACGATAAAACAGCTAAGCGAGGTAAACAAATTACAGCTGGGCAATTGACAGGATTATGTGCGCAAACCAATGCTAACTATGCTACAAGAAAGGTAGAGGCTCAAAAGCATGGGCGGTACGCCAAGGCAAGTAGACCGAAATCCATCTGCATCTACTACTAATCATCCACCTTGAGATATCTATCCAGAACATCTCGCTGGTATTAAGTTGCGAGTCCCACCCATAGTGTAAACTCAAAGCAACAGACAACTGCATTAATAGAACTTTGCGTAAAGTAAACAATCCTTGCACCCGCAAGTACAAGCACCGTTGTTTTCCCCCTTGTGGCAACAGCACATCCCCTAGACTCATGTTTCTGTCACTCAAGCTAGTCATCGAGGGGCATGAACCCACAATCAAGCATAACGTTCCCTCTTGGAGTTACTACCTACTACTTGGCCAAAGCAATAAACAGCAACGGAGAACATGCAAGAATTACTCAAGAACATAAATATAAAAGAGGTAAATCAAATATATTACTCACACACAATCTGAACATAATCTCATAATCCATCGGATCCCAGCAAACTCATCATAGCAACAGCATAAGGATTACATATGTGCCTCGATCATGTAGGGCAGCTCACGAGGTCTAATCGGTGAAGAACAAAGAGGGGAGGAGAACATCACATAGCTACTAGTCATGGACCCATGGTCCAAGGGAGACTACTCACAACTCATCCGGGAGGCGTCCATGGTGGTGGAGAAGCTCCCGATGGTGATCCTCCCCTCCGGCAGGGTGCCGGGAAGAGTTCTCCTGGTGCTCCCGATCTTGGAAGCGCGGCGGCGGCGGAACAGAGATGAGATCGCGAAAAAGGGTTCTGTCCTCGAGGGTTTCGGGACGCGGTGTAAATATATGCCAAAGGGGGGCGTCAGAAGAGGCCGGGGGGCCCAGGCACCCTGGCGGCGCGGCCAGGAGGGGGGCCGCCCCCTCTGGTCGCCTGGAGCCCTGGTGGCCCCCCTCCGGCCCTACTTTGGCCGCAAGGAAGCTTCCGAAACGCTGATTTTTTATATATTTTTCCCGGGATTTTTCTGGCAATTTACGTAATGGGAAAACCTGAAATACAAAAACAGCAGAAAACAGAAACTGGCACTGGGGTGCACTGAGTTAATAGGTTATTCCAAATATGATCAAAAGTGTATGGAAGTGCATAAATATCATAGCAATATCACACAAAAGAGGCATGGAGCAGGCAGAAATTATAGGTACGTTTTGGACGTATCAACATCCCCAAGCTTAATACCTGCTCGTCCTCGAGTAGGTAAATGATAACAAGCATAATTTCTGTGGTGACATGCTATTAACCATATAAGGACTTTTCACAGTCACATGACAAATGCTTACTGAGATAATGAATCTGTAGTAATTAAGTTGCCTCATGAGAAAATCACAAAGAACTGAAAGTTTTAAAATATGATACTGAAACACTCAATAGATTTGTAGTGAGCATGGTGTGCAAATATGACAAAGTGGTACCTCGCTTGCCCCCTTTAGTGAAGCAAAACATAAATGCAGGGGCACCTCCAAAGTTTAAGTGACGACTAGATACAATGATTTCAGAATAAACGATATCATAATCATGCAAAAGACAATGGTACTTTGGGACAATGCACATTACACTCAGAATGACAATCATGCTCTCAATAGTTGGTGCTTTAAAGAAGGTGGAGACTCTCGAACCGTGGCTTTTGATGGCAAGGTTGAAAACCCGTGGTCGGAAACAAAAACTAAACATGTACCAGAGCTCTTGGTTTTTTAAAAACAGAGGTAAAAATTATTTTTGGGATATGCATATTTCGTCAATGAATGCTAGCAGGTAACTCGATTACTTCTCGAGCTGGACAAGTTTCGAGGAACGGCTCCCGCACGAGGACGATCACATCCTCTTAATCTCCTTTGTTTATCACTGCCAAAGTTTTCTGATTTCTCATGAACAAAGCGTGAAGGAGGGTTTGTTTGTTGTATTATTTTTTTAATGAGCCGGGCGCACTCTATGCCAGTTCCTTCTCGTATTAGGGGTTTGCACATTAGACATGCAATCCCGGGGTGAAGCTTGTCCAACTTAAAAAGATCATGAATTAACTACTACTTCCTCATGAACTAAAACATAGGCACAAAAGAGAAATGCTTTTTTGATTAATTTCGAGATGGTACACGAAAGTCTTCGTTAGGAATGGCAGGTAAATACCATGTATATGAAGGTATGGTGGACTCATATGGCATAACTGGTTTAAAGGATTTTGGATGCACAAGCAGTCAGTCCGCTTAGTACAGGCGAAGGTTAGCAAAAGACTGGGAGTGACCAACTAAGAGAGCAATGACGGTCATAATCATGCAGAGCGACAAAGCAACATTGAATCGGGCATGGAAGTTATATCACTACTCAGAAATTAAAGATCATCAAGGCTTGATAGACTTTCTTTACAGTCTTAAATATGCGTGAGCATATGCCAAGTCAATCAAAATAAATTCTTGGAGGAAGATATCACTAAACCATACCACATCATAGGCAAACAAATCATGTTGGTACTTCAATAACACATTAAGAATCCCCCAGCTATTTGAGACTAACCATAAGAAAACATGAACTACTAGGCACCATTATGCACATAGCGTTTTTATCATAGACATATCAACCAGTGCAACAAAAGCCAACTCTCTTGACAAGATAAGCATGATAACTCAAGAGAGTTCCAGCAACCAACTAAACAAAAGCTCTTTAAAAAGAAAAGCATGAAACCTGAGAGCTGAACATGATAGTAGCTATTGAAAGACAAAGAACATACACAGCAAAGATAAACATGAAAATTCTATGTTATGTTCTAGGTTGAAGTGGAGCGTGTTTCTCTCCCACACAAAGAAAGCTGAGTTCCAACTCGTTATGAAAAGCAAGCAAAGCTAAAGAAAACTAAAAAGGAAACTAAAAGCAAGACGCTCCAAGCATAGCACATAACACATGAAGTGATAAAAATATAGTGGAACGAAAGACGAACTGATAATTGTTGATGGCGAAGGGGATGCACGGGGGCATCCCCAAGCTTAGACGCTTGAGTCCTCTTGAATATTTCTTGGGGGTGCACGGGGGTATCCCCAAGCTTGAGCGTTTGACACTCCTGAATCTTTTTATCATCTTCCCTCGCACACTTGAAAACTCCCTTCATATATAACTCATCATAATCTGATTAGCGAGGTTAGTACCCATAATAAAATAATTTTTCGTTGCTGGAAATAAGGATATTCTTGAAGGACTACTGTTTCTCAAGATTGCCAAAAGGTTTTTGCAAAGAAAAAGCAAGCTCAAGGTTTGCAAAATGAAGGAAAGGCAAAACAGGACAGAATCTGTGAAAAACAGACCAGCAGGTAGTAAATAATTTTTTCGGGGCACTTCTGCAACTCAAATAAAAAAACTCAGAACAGACGCCCGAAAGCCAATTGTATAGAGCACGCTGTCGAAAAAATTCAGACCAAAAAGATGATCTGGTGATTTTATACGAAATTTTATGTCCAAGGACAGAATCTGTTTCCTGGAGAGCACGTCACAACTTTTGAACTTTCTTGCAATCAGAGGCTAAACTTGGCACAAAGCTGAAAAGTAAAGATACAATGATGATGCTACTGTAGTAACAAACATCAAGACACAACAAAAACAAAATAAAAATTTATTCATTGTGGGCTGCCTCCCAAAAGCGCTTTCTTTTATGCCTTTAAGCTAGGCATAATGCAAAGAGATCAAGTTTTATCAAGAGTAAAAGAATAGCTAGCCCGTATAACGGACTCAAAAGGTAACTTAATCTTCTTTCTAGGGAAGTGTTCCATCCCTTTGATGGAAATCTAGAACTTTTGATTCCCTCAAAGCACCAAATCCTAACATGCTTGACTAAACAGAAAGGACTACTAACAGAAAAGCAAATAATTTTTTTGTGATTTTTGATAAAGGATACTAAAGCAAAAAGTGAAAGGTAAACTAACAAGACTAAAAAGCAAAGGTAAAAGATAGCGTGCAACTCCCCTATCTTGAAGAGTGGAGTCCCCGGCGACGGCGCCAGAAAACTTTGCTTGATGGCTTCTCGCCCCTCGTTGGTTACCCCAAGTGGAAGGTTTGAGATGCAGTGTAGCGGTAGTTTTCCCTTGGCAAAGATACCAAGGATCGAATTCCCCTGAGACTCCGAGGGTCAACAAGAAGGTGTCAACTGCTAGCGGCGCAACTAGCGTTCGACAGGACCTGCACATAGATACAAATAACTTTGCTCCCAACGAGTACAGAGAGGTTGCCAATCCCTCCGGCCTTGTCGTTTACAAAGGATCAAACGCAAGAGATAATAGTGATAGGTATAACTGCAACTAGTAAGCAAGAACAGGAAATAAATAACGGATGTGATCAGTGATGGTAATATGGACCGGGGTCCCATGATGTTCACTAGTGATGTCTCTCTCCCAAAAGACGATAAAACAGCTAAGCGAGGTAAACAAATTACAGCTGGGCAATTGACAGGATTATGTGCGCAAACCAATGCTAACTATGCTACAAGAAAGGTAGAGGCTCAAAAGCATGGGCGGTACGCCAAGGCAAGTAGACCGAAATCCATCTGCATCTACTACTAATCATCCACCTTGAGATATCTATCCAGAACATCTCGCTGGTATTAAGTTGCGAGTCCCACCCATAGTGTAAACTCAAAGCAACAAACAACTGCATTAAAAGAACTTTGCGTAAAGTAAACAATCCTTGCACCCACAAGTACAAGCACCGTTGTTTTCCCCCTTGTGGCAATAGCACATCCCCTAGACTCATGTTTCTGTCACTCGAGCTAGTCATCGAGGGGCATGAACCCATAATCAAGCATAACGTTCCCTCTTGGAGTTACTACCTACTACTTGGCCAAAGCAATAAACAGCAACGGAGAACATGCAAGAATTACTCAAGAACATAAATATAAAAGAGGTAAATCAAATATATTACTCACACACAATCTGAACATAATCTCATAATCCATCGGATGCCAGCAAACTCATCATAGCAACAGCATAAGGATTACATATGTGCCTCGATCATGTAGGGCAGCTCACGAGGTCTAATCGGTGAAGAACAAAGAGGGAAGGAGAACATCACATAGCTACTGGTCATGGACCCATGGTCCAAGGGAGACTACTCACAACTCATCCGGGAGGCGTCCATGGTGGTGGAGAAGCTCCCGGTGGTGATCCTCCCCTCCGGCAGGGTGCCGGGAAGAGTTCTCCTGGTGCTCCCGATCTTGGAAGCGCGGCGGCGGCAAAACAGAGATGAGATTGCGAAAAAGGGTTCCGTCCTCGAGGGTTTCGGGACGCGGTGTAAATATATGCCAAAGGGGGGCGTCAGAAGAGGCCAGGGGGGGCCAGGCGCCCTGGCGGCGCGGCCAGGAGGGGGGCCGCCCCCTCTGGTCTCCTGGAGCCCTGGTGGCCCCCCTCCGGCCCTACTTTGGCCGCAAGGAAGCTTCCGGAACGCTGATTTTTTATATATTTTTCCCGGGATTTTTCTGGCAATTTACGTAATGGGAAAACCTGAAATACAAAAAACAGCAGAAAACAGAAACTGGCACTGAGGTGCACTGAGTTAATAGGTTAGTCCAAATATGATCAAAAGTGTATGGAAGTGCATAAATATCATAGCAATATCACACAAAAGAGGCATGGAGCAAGCAGAAATTATAGATACGTTTTGGACGTATCAACGATCAGTAGTGGTTCTTACTAGGAGGATCCGGGCTTGTGTTATTTATGGTATCTTTTCGTTTGGATTTCATCCGTAGTCGGACTCTGATCTTATTTCGATGATGTATGTTATTATATTTCATTGTGTGACGTGGTGAGTGTAAGCCAACTATCATTTTACACTTTCATCCCTGAATTTTACATGAGTTGTGTAAAGATACCATACTTGAGATCATTCTAGTATGCGTTTATGTCCTTAAGTCATGCCTCGACACGTGGGGGACATAGCCGCATACTGGAGATTACAATGGAACACTTTCCTAGAAAGAAAATCAAACTACCATATGAATCTATTATGAGAGCCACTTATGGATTGCCTTTCAAAGATGGCAATACCTAGATCTATCCATGTATCGTGCCTAGCTAGGGGCATAAAACGATAGCGCTTGTTGGGAGGCAACCCAATTTTATATTTTTTTGTTTTTGCTTCTGTTTAGGGATAAATATTGCATTTAGCTTCTGTTTAGATATGGTTTTGTGTTTTAATTAGTGTTTGTGCCAAGTAGAACCTTTGGTAAGACTTGTGTGAAGTTATATGATCTTGCTGTGAAAAACAGAATCGTTAGCGCTCGCTAGAATGGTCATCTGATTTTACTAGAGCGTGCTATTTAGTTGATTCTTTTTGCAGATGATTAGTGGACAAATACCTCATGTTTACCAATTTAGTTTGAAATTTTTGGAGTTACAGAAGTATGCAAAACCTGCAGATTACTACAGACTGTTCTGTTTTTGACAGATTCTGTTTTTTGTGTGTTGTTTGCTTATTTCAATGCATCTATGAGTAGTATTGGGAAGTATGAACCATAGAGAAGTTAGAATACAGTAGGTTTAACACCAATACAAACAAATAATGAATTCATTGCAGTACCTTTGAGTAGTGGTTTGCTTTCTTATACTAACAGAGCTCACAAGATTTTTGTCTAAGTTTTGTGTTGTGAAGTTTTCAAGTTTTGAGTATTGCTTTGATGGACTATGGAACAGAGAGCGGCAAGAACATAAGCTTGGGGATGCCCAAGGCACCCCAGGGTAAAAATCAAGGATAGCCAAAAGCCTAAGCTTGGGGATGCTCCGGGAAGGCATCCCCTCTTTCGTCTTCATCCATCGGTAACTATACTTGGAGCTATATTTTTATTCACCACATGATATGTGTTTTACTTGGAGCATCTTGTATAATTTGAGTCTTTGCTTGTTAGTTTGCCACAATTATCCTTGCTGGACACACCTATTTGAGAGAGTTAAATATGGCCTAGGAATTGATAGAACACTCTATGTGCTTCACTTATATCTTTTGAGCTGAATAGTTTTCGCTCTAGTGCTTCACTTACATATTTTAGAGCATGATGGTGAAATTATTTTGTACAATTGTTGATCTCTCATGCTTCTCTTATATCCATTTGAGAGTCTATTAAAACAGCATGGTAATGTGCTTAGGCTAAAACACTAGTCTTCACATGATAGACGTCCAATATCAATGTAGTAAAAACTTTCACACTAAGTGCATTGAATATGATGAGAAGTTGGATGCTTGATAATTGTTTTGAGATACGAGGATAGTGATATTAGAGTCATACTAGTGGAGTTATTATGAAATTTCTAAATGCTTGTGTTAAGGTTAGTGATTCTCGTAGCATGCACATATGGTGAACCGCTATGTGACGAAGTTAGAGCATGAGGTATTTGTAAAGTGCCAACCTTTGTGTGGCGGTCGGGGGCACGCGATGGTTAAATCCTACCAACCTCCCCCCCCCCTAGGAGCATGCATTGATTGCTTTGTTTTGATGACTCGTAGATTTTTGCAATAAGTATATGGGTTCTTTATGACTAATATTGAGTCCATGGATTATACGCACTCTCACCCTTCCACCATTGCTAGCCTCTCTTGTACCGCGCAACTTTCGCCGGCACCATACACCCACTATATATCCTTCCTCAAAACAGCCACCATATATATTCCTCAAAACAGCCACCATACCTACCTATCATGGCATTTCCATAGCCACTCCAAGATATATTGCCATGCAACTTTCCACCGTTTCGTTTATATGACACGCATCATATTGTCATATTGCCATGCATGATCATGTAGTTGACATCGTATTTGTGGCTAGGCCACCATGCATAATTTTTCATACATGTCACTCTTGATTCATTGCACATCACGGTACACCGCCAGAGGCATTCATATAGATTCATACTTTGTACTAGTATCGAGTTGTAATATTGAGTTGTAATGAAAGTGTGATGATCATCATTATTAGAGCATTGTCCCATGTGAGGAAAGGCTAAATCAAGAAAGCCCCTCCAAAAAAACAAAAAAGAAAGAAAGAAAGGCCAAAAAAGGCCCCAAAAAAAGAAAAGAAAAAGGGACAATTGCTACTATCTTTTTCCACACTTGTGCTTCAAAGTAGCACCATGTTCTTCATGATGGAGAGTCTCATGCTTAATCACTTTCATATACTAGTGGGAATTTTCATTATAGAACTTGGCTTGTATATTCCAACGATGGGCTTCCTCAAATGCCCTAGGTCTTCGTGAGCAAGCAAGTTGGATGCACACCCACTAGTTTCTTTTGTTGAGCTTTCATACACATTTAGCTCTAGTGCATCCGTTGCATGGAAATCCCTACTCACTCACATTGATATATATTGATGGGCATCACCATAGCCCGTTGATACGCCTAGTCGATGTGAGACTGTCTCCCCCCTTTTGTCTTCTCCACAACCACCACTCTATTCCACATAGTGCTATGTCCATGGCTCACGCTCATGTATTGCGTCAAAGTTGAAAGTTTTGAAAGAATAGAGTATGAAAACAATTGCTTGGCTGAAATCGGGGTTGTGCATGATATGAATATTTTGTGTGATAACGAGGGAGCATAGCCAAAACTATATGATTTTGTAGGGATAACTTTCTTTAGCCATAGTATTTTGAGAAGACATGATTGCTTTGTTAGTATGCTTGAAGTATTATTATTTCTTATGTCAATATAGACTTTTGTCTTGAATCTTTCAAATCTGAACATTCATGCCACAATTAAGAGAATTATATTGAAAAACTATGTTCGTTAGCATTCCACATCAATAATTCTGTTTTTATCATTTACCTACTTGAGGACGAGTAGGAATTAAGCTTGGGGATGCTTGATACGTCTCCAACGTATCTATAATTTTTGATTGTTCCATGCTATTATTTATGATGTTTTGGATGTTTAATGGGATTTGTTATTCACTTTTATATTATTTTTGGGACTAACCTACTAACCCAAAGGCCGAGTCCAGATTGTTGTTTTTTTGCATATTTTAGGGTTTTACAAAAAAGGAATATCAAACGGAGTCCAAACGGAATGAAACCTTCGGGAGAGATATTTTCGGAGAAAATCATGCACGGGAGACTTGAGAACCACGGAGTAGGGCACACGTGGCACCAACGAGGGTGGGGGCGTGTCGGGGGAAACTGTCCACCACGAGCACCTATGGGACCGGAGCCCCTTTTTCGTACGGTAAGGGAGCGGAGGGAGCACAAAGAGCAGATCGTGAAGAGCACGCGGGCAGTTTACCCAGGTTCGGGCCGCGACGGACGCGTAAAACCCTACTCCTGCTTAGTTGGTATTAAGTGTTGGAGCTCGGGAGCTTGAAGAACTAACTACACCGAGCAAATGAGCGATCTAGGTTCCGAACCCTTTCTACGTTGTGCATGGGCCTCCTTTTATAGCTCAAGGGGTCACCGACAGGTGTCAACGTAGGAGAAAGGGTAAAAATGTAACTTTGGTGGTAGTTGTAACAGTGCGGGAATAGTGGATGAACAGTGGATGAACAGATGTCATCACCTACTTTAACAGTGGGGGACAAGGGCATTAAATGCCCGTCACCGTCGACCCCAAAAGCGCCCGCCCTTGCGTCTCCGTTTGCCACGGCGATGGCTTCGTCACCGTGGAGTGCCACCGTGTCCCCCGGGCTGCACAGCCATCCGCCACGCGTCCCTGGAATGGCCCCAGGGCGACGCGTGGTTCGATGAGCTGGAGCGCGGGCACACAGCGTAACTCTCCCCGGCAAGCACCTTGCCGGGGCCTTGACCTTGCCGGGCCCTGGAGCTTGTCGCTCTTCGGACCCTGCCGGGGCGCACGTTGCGCCGAGGCATATCTTCTGAAATGTAATCTTCTGGTCTTCCTGGCAAGCTCCTCTTGCCAGGGTCTTGTGTAAAAGAGGTAACCTTGAGCCTGGGACGGCCTTCCCGGCAAGCTCCACTTGCCGGGGCCTTGATCTTCTGTCTTGTATACTTTGTTTTTGAATGGCTTTATATGGATCAGAAAAGGCCTCCGACGAGCACGTGGTAAGCCCTGCCGCGGGAAGCTGCTACTGCCCGTGCACAAGTTGGGGTACTGAGGTACCCCTACCTTAGTACACCGACAGGAGCCCCCGGGCCTGGGCCACACACGGTGCCGAGCGCTGTTGGGCCAGGCCCAAAACAATGCACGGGCACGCGCGGCCCACGGCACGCCGAATCCCCTTCCGGATCCGCCGCGTCCCTCCGTAACGGCATGCGTCGATTGCGGTGTCGTGGGAGGGAACGTGGCCACGTTCTTTAATGGGAAATGCGGAGCGTCCCCCACTTCCCCCTTAAAAGCAGAGGAAGCAGGGGCCGTTACCTTACTTCGCCTTCATTGCTTCTTCCATCTCCAGAAATTCCCCTCTGCGCTCCGCCTCCACACCTCCTCCGCCGTTTCTCGCATCTGCGGCGCCGCCGGGCTCCTTGCTCCCCCTTCCCTCGCCGCCTCCGCCATGGCCCCGAAGACCGAGAAGGCGAAGGCGGAGAAGGCCAAGAAAGAGAAATATGAGCAGGCGGCGAGGCTTGCTCTCCTGCGGAAGAGGAATGTCGTCTTCGTGCCAAGGCTCGGCGCGCGGGAGCTCTGGAACAAGTACTACCAGTTCTGGGCCAAGAAGACCAAGGCGCACCCTCGGACCAGAGTCTATCCCGCCGCCGCCAAGGATATGTACCTCGGCGGGTATTTCTTCTTCGCTGTTTTCTTCCACTGCGGCCTTTGTCCTCCATTCTCTGAATTTTTCTGTGACATCATGAACACCTACAACCTCCACCTCTTAGATTTCACCCCCAACGCCATCCTTACGATGGCGGTTTTCGCACATCTGTGCAAAAACTATATAGGGATCTATCCAAATGTAGCGCTTTTTAGGCATTTCTTTACGCCTAGAGTAGAGGCCGGCGCTCCCCTCTCTGGGGGTATCTCTTGGGTCTTCCGCTTGAACAAGAAGGAATCCTATCTGCAAGGGGACTCCGCGGCAAGTGGGAGGAGTGGCGCGCGGATTGGTGCTGGGTAGTTGAGGAGGAGCCGCAGCCCTTCACTGCGCCGCGCACAACTGCTATAGTGCGCGGCAAGGATTGGAGTGAGCTGGACTCGGACGACATCAAGCTCAACGTCGCCCTTGTCAGAATTCTTCGTCTCCGGGTAGCCAAGTTGACCATCGGAGAGGTAGGAGCAGACTTCCTCCACCGCCACATTGCCCCTCTGCAGGAGAGGAAGAGGCCAGCATGGGAGTACGGCAATGCGGCGGACGTTATGAGACTGCGCCCAGGACTGAACTTCAATTTCACGTCGCTGGAGCTGAAGGGGATGGTCCGGGAGCTTTTTAAGCACGACCCGGCCCACCCGGAATGGTTTAGAGCTCCCCGGGGAGTGGTGCCCCTATGCAACAGCACGGCCCGGGATCCCCTATGCGCAATGATGCCCGCATGCGACTCGCACGGCGTCGACCCAACATGGATAGCGCCCAAGCCGGATGCCATCATGAGCTTCTTCGACAACTTGGTGGAGGT
Organism: Secale cereale; assembly: GCA_902687465.1. Classification (NCBI taxonomy): domain Eukaryota; kingdom Viridiplantae; phylum Streptophyta; class Magnoliopsida; order Poales; family Poaceae; genus Secale; species Secale cereale. The sequence goes on from LR738715.1 coordinate 645,995,576, forward strand.
GCATAAGAACAAGGAGGAGATCAAGGGTCTCACCCAGGCCACCACTGATCGGGAGATTGCTTATATTGCTTCCCGGGTAGAAGAGGCCGCCGCAGCCGCAGCGGCAGGAGAGTTCGGGTTCACAGTTGAAGAGGCAGAGGATGCGGAAGCGTCGTGCCAAGCAGAGGAGGCGGAGATCCGTAGGCTGCTTAAGCTTCCGCCCGACGAGCTCGCCGGGGTCCCCTCTCTGAGGTATGCTGGGATCCCCAGGATCGTGACCGAGGCCGCCGCGAGGGGCAACGTTGCCGGAGGAAGCAGAGGTGCCGGAGGGAGCGGAGGTGCCGGAGGGAGCACGGCCGCAGGGCAAGGCGCTGGGCCCAGCGGGCCGGCCGAGGAGGAGGAGGAGGACGCTGGGGCCGGCGAGGACTCCGGTGGGTCTCTGGGGCTCGACGACGACGCCTCCTCGACCTCGGAGACCTCCCCGCCACGGGCAAGTCCCAGGCGATCTCCGTTGAAGCGCCTCCGCAAGGCGCCTACAGCGACGAGGACGCAGGTGCCCCGACAACAACCTGCTCGCCGGGCGACGCGAGCCACCGGGGGGAGCCAGGCTGTGACAGAGGCGCCCCGCACATCAGCCGCGACGGACGCGCCCCGTGCAACAGCTGCGGCAGGGGCGCCCCGCGTGCCAGCGCCAAGCAGAGGGGGATCCTCTCAGAGCGGAGCGGCGGCTCCGCCTGCTCCCCGGGCCCCGGCGTCCACAGAGGCTGGGTCTTCGCAGCCCCCAGCCCCTGGGACCACCAAGCGCCCGAGGGAGCCTTCTCCTCCGGCTCCTCGCGCAGACGCGCCTCAGGTGGAGTTCGACTTCTCCGCCCTGAGCGACGACGACGACGAGGAACAGGAGTAAGGACTTGTGTTCTGTAGTTTCTTCAATTCTGTCTTGATTCTCTCGTTGATGATTCTGATCTTGCTTCTTGCTTTGATTTCAGGACCCTGGCCCAGCGAGCGGCGAAGAAGGCCAAGGTCCCCGTGGTCGAGGTCGAGGACGACTCGCCCGTCGCGGCGACAGGGGACGCGCCGGCGACGAGCTTGCCGGACCCGAGCGCTGCTCCGAGGAGCAGCCCCCAGCGCAGCCCCCAGCGTAAGTCTGGTTTCGATCTTTCCGCTCGTCGGGCGCGCTTGAGGGTTTTGTTTGTACTAACATCTTGTTGCTCTGTTTGGTCTTGATTGTCTTGTGCAGAGGTGGAGCCGCAGCCACAGGAGCACCCGGAGACCACTCCCGAGGAGCCGCAGGCCCCGTCGTCCCCGCCAAGGACGAACTCTCCGGCGAGGGAGAGCGCTCCGCCAAGGGCGGGTACTCCGCCAAGGGCGAGTACCCCGCCAAGGGCGAGCAGCCCGGCGAGGGCGGCCACCCCGCCAAGAGAGAGCTCCCCGGCGAGGGAGCCTGCCGTCGACAAAGTCCGCCAAGGTAAGTCTTGCAACCTTGTCTTCTTGGACTTGTCTTTTTTGGATATTTGCTTGAACTTCTTCTTTTTCTTCTTCTTCTAGATCCTCCTCCCCCAGAGCAGATGGAGACGGAGATCGTCGTCGAGGAGGAGGGCGCGCAGGGCGACGGCGGCAACGCCCCTGTCGTTGAAGACATGGCGGGAGCCGCCGAGCCTGCCGCAGAGGAGACTGCCCCGACCGCGGACGTAGCGGCCGGGGAGGGGGACGGCGACCGCACTGCCGGCCCGGAGGCGGCAGGAGCGTCGGGCGCTGCACCAGCCGCCGACCCCTCCACCGGAAAGGAGCAGTCGGGCTTCTACCTTGAGGCTCCCAACGGCGTCTTCATTCAGGTGCCATGGGGATCCTCGTCGCGAGCCCCCGAGGAGGGAGAGGCCTTCGATGGGGAGGTTCTCGCCTCCGCGGGGCTGAAGATCGTCGAGGCGCCTGGCGGGAGCGACGAGCCCGAGGAGGAAAAGTTGCTCCACCGGCTCCTGGCCCTTTACCGGGCCAGGCAGGCGAAGCTCGAGTCTCGGGAGGCCCTCACCGCCAAGGCCGCAGCAGATATGGAGAAGCGCGCCGCGGAGCTCCGCGCCGCCAACCAGGCGGCCCTCCGCGACCTGACGGAGGAGCGCGAGAGGCTTGCTGGGGAGTACCAAGAGTGGCTCCTGGAGAAGGCTGAGGCCAAGGAGCAGCAGCGACTCGCCGGAGAAGCGCTGTCTCGGCGAGAAGGAGAGCTCACCCAACGGAAGGTCAACCTCGACGCTCACGAGGAAGACCTTACCGCCCGGGAGCAGGCCCTTGGCGGAGAGCTGAAGGAAGCGAAGGCCGCCGCCGCCACAGCAGAGACCGCCAAGAAGGACCTTGAGGCTAAGGTGGCGTAGCTGGAGGAATTCCTGAGGGCGAGCACAGAGAGGGTCACCACGCTCAACATAGAGCGCGAGAAGGACGCCCACACTAATTCTGAACTCCAGATACACCTTTCCAAGCAAGGCGACGAGCTGAAGGCCGCCAAGGACTCGATTGCAGATCTGGAGCTGAAGGTCTCCACGCTGAAGGACTCGCTCGACGCCGTCCGGGACCGCGAGACCAAACTGAAGGACGAGCTCCGCAAAGAGCGAGGCCTGGTGGAGAGCGCCACTACCGCAACCAACAACTTCCGCCAGACCGTCGAGGTATGGACTGAAGATCTGGTGGCTTCTGCAGCTAGCATCGACAAGGAGCTGATGGCGCTGAGGGTGGAGCACCTCATATACTCGCCGGATCCAAACCTCCCCCACATCGCCAAGCTCAGTCTCTTCTTCAGAGGGATCGCGCCGGCTCTCGCAAATCTACAGAAGAAGCTCCCCGCGCAACTGGCCGAGGAGTCACGCCAGCTCTGTGCGGGAACTTTGGAGCGCGTTCTGACGAAGATAGTGTACCGCAATCCTGGTATAAACCTCGTCAACGTTCTCCGCAGCTTGCCGGCCGACGCGGATATGGAGGCGCTGAAGGCGCAGGTCGCCCACATTATCGCCAAGGTGAACAAGATCTCCAGGGTTGAAGGCGACCGCGTAGATTAGGCCTCTTCCTTTTTATTTCCTTTGTCACTGCAAAGTGTGCCATGGACACAAACTTATCAGTGATTGCGACAAGTTATCCCTTGTAACATATTATCTTATTTTGAGCAATCAGTGCAATGTTATCTCCCTTGCTTTGGTCCTTTACTTTGCATGCTTTTAACCCTACGCTTCTAGGGGACTTGCCGGCAAGGGGCCCTTGCCGCGAGCGCTGAGTGCTGGACTCTGAGCAGCCTGCTGGCTAAGGTCTTACCGGCAAGCAACCTTGCCGCAGCTAGTCGCAATGCACTTAGCTTGCTGAGCGAACTCGAAAACGAAACAAGGGCGCGACACTTGTCGCAGCTCACTTGGGTCGTTGAGCGTACTCGAAAACAAGATAAGGGTGCGGCTAGCCACGGGTAGGTTCCTCCGCGCACAGGTTTTCCATACAAAGTGTGGTTGTTCAAGGAAGATAACCAAAATTTAAAAACTTGAATTGCTCAAATTCTGGTAACTTAGCTTTCATATATTGCTTGCTTCCCGGTAAGGCTTCTCTTTCTTGAACAGCACTTGGTTCGTCCTCCATCTCCTTCCCCCCCGGCAAACTTGTGCGCGAGGAACGTTCCTTCTGCTTACGAGGGAAAGAAAAAGAGAAGGGAAAACAAGTATAGGACCTTTCGGCGTGCTAATGCTTACCGGACATGTGTGTTGCACAAAATGCCAAATGATGCATGCAAATAGCGAAGAAAAGCATGGGAAAGGCAAATAGTGCAAAACACAAAAGCTTTACTGATGCACGGGATCTGCGCCCGGCTTTGTACAAAGGGTTACATGCAACAGCGGCAAGGCTTGTACAAAAGGTGGTTGCCGGAGCGGATCACGGCAACCGCGCCTCATGGGTGAAACTTGCGAAGATGCTCTATGTTCCAGGAGTTGCTCACCGGTAAGCCCTCTTCGGTCTCAAGGCGGACAGCGCTGGGCCTCGTGACTTGTCTCACCCGATAAGGGCCTTCCCACTTTGGCGTCAACTTGTTGGAATTCTTGGCGGACTGAACACGCCGAAGAACAAGGTCGCCTTCCTCGAGACTCCTGGCTTTAACCTTGCGGCTATGGTAGCGGCGCAAGGCTTGCTGGTATCGAGCAGCTCGTACAGCAGCCTGGAGACGTTCCTCCTCGAGGAGCAATGCATCATCTTGTCGCAGTTGCTCTTGCTCGAGCTCATCATAAGCGAGCACTCGAGGAGATCCGTATACGAGTTCCGTGGGGAGAACTGCCTCTGCTCCGTAGACTAGAGCAAAGGGTGTCTGTCCGGTGGCTCGACTTGGTGTTGTTTTGATTGACCAAAGAGCCGCCGGTAACTCCTCTATCCAGTTTCTTCCGCACTTGCGCAGCCTGTCAAAGGTCCTTGTCTTGAGTCCGCGCAGCACTTCAGCATTGGCCCTCTCCGCTTGACCATTGCTCCTCGGGTGAGCAACAGAAGCGAAACAGACCTTAGCGCCAAGGTCTTGGACGTACTGCATGAAGGTGCGACTAGTAAATTGTGTAACGTTGTCGGTGATGATCCTGTTAGGGATTCCGAAACGGCAAACAATCGACCTGAAGAACCTGACCGCTGACTGTGCTGTCACCTTTCTCACCGGTTCCACTTCTGGCCACTTTGTGAACTTGTCGATTGCAACGTACAAGTACTCAAAGCCCCCGACAGCTCGAGGGAAGGGGCCGAGGATATCGAGCCCCCAGACCGAGAAGGGCCAGGACAAAGGGATCGTCTGGAGAGCTTGAGCTGGCTGATGAATTTGTTTGGCATGGAACTGGCACGCTTCACACTTGGTTACTTGTGCAGTTGCATCTTGGAGGGCTTCTGGCCAGAAAAACCCTTGCCGGAACGCCTTCCCGGCAAGTGCCCTTGCGCCAATGTGGTGGCCACATGTGCCTCCATGTATTTCTGCCAACAGCTTCCGTCCATCTTCTCTGGAAATGCACTTCAACCTGACACCATTGAGTCTTCTTCTGTACAGCTCGTTATCCACGAACTGGTACATACTTGACTGCCTGGTTATCTTCTCTATCTCTTCTGGGTCGTCGGGAAGTTCTCCAGTTTGCAAAAAACGGACAATCTGCTGCGCCCATGCCGGAGCCCGAGGCTCAACGGCAAGGACCAAAGGCATGAGGGCCGCTGCGGGAACCCCAGCTTCTACGGCAAGAACCTCTGGTTCTGCCGGAGCTGATGGTCCCCCGGCAAGCTCGCCGGGGCGAGGCTTGTCGGGAACGCTTGCTTCAACTGTACAGATCCGAGGATCTGCAGGAGCAAACTGTTCCTCAGCATTCTGATCGTTGATCTTGGGGACCTTGGCGGCGGCTTCGGGAAGATCCGCCGGCAAGTAGTCGCCGGAGACCAACTTTCTCTTCTTGGGTTGCCCAATTGATGGTGTAACGGATGGCTGAGTTAGCTTGAGCAAGAAGGTCCCTGGTTCCACAGGTAACTTCATCGCAGCACACTTTGAAAGGCCATCTGCAATGTCATTCTGAGCTCTCGGGACGTGCTCCATCTGCAGACCTTCAAAGTGCTCTTCAAGCTTCCTCACTTCATCTACATAAGCTTCCATCAAAGGGCTCTGGTAATTCTTGTTGACTTGTCGGACCACCAACTGAGAATCTCCCCGGACAATTAGCTTCCTGATCCCAAGTTCGGCCGCAATCCTGAGGCCGGCAAGCAAGCTTTCATACTCAGCAGTGTTGTTTGTCGCTTGCTCCCTGGGAAAGTGCATCTGGATAACATACTTGAGGTGCTCTCCGGTGGGCGCGATGAGTACCACGCCGGCACCGGCGCCTTGCAGCGAGAAGGCACCATCAAAGTACATTACCCATTCACTCGTCGCTTCTTGTACGGGTACACTTATCTCTAGAATTTCTTCATCGGGCGTCGGGGTCCATTCAGCTATGAATTCTGCCAAAGCTCGGCTCTGTATGGTTGAAGTACTTTAAACTTGAGTCCAAAGCTTGACAGCTCCAGTGCCCACTCGACGATCCTGCCAGTTGCTTCTGGATTGTGCAATATCCTCTTCAACGGAAAGTGAGTGACCACTGTTATCTCGTGTGCTTGGAAGTAATGGCGCAGTTTTCTCGAGGCCATGAGGAGGCCGAAAAGCAACTTCTGTACCCCGGAGTATCTTGATCTAGCCCCCTGCAAGAGGGAACTCACAAAATACACCGGGCGCTGCACCATCTTCTTCCGCACTTATCCTTGATCCTGCGCAGAGTTGTCCTTGTCGGGGCCAGAGCTTGTCGGAGGAGCCCCCTGCTTGTCGCTGGATTCGCTTGCCGGTGGTGCTGACTCCTCGTCGGCCTCCCTCTCCGCTACCAACGCAGCACTAACCACCTGGTTGGTTGCCGCTAGGTACAGCAGCAACTTCTCCTGTGGCTTAGGTGCGACAAGTATTGGAGTGGAGGATAGGTATCGTTTCAAGTCCTGCAGCGCTGCCTCCGTTTCCGGAGTCCATTTCATAGGACATGCCTTCTTCAAGATTTTGAAGAAAGGTAGGGCGCGTTCTGCAGACTTTGAAATGAACCTACTGAGGGCAGCCACACAACCTGCAAGTCTCCTTACGTCCTTGACGCGCTTCGGGGCTTCGATCTGCTCGATGGCTTTTATCTTGTCGGGGTTGGCTTCAATCCCCCTCTGAGACACGAAGAACCCGAGAAGCTTGCCGGAGGGGACTCCAAAAACGCACTTCTCGGGGTTCAACTTAAGCTGGATCTTGCGCAGGTTTGCAAAAGTTTCTTCCAAATCTTGGATCAGGGTATCCTTGCTCTTGCTCTTGACCACGATATCATCCATGTAAGCCTCTACATTTCTGTGAATCTGTGGCTCAAAAGCAGTGTATACTACTCTTGCAAAGGTTGAGCCTGCATTCTTCAATCCGAAAGGCATGCGAATGAAGCAATATGTGCCACATGGAGTAATGAATGCAGTCTTCTCTTCATCTTCCTTGGCCATAAAGATCTGGTGGTAGCCTGAATATGCATCAAGGAAAGAGAGCAGCTCACATCCAGCAGTGGAGTCAACAATCTGGTCAATGCGCGGCAAGGGAAATGGATCCTTGGGACATGCTTTATTCACATCGGTGAAGTCTATACACAGTCTCCACTTCCCGTTGGCCTTACGCACGACAACTGGGTTTGCTAACCACGTCGGATGGATCACGCCTCTAACTAGGCCCGCTGCTTCTAGCTTCTTGATCTCTTCGGCAATGAATTCTTGGCGCTCCACGGCTTGCTTTCTGACCTTCTGCTTGACGGGCCGCGCATGAGGACAAACAGCAAGCTTGTGCTCAATTACCTTCCTGGGAACACCGGGGATGTCAGATGGTTGCCAGGCAAACACATCGACATTCGCCCGCAGGAAGGCAACGAGCGCGCTTTCCTATTTGCTGTCAAGTGTGGCACTGATGGTGAAGGTACCACCAGTGCCGTCCTCCTTGGCGGACACCTTCTTGGTTGCCGGAGGAGCGGCCATCCCCTTCTTGCACTTGCCGGTGGAGCTCGATGGAACGTCCTCGACGGCAGCGCAGCACTCTGAAGAGGTGCGGTTGCCGGAGTGGGTCTCAGAGCACTTGCCGGACTTGGTCTTCGTCTTCTTCCCCCCGGGAGCTTCAGCGGCAAGTGTGTTGCTCTCCGCTGCGGCTGCTGCATCCCGGTAGATCTTGTCGGCGCAGATAAGCGCGTCCTTCTTGTCGCCATGGACAGAGATGACGCTTATCGGCCCCGGCATCTTGAGTACGTTGTAGGCGTAGTGGGAAGCTGCCATGAACTTGGCGAGGGCAGGACGTCCAAGTATCCCATTGTATGGCAATGGGATATCGGCAACATCGAAGGTTATCCTTTCCGTCCTGAAGTTCAGCTCCCCGCCAAAGGTCACTGGCAGAGTAATCTTCCCCTTGGGCTTGCTCCTCCCCGGGTTTATTCCTTGAAAAGAACCGGTCTCTTCGAGCTCGCCATCTGGGATTTGGAGTTTCTTGATCACAGCCGAGGAGATCAAGTTCAGGCCGGCCCCGCCGTCAACCAACATTTTGGTGACCTTGAGGTTGCGGATGGTTGGTGAGACCAACATCGGCAAGCACCCGACCGCGGTAGTGCGGTCAGGGTGATCCTCAAGGTCAAAAATGATGGGCGTGCTGGACCATTTGAGGAGCCTGCGCGACTCCACGGGCGGCTCTGCTGCATTTACTTCCCGCACCCACCGCTTGAGTTGGCGGTGGGAAGTATGCAGAGAGGCGCCGCCGTCGACGCACAGGACTTCCGTGGCCTTCTGGAACTCCTGCTCGCTGTTATCTTCTTCCTCCATGTCATCGTCGTCGTCTTCTTCATCCTTGTCGCGGCCCCGGGGAGGTCGGTCACCTTGCCGCTGCTTGGCCTTGCCGCGGCGTCCTCCCCGGCCATTGAATGGCCGCTTCTTGCTTGGCTCTCCTCCGCCACCTTGGGCCTTCTCCTTGTCGCGCCGCTCGTACTCAGCTTTCTGCTGCTCGACGAGGTACTCGACGCGTTTGCAGTTGGAGAGGTCGTGGCCCTTGGTGCGGTGGATCTTGCAGTATTGCTTGTCGGAGCTGTCCTGCTTGTCGGCTGCCGCTACAGGGGCAGGCTCCTTGCCGGAGCCGCCAGCCTGTGCTTGCTTGGCGGGAGCCTCCTTGCCGGACTTCTCGACGGCAAGCACTTCCTTCTTGTTCTTTCTTTTATTGTTCCGCCGTCGGCTCTTCTTTGCTGGGGCGGCATCCTCGCTGTCGCTTCCCCCTGCGCCAGCATCCTCCCCGGGGAGTTTCCTCCCCTCTTCGGCGCGTGTGCACTTATCAGCTAGAGCATAGAGCTCGCTGACATCCCGTATCTTGGTCATGGCCATCTCCTCACGCATGCGGCGGTTACGCACGTTCTGGTGGAACGCGCTGATAACCGCAGCAGGGTGGACGTCGGGGATGTTGTGCTGCACGCGGCTGAAGCGCTGGATGTACTTGCGCAGAGGTTCTCCTTCCTTCTGGGCCAAGATGTGGAGATCGCTCTCCTGGCCGTGGGGTTTGTGGCCGCCCGTGAAGGCGCTAACAAACTGGTGGCAAAGATCTGCCCAAGAAGAAATGGAGCCTTCCGGCAAGTGCATAAGCCAAGAACGAACGTTCGGCTTAAGCACCAGCGGGAAGTAGTTCGCCAGTATCTTCTCGTCGCGCCCCCCGGCAGCCTGCACCGCGATGGTGTAGATGCTGAGAAACTCGGAGGGGTGCGTCTTGCCGTCGTACTTCTCCAGTACGTCGGGCTTGAAATTCTTCATGCTGGGCCACTGGACACGCCGCAGCTCACGAGTAAACGCAGGGCAGCCTGCCGCGTACGGCAAGTCGCCTGGTTCACCGGGCGCGCGCGTATCGACAGCGGTCCCAGCTCGCTGATCTGATTGTCGCCGAGCTTCTCGGCGGCGCTCGATCGTCGTTCGAGCGTCTTCATGTCGCCGGTCGTCGAGGACCTGGCGCTGGTCCCGACGAGCCCGCGGATCCGACGACGCCGTGGAGTCGTCGTCGACGTTGATCCGGCGGGGAGGCGTCTTCTGCTTCCGCGGGGGGGAGTGCACGGTAGTTGCACCCCCGGCGGTCTTGTCGCCGTCGGCCTTCGTCTTCTCGACTTGCCGTGGCCGGGAGGTCGCCGGCTGCTGCGGCGTGTCGTTATTGGCGAAGGCGATCAGGCTCTGGATGGTTGCCCTCCAGTCTTCGGCCTTGTCTGCCGCTGGAGGGAAGTCGAGGAGCAGTTGCGCTCTCGCGAGCGCTTCTGCTGGAGAGGAGGGGAGCGGGGGCGAGCGGCGCGAGGAGCGGGATATGCTCGGACTCCTAACGGGGTTCGAAGGAGCAGCTTCCCGCCCCGGTGACCGCACCTTGCTCGTGCCCGGACGGTGGTCCGGAGCATCCCGCGAACCTCCGGTTTGCCCTTGCCCCAGCAAGCGGATGGTACCTCCTGTACCACGGCGCTGCTGGGTTGTCGTTTGCTGAGATGGACGTGGCGCATCCACGGAGACCGAGGCTCGGTCGTCCGTCTTGTCCTTGGATTTGGTGGCGCCGCGAGTCTCCTCGCCGGCGACCACCCTTCCGACGGTGTCTCCTCCACCCACCGTTGGCTCAGGTGGCGGTGGAACAGACGCGGACGGGCCTCTGACCTCCGAAGCCTTCTTCTTCGGGGCCATGCTGTTGTTGCTGATGAAGATGATGTAGCTGGAGAGGTTGATGAAGAATGCGCCCGCGTGAACGCCGGATCAGGTTCGCACAACCTCGACGCCCCCTACCTGGCGCGCCAAAGATGTCGGGGGAAACTGTTCACCACGAGCACCTATGGGACCGGAGCCCCTTTTTCGTACGGTAAGGGAGCGGAGGGAGCACAAAGAGCAGATCGTGAAGAGCACGCGGGCAGTTTACCCAGGTTCGGGCCGCGACGGACGCGTAAAACCCTACTCCTGCTTAGTTGGTATTAAGTGTTGGAGCTCGGGAGCTTGAAGAACTAACTACACCGAGCAAATGAGCGATCTAGGTTCCGAACCCTTTCTACGTTGTGCATGGGCCTCCTTTTATAGCTCAAGGGGTCACCGACAGGTGTCAACGTAGGAGAAAGGGTAAAAATGTAACTTTGGTGGTAGTTGTAACAGTGCGGGAATAGTGGATGAACAGTGGATGAACAGTGGTCATCACCTACTTTGACAGTGGGGGACAAGGGCATTAAATGCCCGTCACCGTCGACTCCAAAAGCGCCCGCCCTTGCGTCTCCGTTTGCCACGGCGATGGCTTCGTCACCGTGGAGTGCCACCGTGTCCCCCAGGCTGCACAGCCATCCGCCACGCGTCCCTGGAATGGCCCCAAGGCGACGCGTGGTTCGATGAGCTGGAGCGCGGGCACACAGCGTAACTCTCCCCGGCAAGCACCTTGCCGGGGCCTTGACCTTGCCGGGCCCTGGAGCTTGTCGCTCTTCGGACCCTGCCGGGGCGCACGTTGCGCCGAGGCATATCTTCTGAAATGTAATCTTCTGGTCTTCCTGGCAAGCTCCTCTTGCCAGTGTCTTGTGTAAAAGAGGTAACCTTGAGCCTGGGACGGCCTTCCCGGCAAGCTCCACTTGCCGAGGCCTTGATCTTCTGTCTTGTATACTTTGTTTTTGAATGGCTTTATATGGATCAGAAAAGGCCTCCGACGAGCACGTGGTAAGCCCTGCCGCGGGAAGCTGCTACTGCCCGTGCACAAGTTGGGGTACTGAGGTACCCCTACCTTAGTACACCGACAGGGCGCGCCCACTGCCTCGTGGGCCCCACATTTGGCCCCCGGTGCCCTCCTTCTTCCTATATATACCTACGTACCCCGAAACCATCAGAACAACAGAGAAAACCCTAGTTCCACCGCCACAACCTTCTGTTCCCGTGAGATCCCATCTTGGGGCCTGTTTCGGAGCTCCGCCGGAGGGGGGATCTTCCACGGAGTGCTTCTACATCATCATCATCGCCTCACCATGAGTTGTGAGTAGTTTACCACAGACCTTCGGGTCCATAGCTAATATCTAGATGGGTTATTCTCTCTCTTTGGATCTCAATACAAAGTTCTCCTCGGTCTTTGAGGAGATCTATTCGATGTAATCTCTTTTTGCGGTGTGTTTGTCGAGATCCAATGAATTGTTGGTTTATGATCAAGATTATCTATGAGAAATATTTGGTTCTTCCCGGAACTCTTTATGTATGATTATAATATCCTTGCAAGTCTCTTCGAATTATTGGTTTGGTTCGGCCTACTAGATCTATAGTCCTTGCAATGGGAGAAGTGTTTGGCTTTGGGTTCAATCTTGCGGTGTCCTTTCCCAGTGACAGTAGGGGCAGCAAGGCACGTATTGTACTGTTGCCATCGAGGATAAAAAGATGGGGTTTATATCACTATGATTGAGTTTATCCCTCTACATCATGTCATCTTGCTTACGGCGCTACTCTGTTCTTATGAACTCAATACACTAGATGCATGCTGGATAGCAGTCGATGTGTGGAGTAATAGTAGTAGATGCAGAATCGTTTCGGTCTACTTGTCTCGGACATGATGCCTATATATAATGATTATGCCTAGATAGTCTCATAATTATTCACTTTTCTATCAATTGCTTGACTGTAATTTGTTTACCCGCCGTAGAATATCGCTATCATGAGAGAAGCCACTACAGAAAACTATGGCCCCGGGGTCTATTCTCAACATATCAATCTACAATCTACTTTACTTTTCCTCTTTTACTTTATGTTCTTATATCCAAAAATACCAAAAATATCAAACTATCATCTCTATCAGATCTCACGTTCGTAAGTGGCCGTAAAGGGATTGACAACCCCTTAACATGTTGGCTATGAAGTTCTTATTTGTTTGTGCAGGTGCGAGGGACTCGTGCGTTGTCTCCTACTGGATTGATACCTTGGCTCTCAAAAACTGAGGGAAATACTTACGCTAATGTGCTGCATCTCCCTTTCCTCTTCGAGGGAATACAACGCAAGCTCGAGAAGTAGAAACATTACTTTATAATGCCACTTGTGATAGGGACCTTTATTATGCAGTCTGTCGCTTTTATTACTTCCATATCACAAGATCGTATAAAGCTTATTTTCTCCGCACTAATAGATTATATATATTTTAGAGGGTTGCAACAATGACAAGTTACTTGGAGGATCTTACTCAATCCATAGGTGGGTATAATGGACTCTCATGGCAAAACTGGGTTTAAGGATGTATGGAAGCACAAGTAGTATCTCTACTTAGTGCAAGGAGTTTTGGCTAGCATGAGGGGGAAAGGCAAGCTCAACATGTTGGATGATCCATGACAATATACTTTATTTCGGATATAAGAAAACATAACTCATTATGTTGTCTTCCTTGGCCAACATCAACTCTTTAGCATGTCATATTTTAATGAGTGTTCACAATCATAAAAGATGTCCAAGATAGTATATTTGTATGTGAAAACCCCTCTTTCTTAATTACTTTTTATTAATTGCAACGATCACCAAAACTAGGCTTGTCAACTCGCAACAATTTCTATTCATCATACTCTTTATATGTGACGTCATTACTTCCCATAAGATCAATATGATCTCTTTGATACTTTTTATATTTTCTTTTATAATCTCATGACCATAGCGAGGAAATCAAGCCCTTGACTCAACACTAATCTTTATTATATAGCTCAGAGACTCGATTATTGTGACGCCCCGAGACCGATGCGCTAGGTGTCTTCCATGTATTCGCTGCCGTTGCCATGTCTTCTACTTGCGTGTTACTTTTTGCCATGTCATCGTGTGCATGTCATTAGCATGTTCTCAAAACTTGCATCCGTTCGGGTCTCACAGTTCTCTCCGTTGTCCGTTCTGAGCCCAGACACACTTGCACGCGCCCGCGGCACCTCCGAAACCTCATTTTATAAGTGTCCGGTAAATGTTCTCAGAATGGGATGAAACTTGGCGTGTGGTCTTATTATAGTGTATGTAGACCGCGTGTCAAATTTCGTCACATTCGGAGTCCGTTTGATAGCCCAACCGTTAAACTATAGCGGCACTATAGCCGGTTTAATCGTCGGACGTTTTCGGTCTCCGAAAACACCCGTCGGGCCTCTCTCTCTCTCTCTCTTCTCTCCCGCAGCCCACGACCATCCTTCACAGCTACTAACCGGCCCACTAACCACCTAGTCCCCTCCCCGCATCTGGAGTCGTTCGATTTCGTTCCGAGGGTCCAGATCTGCCTCAAAACCCTAGTCCTATTCCCCATTCCATATATAGGCCTCCCCCTCGTCCAAAAATGGCCTAAAACCTACCCCCTAGCCTCCTCCCACCTCATGCAGCCGCCTCCTCATCGTTTTCCGCACCGGCCAGATCCACCGCCGCCACTTGTCACACTGCGCGGCCGCCACATCACTAAGCCGCCGCCAAGCGCCCAATCCTGCGCTGCCACCTATCCCTCCTTGGCCTCCCCACGCCGTCCTCTGCCGCGGCCCACGAAGCCCGCACTAGGCCCGCCCGGGCTGAATCAGGCCTGAGCCGCTTCTCAACGCCGAGATCCCGCTGCCCCGCTCGGATCTGGATCAGAGGAGCC
>LR738715.1:646009782-646053994 GCA_902687465.1 Secale cereale
CGCCGTCGGTCTTCTCTAGAGCTCGCCGGAGGAGCAGCCGCCCCGCGCCGCTCCCCTAACTCCATCGCCCGCACAACAGCCGAGAGCCCCGCTCGCCTCCTCCCAGGATCCGCTGCCGGCATGGCCTCAGATCAGTGCCGCCGTCGCCGGAGTTCGTCGTCCACCGCCCGGGATCCTGCGGATCTGGCGCCCCCACACCCGTTCCCATCCTCGCTGACCCCGCCGGACCCCACCACCATCGCTGGAGCCTTCCAGCGCCGCCGCTAGTGCCTCCTACTCGTGTGTCAGGCATGAGGAGGACGAGCGCTCGCACAGCCTGCCTCCGCTCCGCTCCTGGGCCACGGCCCCAGAGCCCATCTCCACTAGGCCCAGCCGAGGCCGGCCCGACTCAGCCTGCCCCAACCCACCACCTGGGCCGGAGCCCACTAGGTGAACCTCAGCCCAGCCTCCTCCTCTAGTGGCTATTCTCCGCCCGGGCACCGTATAGTTAAATCGCGCCCACTCTATTTTTTGGGGTTTAAAATATGACTAAGTCCTTGTTAAACCTTAATATGTTGTGTACTTTGAGTGATCATAATTTTGTGCATGATTGTCCAAATTGAGCATATGATATGTCTAGATGTTCGTCTCTTGATGCTTTAGATGATGGTGTAGTTTTCATACATGTTAGAGTGAATTATGCCATGTTTATCTCTATTGCAAAAGTGTATGTTGTTGTTAAATGCTGAAAACTAATGAAACTTGCTGATTTGTCCTTTTCATATCTTTTTGTGTGATTTTTATTTGAGCAACATGTCAACATGTGTTGGGAGCACAATCATGCCATATTTGTTGTGGTGCAATCCAATTTTCATGATATGCCTTGTGGTGAGTGCAACAAGCTTGTCAAGTGACCTTCATGATGTTTGCTGATTTTTGTGACTTGTTGGAAACTGCTAAGTCTGAAACTGTTATATCATGATGCCATGTTTGCTTGATGCCCCAGTCATATCCATGCATGTTTTAGTATGTCCAATGACCATGTCTTGATGTTCATGTTATGCTCTATCCATCCATGCCCTTGTTTGCAAATATAGCCTGTTGTAGCTTGTTGTTATTAATCCATGCCTCCTATGGAGCTGTGACAATGGAGTTGTTTGGTGTATGTTATGTCTATTACATGTTCATGATCTTTTCTTACTTAGTAGAGTTGATATGATTGTTGTTTTGTGACTCCGAAGGCAGCATCGTGATGATGTTTTTGTCTTCCCAGATTTTCGCTAAGTCTGAGAATCTGTTATAATATGTTTGCTTCTTGTTTCGATGAATGCTATGATCATGTTGCTCCCATGTATATGCCATGAGTTGTTCCTTTACCTCCATGTTATGTTCTAGCATGCCATGCTTCTAATTTTCATGATCTTGCTCTGTAGCTTAATTAATTCTTGCCTCCAACATGCCTTCATGATTATTTCAGCTCATGTATACCCAGTTTTCCACTAAGTCATAAGTTGTGTAATAAAGTTTGCTTGTTGTGTTGATCATGTTGGATTACTCTTGATGCCTATGGACCTGATTCTTGTAATTATTGGAAGCTTGCAATCTGTCATTTGGGTTCATGCCATGCTTATGCCCATCTTGTTAGTGTTTCATGTTGTTTTGATGTCAACTATATGCCTACTTGCTGTTTTGGACAATTTGTACTTCAAACTAGTTCCATGTGTATGTGATGAACCGTTGCTCCGTTTGAAGTGTGCTCTATATGAAACTTGCGTGTTTTTGCATGTAGATGCATAATAACATGTTGTACACCTGTTTGGACTGCATCAATGACATGCTTGACTTGTTTTGCTCATATCTTCTAGGCCGTAGCTCTGAATTAAATGAACTTTATATGTAACTTGACTAGAATTTCAAGTAGATCATCATGGTGCATGTTAAATTGACGTTTAACAACTTTAACTTAATGTTTGTTCAGTTCTGGACCAATTTCAAAAATTGCATATGAGGACTTACCGGAATTGTTATATGTTGTTTCCGGCATCATTTAAACTTGCTTCATGTGTTGATCTTGTGTGCTTCATACCTTGCCATGATTTGCATCATGTAGCCTTGTCATACATCATACTTGGTTGAGCATTATGTCTTGTTATGTGTTGTGTGTTTACCGTGTGCTTTCTTCTTCTCATTAGTGCTTGTTTCATTGCGATCGTGAAGATTCGTTCAACTACGTTTGGTTCGTCTTCGTGGCTTCTTCTTCTTCCTCATGGACTCGTTCTTCTTCCTTGCGGGTTCTCAGGCAAGATGACCGTCACCTTGGATACCTTTACTATCATTGCTATGTAGTTGTCTCGATGCTATCGCTATATGTCACGCTACCTATCTATTATTGCCGGCCTCTCTTTGTTGCCATGAAACATCTAACCTTTGACACCATCCCAGCAAACCGTTGTGTGGCTATGTTACCGCTTGCTCAGCCCCTCTTATAGCGTTGTTAGTTGCAGGTGAAGATGAAGATTGCTCCATGTCGGAACTTGGTTTTTGGGAATATCACAATATCTCTTAATTAAATTAACACACCTATATACTTGGCAATGGGTGGAATGCTTGGCCTTTTGCTCGGTGTTTTGTTCCACTCATGCCGCCCTAAGAACCTATAAACCGGTGTTATGTTCCTTGATTTTGCGTTCCTAACGCGGTCGGGTATATGGGGACGCCTTGATAGTTCGTCTTTGTATAAAACTCCTCCAACAAGGCCCAGCTTTGTTTTTAATTTGCAACATAATAAAAACTTAATTAATTAAGTTAAATTGCATAGGGAGTTAGCACTACCCAAGGATTCTTCTACATACAGGGGGGCCAGTGCTGATGGTGTTGGTCCCAAACTAGAGCCATTTGCGGTGCCACCCAGTTATCTGGGGTCTTCGGTTGCCGTACATACTGCTTATCCGGACGTGGCCTGAGACGAGATACGCGCGGCTACTATCAGGGTGTCGGCACGCCGGGAGGTCTTGCTGGACTTGTTTTACCATTGTCGAAATGTCTTGTGCACCGGGATTCCGAGTCTGATCGGGTTGTCCCTAAGATTTGGGGTGTTTACCTCTGCTGATCGTGAGAGCTTGTGATGGGCTAAGTTGGGACACCCCTGCAGGGTTATGATCTTTCGAAAGCCGTGCCCGTGGTTATGTGACAGATTGGAATTTGTTAATATCCGGTTGTAGAAAAACTTGACAGAGGATCCGAAATAAAATACACAACCATATGAGTAACGGTGACTGCCTCTTTTCACTTTGAAAAGAGAACATGGTGGGGTTATGTTTGACTCATGGGTAGTTCACGATCTCTACCGATCATTACTAATTTGCGATCATTTGCGTAGATGCTCATCTTATTCTTGTACTCATAAGTTAGCCACCATATATGCTTAGCCGCTGCTGCAACCTCACCACTTAACCTCTCCATACCCATTAAGCTTTGCTAGTCTTGATACCCATGGTTATGGGATTGCTGAGTCCTCGTGGCTCACATATACTACAACAACAGTTGCAGGTGCAGGTTTTCCGATGACTTGACGCGAGAGCGATGTTATGTTGTGTTCGAGATCTTCTTCCTTGTCAGTCTTGGGTTAGGTTCCTGGTCGGTAGCCTGGGATAGCAGGATGGATGTCGTTGTGCTTTTCATGTTTGCATCCGTAGTCGGATGTCTTGCATTGATGTTGTTGTATTCATGTGACTTGTATGAAATGTTGTATCCCCCTGTATTTATGTAATGGTACGATGTAATGATATCCATCTTGCTAAGCGCCCAAAATGCGGTTGTGCCCCAATCACGAGTTCGTCACGTGATCGGGATGGAATCGCATCTTGGGCGTTACAATTACAAAGGTAAAGATCATAAAGCAAAAGCTCACAACTAGATCATGCTACATTTTATTCTACTAGATCAAGATATTACCAAAAGGATCGAACTAAAAAAAACAATAAAGATAGGAGTGTGATGGTGATATGATACCGGGGCACCTCCCCTAAGCTTTGCAGTTGCCAAGGGCAGTGCTCATACCCATATGATTATGTCTCCTTATTCAGAGGTGGTGACGATGGAGTTGAAAGCAGTGATGACGGATCATCATACATCGAGCGTAGGAGATCCTCCAACTTGCGGATTATACCCTTGAGTGCGGCGATATGCTCCTTCAGCAAAATATTTTCACTTGTGAGATACTTGTTTTGTATTTGAGCTAACTCAATCATCTTGAAAGCTTCAATCTCAGTTGAAGTAAAAAGGTTGGGAAGGGGTTGAAGGATGTCTTCTTCTTTTGCTGCCGGAGCTCGATCTTCCATAGCCTTCTTGATCCTATTCTCCTTGTTGATATCCCCGGGCTATTCCCTCTTAAGCTCTAGATTCATTAACCAAGCATCGTTGCCCTCATTGTTGGAGGACGAGGACGACATGATGCCTGGCCTTGTCAACTCTGATAGAAAATAGCTCGAAACAAGAACAGAGGATTTTTGTGTGATACGGTGGTCAAAACCTTCGGGAGAATATATAATGGATTTTTACCGACCAAAAGAAGTAACGTGCAAGAAATCAGAGTCCGGGGGGCACACGAGGTGCCCACGAGGCTGGGGGCGTGCCCAGGGGGTAGGGCGCGCCCTCCACCCTCGTGGATGCCTCGTGTCCCTTCCGGACTGCCTCTTATTTTCCGATTTTTCTAAATATTCCAAAACGGAGAAGAATTGCCATTAGAACTATTTTGGAGTCGGTTTACTTACCGTACTACATACCTCTTCCTTTTCGGAGTCTAAATCGTTCTGGAAAGTGTCCCTTATGTATTCCTCCGGGTTTACGGTTTCAATAACATTGGTTTCAACATTTATAGCGTTACCTGAGATATAGTGTTTGATTCTTTGATCGTTCACCACCTTCGGATTTGTGCCTTCGAAGTTGTTGATTTTAATGGCACCGGAATGGTAGACCTCCTCGATAACGTAAGGACCTTCCCATTTAGAGAGAAGCTTTCCTGCAAAAAATCTTAAACGAGAGTTGTATAACAAGACATAATCACCTACGTTAAAATCACGCTTTTGTATCATTTTGTCATGCCATCTTTTAACTTTTTCTTTAAACAGTTTGGCATTCTCGTACGCCTGGGCTCTCCATTCATCAAGTGAGCTAATGTCAAATAACCTCTTCTCACCGTAAAGTTTGAAATCATAATGGAGCTCCTTAATAGCCCAATATGCCTTATGTTCTAGCTCAAGAGGTAAGTGACATGCTTTTCCATAAACCATTTTATATGGAGACATACCCATAGGATTCTTGTATGCAGTTCTGTAGGCCCATAATGCATCATCAAGTTTCTTGGGCCAGTTCTTTCTAGACCTATTAACAGTCTTTTGCAAGATCAATTTCAGCTCTCTGTTACTTAGTTCTACTTGACCACTAGACTGTGGGTGATAAGGGGATGCAATTCTATGATTAACATCATACTTAGCAAGCATTTTACGAAAAGCACCATGAATAAACTGTGAACCACCATCAGTCAGTAAGTATCTAGGGACTCCAAACCTTGGAAAAATAACTTCTCTAAGAATCTTAATAGAGGTGTTGTGATCAACACTACTAGTTGGAATAGCTTCTACCCACTTAGTAACGTAAGCAACAACAACTAAAATATGTGTATACCCATTAGAGGAAGGAAATGGTCCCATATAATCAAAGCCCCAGACATCAAATGGTTCAATAACAAGTGAATAATTCATAGGCATTTCTTGACGTCTACTAATATTACCAATTCTTTGACATTCATCACAAGATAAGACAAACTTACGAGCATCCTTGAAGTGTGTAGGCCAATAAAAACCAGATTGCAGTACGTTGTGTGCAGTTCTATCTCCAGCATGGTGTCCTCCATAAGCTTCGGAATGACACTTGCATAGAATATATTCCTGTTCATGCTCAGGTACACAACGTCTAATAATACCATCTACTCCTTCTTTATAAAGGTGTGGGTCATCCCAGAAGTAATGTCTTAAATCATAGAAGAACTTTTTCTTTTGCTGGTATGTGAAACTAGATGGTATAAACTTAGCAACAATGTAATTAGCATAATCAGCATACCATGGAGCAGTACAAGAAGCATTTATGACAAGTAATTGTTCATCAGGAAAGCTATCATCAATAGGTAGTGGGTCATCAAGAATATTATCTAACCTAGACAAGTTGTCTGTAACGGGGTTCTCAGCTCCCTTTCTATCAGTAATATGCAAATCAAATTCTTGTAGCAGGAGAACCCATCTAATAAGTCTAGGTTTAGCATCTTTCTTTTCCATAAGGTATTTAATAGCAGCATGTTCAGTATGAATAGTTACTTTAGAATCAACAATGTAAGGTCTAAACTTATCACAAGCAAATACGATTGCTAAAAACTCCTTCTTAGTAGTAGCATAATTTCTCTGGGCACTGTCTAGAGTTTTACTAGCATATTGGATAACATTTAATTTCTTATCAACTCTTTGTCCTAGAACATCACCTACATCATAATCACTAGCATCACACATAATTTCAAAGGGTAAATTCCAGTCAAGAGGCTGGATAATAGGTGCAGATATCAATGCTTTCTTAAGTACCTCAAATGCTTCTACACAATCATCATCAAAGAAAAAGGAACATCTTTTTGTAAGAGATTGGTCAGGGGACTATAGATTTTGGAGAAGTCCTTAATGAACCTCCTATAAAACCCGGCATGACCAAGAAAACTTCTTATACCTTTGATGTCCTTGGGACACGACATCTTTTCAATAGCATCAACTTTGGCTTTATCAACTTCAATACCTCTTTCAGAAATTTTATGACCCAAGACAATGCCTTCATTAACCATAAAGTGGTACTTTTCCCAATTCAAGACAAGATTAGTTTCTTCACATCTCTGCAAAACTCGATCAAGGTTGCTCAAGCAATCATCAAAAGAAGTTCCGTAAACGGAAAAGTCATCCATAAAAACCTCAACAATCTTTTCACAAAAATCAGAGAATATAGCCATCATGCATCTTTGAAAGGTAGTAGGTGCATTACATAGACCAAAAGGCATACGTCTATAAGCAAAGGTACCGAAGGGACAAGCAAAAGTAGTCTTTTCTTGATCCCCCTTTGACACAGGTATTTGAGAGAAACCAGAATAGCCATCTAGAAAGCAAAAATGAGTATGTCTGGATAACCTTTCTAGCATTTGATCAATAAAAGGTAAAGGGTAATGATCTATCTTAGTGGCTTTATTTAATTTGCGGAAATCAATTACCATCCTATAACCTGTAACAATTCTTTGGGGGATCAATTCATCTTTATCATTAGGAACTACAGTCATACCTCCCTTCTTAGGGACACAATGGACATGACTTACCCACTAGCTATCAGCAACTGGATAAATTATACCTGCCTCTAGAAGCTTTAGTATTTCCTTCCTTACCACTTCTTTCATCTTAGGATTTAACCGGCGTTGATGATCAATAATCGGTTTCGCGTCCTCTTCCAACTTTATCTTGTGTTGGCATAGAGTGGGACTAATGCCCTTAAGATCATCCAGAGTATATCCAATAGCAGCACGGTGCTTCTTCAGAGTTTTCAATAATTTTTCTTCTTCCTGCTCTGAAAGGTTAGCACTAATAATAACATGATATATTTTATTTTCATCGAGATAAACATACTTAAGTGTATCAGGTAAAGGTTTAAGTCCAAACACGGGATCACCCTTGGGTGGAGGAGGATCCCCTAAAATTTGAACAGGCAAGTTGTTTTTCAATAAGGATCCCTGCTTAAAGAATATTTCATCTATTTCTCTTCTTTCATTCATATACATATCATTTTCATAGTCTAGCAGATATTGTTCTAAAGGATCATTAGGAGGCACATCAATAGAAGCAAGACCAATAATTTCATCCTTACTAGACAATTCTTTATCATGGGGTTGTCTACGAAATTTAGCAAAATTAAAATCATGAGATATATCCCCTAATCCAAGAAGGGTCTACCTCGTGGCCCACTGCCCAGGGTGCGCCCCCTGCCTCGTGGCCCACTCGGGCATCGTTTCATGTTGGTCCCGCTTCCCAAAATTCACATATATTCCAAAAAAAATCTCCGTCCATTTTTATTCCGTTTGGACTCCATTTGATATGGATATTCTGCGAAACAAAAAACATGCAACAAACAGGAACTAGCACTGGGCACTGGATCAATATGTTAGTCCCAAAAAATTGTATAAAAAGTTGCCAAAAGTATATGAAAGTTGTAGAATATTGGCATGGAACAATCAAAAATTATAGATACGACGGAGACGTGTCAGCATCCCCAAGCTTAATTCCTGCTCGTCCTCGAGTAGGTAAATGATAAAAAAGATAATTTTTGATGTGGAATGCTACCTAGCATAATCTTGATCATGTAATCTAATCATGGCATGAATATTAAGACACGAGTGATTCAAAGCAATAGTCTATCATTTGACGTTAGGACAATAATACTTCAAGCATACTAATAAAGCAATCATGTCTCTTCAAAATAACATGACCAAAGAAGGTTATCCCTGCAAAATCATATGGTCTGGCTATGCTCCATCTTCACCACACAAAGTATTTAAATCATGCACAACCCCGGCTTTAGCCAAGCAATTGTTTCATACTTTAGTATTCTCAAACCTTTTCAACTTTCACGCAATACATGAGCGTGAGCCATGGAAATAGCGCTATGGGTGGAATAGAAGGTGGTGATAGACAAAAGGTGGGAGAAAGTCTCACATCAACTAGGCAAATCAATGGACTATGGAGATGTCCATCAATCGATATCAATGTGAGTGAGTAGGGATTGCCATGTAACGGATGCATTAGAGCTATAAGTGTATGAAAGCTCAAAAAAAAACTAGTGGGTGTGCATCAACTTGCTTGCTCTTGAAGACCTAGGGCATTTGAGGAAGCCCGTCGTTGGAATATACAAGCCAAGTTCTATAATGAAAATTCCCACTAGTAATGGAAGTGACAAAACAAGAGACTCTCTATTATGAAGATCATGGTGCTACTTTGAAGCACAAGTGTGGAAAAGGATAGTAGCATTGTCCCTTCTCTCTTTTCTCTCATTTTTTTGGAGGGGCTTTCTCTCTTTTTTTAGCCCCTCTCTATTTTTTTAGGCCATCTCTTTTTTTTGGCCTTTCCTCACATGGGACAATGCTCTAATAATGAAGATCGTCACACTTTTATTTACTTACAACTCAAAGATTACAACTCGAAGCTAGAACAAAATATGACTCTATGTGAATGCCTCCGTCGGTGTACCGGGATGTGCAATGATCTAGCATAGCAATGACATCAAAAAAGGACAAGCCATGGAAACATCATGCTAGCTATCTTACGATCATGCAAGGCAATATGACAATGATGGTGCGTGGCATAATAAACAGAACGCTGGAGTTACATGGCAATATATCTTGGAATGCCTATGGAAATGCCATAATAGGTAGGTATGGTGGCTGTTTTGAGGAAGGTATATGGTGGGTGTATGGTACCGGCGAAAGTTGCGCAGTACAAGAGAGGCTAGCAATGGTGGAAGGGTGAGAGTGCATATAATCCATGGACTCAACATTAGTCATAAAGAACTCACATACTTATTGCAAAAATTATTAGCCATCGAAACCAAGTATTACACGCATGCTCCTAGGGGGGAGGTTGGTAGGAGTTAACCATTGCGCGCCCCCGACCTCCACACAAAGGATGACACTCAATAAATAAATCATGCTCCAACTTCGTCACATAACGGTTCACCATACGTGCATGCTATGGGAATCACAAACCTCAACACAAGTATTTATACAATCCACAACTACCCACTAGCATGACTCTAATATCACCATCTTTATATCGCAAAACTATTGCAAGGAATCAAACATATCATATTCAGCGATCTACAAGTTTATGTAGGATTTTATGACTAACCATGTGAATGACCAATTCCTGTCAACTCTCTAAATAGATATAAGTGAAGCAAGAGAGTTTTAATTCTTTCTATAAAAGTTATGCCCACGCTCTAACAATTATAAGTGAAGCAAAAGAGCATTCTACAAATGGCGGTTTTCTATGTGAAGAGAAACAGGCAATCCAAACTTCAAATAATATAAGTGAAGCAAATGAAGCATTATATAAATAAACCAAGGACTATCTCATACCAGCATGGTGCATAAAAGAAAAGGTGAAAACTAAATGCAAAAGACGCTCCAAGATCTGCACATATCACATGAATAAAACGAATCCGAAAACATACCGATACTTGTTGAAGAAAGAGGGGATGCCTTCCGGGGCGTCCCCAAGCTTAGACGCTTGAATCTCCTTGAACATTTACTTGGGGTGCCTTGGGCATCCCCAAGCTTGAGCTCTTGCCTCTCCTTCTTCTCCTCACATCGAGACCTCCTCGATCTTCGAACACTTCATCCACACAAAACTTCAACAGAAAACTCGGTAAGATCCGTTAGTATAATAAAGCAAATCACTACTCTAAGTACTGTTGCAAACCAATTCATATTTTGTTTATTCATTGTAGCTACTGTAATATAACTTTTCCATGGCTTAATCCACTGATAGAAATTGATAGTTTCATCAAAACAAGCAAACCATGCATCAAAAACAGAATCTGTCTAAGACAGAACAGTCTGTAATAATCTAAACATTCACCATACTTCTGATACTTTAAAAATTCCTCCAAAATTAGGAAAAATAAAAAATTTGTATAGAAATATAGTGCAAAAAGTTTCAGAACCATTTGACGTTCCAGCAAAAAATGTAAAATCGCGCACTACAGCCAAAGTTTCTGTCCTGCACCGCACAAACCAACAAGCATTGTAAACATCCTAAAGGCAAACCTTGGCACATTATTTTTATGATACAATGGAATTGTACAAGGGGATAATTATTTTTGTTGAAAATTTTCTGTAATTAAGATTCACAAAGTTTCCATGGGCGTGAACAAAGTTCAAGGACGTCCCCCACTTTCACAATGCTCGTCTATGTCAGTTTCACTTTTCTTTTTGAAAAGTTTTAGGTTCCCCTCTTTATTTTTTTGTTTTTAAACTTTATAAAAGCACACAACAGAAATAAATGACTCTCTAAAACTTCCGGGTTGTCTCCCTGGCAGCGCTTTCTTTAAAGCAATTAAGCTAGGCATATAGTGCTCAAGTGATGGATCCACCCGGATCCCAAGGTATATCAAAGCCAATTTTTATTAACAATGATTTGGCATTTAGTAGTGAGCACAAAGTGATATATATCATGCAACAACGAAGTATAACTCTCTTCCTATGCATCGGCATGTCATAAAAGAACAATTCATGCACACAAGTAAAGGCCAATGCATAGTATAAGCGGTTTCTTGCAATTTTATCGTGTTGGAAACATAGAGAGGCGGAGATATAGTTCCTCTCTCATAATAGTTGCAAGTAGGAGCAGCAAGCATATGCATATTATATTCATCAAAAACATCATGTGTAACAGAAAAAGGCAACCCATCAATATAATCCTTAATAAGTGCAAACTTCTCCGATATACTGTAGTTTGGAGAATTCAAAAAGATAATAGGACTATCATGCGTGGGTGCAATAGCAACAATCTCATGTTTTACATATGGAACTATAGCAAGTTCATCTCCATAAGCATAATTCATATTGGCATCTTGGCCACAAGCATAGCAAGCATCATCAAAAAGGGATATTTCAAAAGAATCAACGGGGTCATAGCAATCATCATAGCATTCATCCTTCGGTAAGCACGAAGGGAAATTAAAGAATGTATGAGTTGAAGAGTTACACTCATTAGAAGGTGGGCACGGGTAGCTAATCTGCTCTTCCTCCTTTTGTTCTTCGCTCTCCTCCTCATCTTTTTCATCCAATGAGCTCAGAATGTCATTAATTTCTTCTTCCATAGACTCCTGCAAAATATTAGTCTCTTCTTGGATAGCGGAGTAGGCCTCAATATATGGTTTAACATAGGCATTAGAAGCATAATTATCATAACAATATTTAAATATGGAAAAAATTTCAGATTTGCAAAGAGTAGCGTCATACTTTTCAATCAAAGAAGCAATTTCATAAGCACCCTTAAAAGCAAGAAATTCTTCAATTTGTTGAACATCATAGTAACTATAAACACCCTTAGCATACGAAGATACGGTTCCATTATCACTAAACTCACACTAGTAGGGAAGGTGTTTCGTAGGGTCTTTAGAACAACAAGTAAAATCATAAATTTCACATAAATTCCAAGCATAGCATTGCAAACGATGAATTTGATCCAGTAAAAGTTTCCCTTTTTCAGATATGCGGTGTCGCACATAACAAGCGTGCTCATCTAAAGTTTTTCCCTCAACTAAGCTAGTTGGGGTTACAGCCCGAGCACATAGGGATCGAAGATGATTCAAGTAATAAGCTTCAGTAGTGTGATAGATTTTGAGTGGTTGTTCAACCATTGGTTCAGTAGGTACCACTATTTTTTTTGGTATTTTGCGTTTCCTACCCATATCTAAAGATAGAAAACAACTTAGAACAGCAAATAAAATCTACTTGGTGATAAAGCAAACAAGCACACACGAGAATATTCACCCCATGCTATTGCTCCCCGGCAACGGCGCCAGAAAAAGGTCTTGATAACCCACAAGTGTAGGGGATTAGTTGCAGCCTCTTTCGATAAGTAAGAGTGTCGAACCCAACGAGGAGCTAAAGGCAGAACAAATATTCCCTCAAGTTCTATCGACCACCGATACAACTCTACGCACGCTTGACGTTTACTTTACCTAGAACAAGAATGAAACGAGAGGTACTTTGTGGTTTTTGTGGGATAGGTTTGCAAGAATATAAAGGGCACGCAAATAAAACTAGGGGCTGTTAAGATAAAGACACAATAAAGTTAATATAGCGAGTGTGGAAAAGTCGTGGTAGGAGTTGCGAAATTGTCCCTAAGCAATTGACTACGTTACTAGACCGATAGCAAGTTTTATGTGGGAGAGGCCACTGCTAGCATGTCATCCCTTACTTGGAATTCTATGCACTTATGATTGGAACTATTAGCAAGCATCCGCAACTACTAACGTTCATTAAGGTAAAACCCAACCATAGCATTAAGATATATTGGTCCCCTTCAATCTCGTATGCATCAATTTCTACGCTAGGTTGAAGTTATTGTCACTCTTGCCCTCCAATACGTAGTCCTATCAACATACAACTAACTCTATGGTGTGATCCACGCATGCGCTCAGATGATGGGCACCAAAGGACAGCAACATAACCACACGCAATTTAAATCAATCATAGCAATTCACCAATCACCGATAGGACAACGATAATCTACTCACACATCATAGGATGGAAACACATCACCCGATAATAATATGAAGCATAAAGCACCATGTTCAAGTAGAGGGTACAGCGGGTTGCGGGAGAGTGGACCGCTGTAGATAGATCAGGGAAGGTGATGGAGATGTTCGTGAAGATGACGGAGGTGTTGGTGTAGATCGCCGTCACACGATGATGGCCCCGGTGGCACTCCGGTGCCACCGGAAGCGAGGGGGAGAGAGACCCCCTCCTTCTTCTTCTTCCTTGACCTTCTCCCTAGGTGGGAGAAGGGTTTCCCCTCTGGTCCATGGCCTCCATGGAGGCGGAGGGGCGAGAGCCCCTCCGAGGTTGGATCTGTCTCTTTGTCTCTCTCTGTTTCTGCGTTCCCAGATTTTGGCCCTTCGCCGTTTCTTATATTCCCGGAGATCCGTAACTCCGATTGGGATGAGTTTTTGACACGATTATTATCCGGATATTATATTTCTTGCGGCGAAAGAAGGGCATCAACCGCCTTACGGTGTGGCCACGAGGGCCCAGGGCGCGCCCCCATTCCCAGGGCGTGCCCCCCTGCCTCGTGGCCCACTCGGGCATCGTTTCATGTTGGTTCCGCTTCCCAAAATTCACATATATTCCAAAAAAATCTCCGTCTGTTTTTATTCCGTTTGGACTCTGTTTGATATGGATATTCTGCGAAACAAAAAACATGCAACAAATAGGAACTGGCACTGGGCACTGGATCAATATGTTAGTCCCAAAAAATAGTATACAAAGTTGCCAAAAGTATATGAAAGTTGTAGAATATTGGCATGGAACAATCAAAAATTATTGATACGATGAAGACGTATCACTTCTCTCTTTGCCTCCGTTGACATTTTGTCAGACCCCTTTCCCTTTGTCGACCCTTCTGCACAGTGCATAGACCCCTCACGCGCGCGTCTGAAACTTACCCGAACCCGACCCGGACTATCGTTACCGATGGATCCGGATCATCCCCAAACATCCCTAAAACATCTCTGTTTTCTTATTTGGACTACCTACCTATTTTATTCTCGATCGTTCTATTTTGATCTGAGGGTCCATTTTGCCCCTAAGCTAGTCCACCTAGCTATTTAAACAGTCCAACCCTAATTTTTAGGAGATCTGTCCCATCCATTCCTCCTCCGCGCTGCCACTCCACCTCGCACCTCGGGATCTCTTCCGGATCCAAATCCTCCACGACAATTTTTCTTGATTTGCGCACCTGACCAACCACAGACGCAGCCGTTCCCAATCTAGATGGAGGCAAGCCAAGCGCAGCTGCAGCCTCTTCCTTCCTCGATCCAACAAGCCGCCTCCATCCACATGCCCGAGACGCACGAGGCTGTGCCTTCTCATCCCCATGCCTCTGCTTTGCCGGAGACCGGCCTTGTCGCAACCCAAGTCCACCATGGCGTCAGCCCATGCCCATGCCTCTTCTCGCCGAGCCCTCGAGGAGAGCTCCCCTCTGCTTGCGCCATGCTCTTCTTCTGCCACGAGCCTCTCATCGACCCATCCGCCGGAGCAAGCTCCACCGGCGACCAACATGACCTCCTGGCCGTCGCCCTCACCTGCGCCCCGTCCTTCCTTTCCTCCCTGGCTTCCCTGTCCCTCACCATTTCTCTGTTTCCCCATGGACAGGAGCTCCCAACGCCATGTCATCGCCCCGTGCTCGTGTCGCTCCTGAAGCCGCCGCTGCGCCCGGACCTCCCCCACGTCACTGCAGCCTCCTTGACCGAATCCACGCCGGCGCCCCCGGATCCGATGACCTCGACCTCGCCGGGATTCTCGCCGTTGTCACATGCTTCAACCTGGCCTTGCTGTGTCCGCCAAGTTCAGCATTGCTGCGTCCTCTGCTTCCAGCTGCTGCGTTGACCGCTCGATGCCCCCCAACCGCGCTGCGTGCTAGCCAATCCACCAAGCCCAGCCGGCCTCCAAAGCCCAGCCTCTCCAGCGACCGGGCCTTGGCCCATTGTGAGTTGCCCGCCAGCACCCTATTACAGATTCGGCCCATATATGTTTTTTTCATGCCGCTGCGAGTTTAGCTATTTTCCCAGGATTTACAGTTTTGCAGAAAACCCCTTGCACTTCATGCATTTAATAACTCTCAAACCATGCATCAGATTAAAATTTTGTAAACATGTAAAATACTTAGAATTTCTTCTAGTTTAGTAATTTGCAAATTTCATCCTTGTTTAAAATGTTTAAAGTGTTGTTTGCATTAATTTGAGTAAATAACATGATAAAATGGTTTAATTCATAACTATATAACCGTAGCTCCAAATTGAATAAACTTTATATGTAAATGGGGTGGAAAAATGTGTAGAATAACTTGGTGCAATTAATTTTTGCTGTTTAGTAATTATAAAATATGTTTTAGGCAGAACAGTACCAAAATCAATAATTGCACATGAGGATTTTCCGGAATTGTTGTTTGTCATTCCGGCCTCATTTGAACTTGCCTAGATAGGTAGTTTGCATTTGCTTCACCTCTTGCCATGTTAATCAACATTTAATATTGTTGCCAACATAAACGAGAGTCAACTAAATAAATAGAATGTGGTGTTTTGTCAATATGCAACTCGTTGCATATTGAGCTCCACTTAAGTTGTAGTGTTGTTTGTGCCCTTTGCCATGCCATGCATATTTAAACCGGACATGCATCATACTTGTGCATTATGCATGTTTATGCTTGTGTGTTTAACATGTCGTTTGCTTCTTTCCGGTTTGTTTCTCTCATTAGCTTCGGTTTCGTTCCGGAGTTGTGAGGATTCGTTCGACTACCTCCGTTTGTCTTCTTCATGGACTCATTCTTCTTCCTTGCGGGATCTCTAGGCAAGATGACCATTCCTTGATATCACCTCTATTGTTGCTATGCTAGATGCCTCGCTCTATTGCTTTGTCGTGATACCTATCCTTTTGCATGTCAACCCCCACATTGCCATGAAACCTCTAACTACCCACCTAGCAAACCATTGTTTGGCTAAATTACGCTTTTGCTCAAGCCCCCTCTTATAGTGTTGCTAGTTGCAGGTGAAGATGAAGTTTGCTCCATGTGGATTGGGTTTTTGGGAATAACACAATATCTATTATTTACAATAATGCACCTATATACTTGGCAATGGGTGGAAGGCTTAGCCTTTTGCTCGGTGTTTTGTTCCACTCATGCCGCCTTAAGAACCGATAAAACGGTGTTATGTTCCTTGATTTTTGCGTTCCTAACGCGGTTGGGTACATGGGGACCCCTTGATAGTTCGCTTTGAATAAAACTCCTCCAGCAAGGCCCAACCTTGGTTTTACCATTTTCTTATAACAACTAAAATTTGCATAGGGACTAGCTACCGCATGGATTCTTAATTAACAACCCCGGGCCAG
This sequence comes from Secale cereale, assembly GCA_902687465.1. Lineage (NCBI taxonomy): Eukaryota > Viridiplantae > Streptophyta > Magnoliopsida > Poales > Poaceae > Secale > Secale cereale. The sequence continues at coordinate 646,026,506 of LR738715.1, forward strand.
TGCTCCTCATGAGTGTTGGTCCAAACTAGAGCCACTTGCGGTGCCACCCAGTTTACTGGGGTCTTCGGTTGCTGTACGTACTGCTCATCCGATCGTGGCCTGAGACGAGATACACGCGGCTTCTATCAGGATGTCAGCACGTCGGGAGGTCTTGCTGGACTCGTTTTACCATTGTCGAAATATCTTGTACATCGGGATTCCGAGTCTGAACGGGTAGTCCCTAAGATAAGGGGTTTTACCTCTGTTGATCGCGAGAGCTTGTGATGGGCTAAGTTGGGACACCCCTGCAGGGTTATGATCTTTCGAAAGCCATTCCCGCGGTTATGTGGCGGATTGGAATTTGTTAATATCTGTTTGTAGATAACTTGACACATATACTCAAACATAATACAATGCCGTGTGAATAGTCGTGATGGTCTCTTTTCGAGGGAGTTCGGGAAGAGAACACGGCTGGGTTATGGATGACTCGTAGGTAGACAGGATCATCTAGTGATCATGATTTAGCTCACAACCAATGGCTTTCACTTCTCTTCTCGCTCTAATGATACGTAAGCTAGCCACCTCATCTACGCTTAGCGCTTGCAGCAGCCCACTTATACAGTTTCTCCTTACCCAAAGACTTTGATAGTTTTGATACCCGGGAATGGGATTGTTGAGTCCTCGTGACTCACAGTTTACTACAAACACAGGTGCATGTACAACCGAGTACGATTCAGTTGATGGCCAGGAACTCAAGTGGGAGTTCGGTGAGGAACGTGGGCGTATGTACATGACGTTCCCCGACGATCAGTGGTGGTTCCTACTAGGGCCGATCGGGCATAGTGGGTGGTTATCTTCTTTTCATTTGGATTTGTCCGTAGGCGAACCATGATTGTACTTGGATGAATGAATGACTTATTATGCATTATGTGAAGTGGCGATTGTAAGCCAACTATGTATTTTCCCCCTTTGTTCTTGTACATGGGAATGTGTGAAGATGACCATCTTGCGATCATACCAAAATACTATTATGCCTCTAAGTCGTGCCTCGATACGTGGGAGATATAGTCGCATCTTGGGCGTTGCAAGTTGGTATCAGAGTCTTCCCCGACCTAGGAGCCCCTGCTTGATCGAACTGCTACCGATGTTGAGTCTAGAATTTTTAAAAAAATTGAGTCTTAGGATTATATATATCGGAGAGTAGGAATTCTTTTTTCTCCTTATCCCCTTCGTCGCTTTGTTGAGGACTCCTGACGTAGAAGTTTTATCTTCCTACCCTCTTTTCCACTATTTTGTATAGGATCACGCGGGTATTGTTGGGATCATTCTGATATCTTTGTGACGAGAACATTGTTCTTGGTGCGTCCTGTCATTTAGGGGTTGTGGCAGTGTCTCGAGGAGTTGAGCTCTGAGGTGTTGTCATCACAATTGTATCATTGCGGTTTTGGAATACAAGAGGTGGCCGACATAAAAAACGCTTCTATGCATGTCTGGTGGTGAGATAGCCCCGACGTCACCCAGTACTGGGGGATAGTTCGGGAGTATTGCCACAACTAGTACAGCGGATGCTTTTCGAAGGTCTGAGGTAAACGATTTCCGAAGGTGCCTGGTTATGTGTTGACGGATGGATACAGCTGGATGTTGGACTTGTTAGTTGTGTGATATGCGGTGCTTCCCCTGTATGACCAACACCAGATTGCATAACCAGAAAGTTTCGGGAATTAATAGGTGGGAATTCAAGTAGCTCTTAGGTAATCTTCAAACGAATGCATGATATGAGGTTGGGGTTCGATGTCTAGTGGTTCGTTTGTCATGGTCGATTTTACACCGGGGGTTGCATCTTAATGAATCCTTGGCTATGCTGATTCGGGGACGCAATGTCCTTTGTAACATCGTACAGAGGGGCCTCATCACGAAAACTTTGGACGGAACCTCTACCATTTATTTGTTTCGGCTTCTTTCGCATGCCAAATCCTTTGTTTTGTTTTGATTGTGGTTTTCGAGTTTCTTCGATGTCAAGTGTTGATTCCATACCTTTCCTAATCGATGTTCTCATATTTCTATGGGAGTGCTAGTACTTCTTGATTATCGAGATTGTCATGAAAATTCTTCTCAACCGGCGTGCTTCTCGTCAAGTTAACCCAATCCTTTCAGTATGAGCAAGACCAAGTCTTGGTTTTTCTCAACGGTGTCTGTTTCATTCATCCCAAGTTGTCTTTGTTTTTCCCCACCTTCCCACCCTTTTTCTTTATGGAGCCAGAATTCTTAATCAAGTATCCATTATATTCATGTGAAGTCTCTTCGTTCTTTTCCTTCAATGTTCTTATCCGGTGATTTATCGTTAAGATGCTCAAGAGTTTCAAGTTCATCATTCTTAATTCTCATATTCTTCTCTGGTGGACTAAATCCAAGCTTCCATGTTGATCATATATTTTCCTCTTGTTTCACATGTTTTCCTGTGTTGGAATTCCTTATCAAGCCTCTCTTGTTTTTTCAACTCCCTCTAAATCTTCTCTGGAGTGTTCAAGATATCCGAGAAGATTTGTGTTTTCATTTCAGAAGATTTCTTCGTTCTCAGTTTTCAACTTCGTCCTCCAACTATTTGTAATGCCCGGGATGGAACTATATCTCCTACATGTCGAGGCACGACTTAAAGATATAAGCCCATTCCGGAATGATCGCAAGTTTGGTACCTTTGCACATCTCATGTAAAAATAGGGATGGAAAACTGAAAAGATAGTTGGCTTACACTCGCCACGTCACACAAATACATTACATGTTCAAACATCATTCAGATAAAACATCATAGCCCATCTAAGGGTAAGATCCAAATGACAAGATACCAAACATAACATTAAACCACAGGTCTAGATCGAATCCTAGTAGAAGCTCTACTGATCAACCGGATAGTTCACATAGTAACGGCTACGCTCCTCGTCGTACTCCCAGTCTAGCTCAGTGCCATCGCCTGTGTAGCTCACCATTGTACCTGCATCTGGTGTGTTGAAGTAACTGTGAGCCACAGAGGACTCAGCAATCCCGTTCCCGGGTAACACGACTATCCAAGCCTTGGGTGTGGAACAAGGCTGAAGAAAGAACAAGAGGTTGCAGCAGCACTAGCCTAGCTTACGTAAAAGAGAGCGAGAAGAGAAGGTGCCTGGGTCGAGAGATGATCACGAAGTGATCCTAACTAAAGCAAGTCAAACATAACCCCACCGTGTTCACTTCCCGAATCCCTTTCGGAAAATGACCGTCACAGTACTCACGCTGGTAGTGTATTGGAACATGGTATCAAGTTTTCTACAATCGGATATTAACAAGCTCCCATCTGCCACATAACCGTGGGCACGGCTTTCGAAAGTTCATAACCCTGCAAGGGTGTTCCAACTTGGCCCATGACAAGCCCACGATCCGCGGAGTCGCAACTCCAAAGTGGGAAGGCCCGAGTATTCTCGGAATCCCGTGCTCAAGATACTCCGACTAAGGTAAGGCTAATCCAGCAAATCCTCCCGGCGTGCCGACACCCTGATAGTAGCCGCGCGTATCTCGTCTCAGGCCACGACCGGATGGGCGATCCCACAGGTTTTTACCAGACCTTGAGTTCCCTCGAGGTGGCCCCGCGTAACCCCCAGTTTGGACCAACACTCATGTGGAGCACTGGCCCGGGTTGTTGATTAAGAAAGAGGGTTAATTACTCCCTATGCAAGTTTTTAGTTATTAGGCAAATAGTACCAATGTTGGGACTTGCTGGAAAAGACTTAGCACTTAGCGGTTTATCGAGGGGGCCCCATAACCCCAACCGTGTGAGGAACGCATAATCAAGGAACATAACACCGGTTTATACGGTTCCTAAGGCGGCATGAGTGGAACAAATCACCAAGCAAAAGGCTTAGCCTTCCACCCATTACCAATATATAGATGATTTCATTTAATAATTAATATAGTGTGATATCCCAACAAGCTTCAACAAGAAGCAAGAATCTTCAATCTTCACCTACAACTAACAATGCTATAAGAAGGGCTGAGCGAAGCGTACTTAGCCATTCAACGGTTTGCATAGGTAGGGTGGTTAAACAGGTTCATGGTTACAAATAGGAGGCTGACAGGAAAACATGGGCATCAAGGCAAAACTATAGATCGAGACTTCTAGCAATAGGCAAAGATAGTAATGTTATCGGGGTTCGGTCATCTTGCCTGAAGAGTTGTCGATGGGATCGTAAGAGGGGTCCTCGTTCTCAACCTCGGTAGTAACCTCGTGCTTGTAGTTGTACTCGGTCTCAGCTTTCGGCTCTACTCAAACACAAGAACACAAGGCAACGAATCAAACAAGATGCAATGCGCAGAAAAATTAGTGGATGCATGACTGATGCACTATGGAAGCAAAACAGATGCACTATGGAAGCACAGAAAGTCTACTTAGGAAGCACAGTGTTATAGCACAACAATATGCATCAAGCAAAAATGCTTCAAAACATGTTAACAATAGGATATTATGAATCTACATGAAAAATCACACAATTTTCATATAGGACTTGCTCAAAACGGAGCTACGGGCTAAAAGTTGCACCCGAAACAATAAACATGCACAAGCTGAAAATTACAGCCACATAGCAACTTCGGAGCAATAGATAAATAAGCTACAGCACTCAAACATCATGGAAATGAGCACGGACATAAACTAGACATATCCTACAGCAAACAATTCCATTGGAGCATCCCCAAAGGAGCAATGGATCAATAGCAACAAGCTAGGACATATTGAACTTGACAACAAAAACCTGACAGCAGTAATTTGTTGCAACTTGGGAGCAAAAGTTAAATATGCTACAGCCACTCAAATAAGCATGTGAGAGAATGAATGGATAGCCAACAACTTATACAACAAGGAATCATCAAGAGTCACCCCAAAACTACCATGGATTTTCCTAGAACAACAAGCAAACATGGCATCTGGAAATTACAGATTCCAGACTTAGTGAAATTTCACTAAGTTTTAAAACAGCAGTTTCATCATGGCATGTTTGTGATCAAGTTTAAGTCACCTCAAAGCATATTAACACAAGTGGTAAGCACTACAGCAAAGTACACATGATGGTGAATCCAAAACATCTAAGCATGCATCAAGGGGACAAACACAACGATAGCAACGAGTTCCTCTACGAGGCATCTCGTAACAAGTTCAACGACATAACAGCCACATAGCACTTTGCGAAGGAGATAGACATGGCAAAATGAAATCTATCATGCAAGCTAAAGCACCCAACATGTAGAGCATTTCATGACGAACACGTGGACATATCATTTGCATCATTTGGATAAACATGCACCAAGTTATCACATTGCAAAGATGGCATGAAAACAACTACTAACAGCAGTTTATAACAAGTAGCACTCTTCTCATGAAGATTAAGACATCTAGATGACCTCAAACATGCATGGCACAATGGAACAAAATGTAGTACAAGTATCCACGATCATTTTGACATATCATTTGCTCAAATCGGACCATCACACAAAAAGTTATCCACATTTAAAAACAGCATCGGACACTGAAATTTCCAGGACTTAGTGGAAAAAGAGGGCAACCTCAGGTCAAACGGATCTGGTCAACGGCGGCACGGATCAGGCTGGCGGAGCGCGGATCGGGCCGGCGGGAAGCAGATCGGGCCCGCGGCTGCAGGCGGATCGGCCGGCGGTGGACTGGGCCCCATGGAGTGGGCTGCGCGGCCCACCTGGCGGAGGGAGGCTGGGGTCGCCCGGCTGGCTCGGGCCTTGCGAGCGAAGGAGGCCGGCCCAGGGAGGCCTGGCAGAGGCGGATCGCTGCGGGGCCGGCCCAGCGGTCGGCGGAGGGAGCTGGGCGAAGCCGGCCCACCCACGCTAGGTTTCGGCCCAGCGGGGCCTTGCGGGATCGATCCGATCGGGATCAGCCTCCCCGATCTCCTCGTTGCGGCGGCGGCGGCGGCTCCTCCCGAGGCCTGCGGGCGGCCGGCGGGAGCGGGGCGAGCGGCGGGGTGGCCTAGCCGGCGAGGTGGCGGCGCCGGCCGGCGGGCGGAGGCGAGGGGCGCCGGCGGTGAGGTAGGAGGAGGGTCCGGTCGGTGAGGTGGTGGCGCCGGCCGGCGGCGCGGCGGCGGTGAGAAGCTCCAGCGGCGGCGGGGAACTCCGGCGAGGTATTCCGGCTAGCTCCGGCGGCTGGAGGAAGAAGATGATGGACTAGGGTTTTTAGGGCAAAAATTGGGGAAGATGGACAAATATATAGGCACAAGGAGCTAGGGTTGTCCAAATGAGGTGTGGTTTTTGGCCACACGATCAGAATTGGATGGCCTAGATGAAGGGAGATGTTTGGGTTGGTTTGGTGGGCTGTTGGAGGGATGTCTCGGGCCTCAAAGTGGAGGTACTTTCAGCCCACGAGAATAACTGTTGGGGCATCAAACGAACTCCAAACGCGACGAGATTTGACAGGCGGGCTACACACACCAAAACAACATCGCACGACACGTCTCACACCAAAACGGAAACGTTACACGTCCAAACACCAAAGTAGGCCTCGAGGATGCCACGGACACGTGAGAGAGCTCCCGAACTCGAAACGGACAACGGAAAGGAAGGAGTGGGACCGGATGCAAACGACAACACAAATGCAATGCGATGCACATGATTAAATGATATGGATGAATTCCACACACGCACACAACAAAACGACGAAAACCCGAAAGACGAAGAACCCGGAAAGGAATAGATGGAGCCAAAGATATTAATATTTCCCAAAATGGAAAGTATTACATCCGGGGCATTACAACTCTCCTCCACTACAAAAATATCTCGTCTCAAGATCTAGGACTAGAAAAAGGAAGGGTACTCGGAACGAAGATGATCTTCTCGTTCCTACGTAGCTTCTCGGTCAGTATGGTGTGACCACTTGACTTTCAAGAATTTGATGGACTTGTTGCGGGTCTTGCGCTCGGTTTCTTCAAGAATAGCAACTGGGTGCTCTCGGTAGGACAAGTCTTGTTGAAGATCAATCTCTTCAAACGGAATCATGCGTTCAGGAGTCTTGAAGCACTTGCGGAGTTGAGACACATGAAACACATCATGAACATTGGCGAAGTTGGAGGGGAGCTCAAGTTGATAGGCTAGATCACCTCTTTTGCCAAGGATCTTGAAAGGCCCGACGTATCTAGGAGCAAGCTTTCCTTTGATACCGAATCTTTGGGTGCCTTTCATCGGAGAAACACGGAGATAGACATGATCCCCAATGTTGAAAGCCAAATCACGATGCTTGTCGTCATAGTAGCTCTTCTGACGCGACTGAGCGGCCTTGAGATTCTCACGTATGACTTTGCACATTTCTTCGGCTTCTGAGATCAAGTCATTGCCAAGAAGTTGACGTTCGCCTGTCTCGGACCAGTTGAGAGGGGTACGGCACTTTCTGCCATAGAGGATTTCAAACGGAGCTTTGCCGGCACTTGCTTGGAAGCTGTTGTTGTAAGAGAACTCGGCAAACGGAAGGCAATCTTCCCATTTCATGCCAAAAGATATGACACAGGCTCAGAGCATGTCTTCTAGAATCTGATTCACTCGCTCGACTTGACCACTAGTCTGAGGGTGAAAAGCAGTGCTGAATCTGATCTTAGTGCCCATGGCAGACTGAAAGGAGTCCCAGAACTTTGAAGTGAACAAACTTCCACGGTCTGAGGAGATAACTTGAGGAATGCCATGTAAAAACACAATTCTGGAAGTGTACAACTCTGCCAATTGAGCTGCATTGATTGATTCTTTGACTGGAAGGAAGTGAGCGACTTTGGTAAGCTTGTCAATCACCACGAAGATAGAATCATTCCCTCTCTTGGACTTAGGAAAGCCAGTGAAGAAATCCATTTCAATGTGGTCGAATTTCCACTCGGGAATAGGAAGAGGTTGGAGAAGACCGGCTGGACGTTGATGCTCTGCCTTCACTCTTCTGCAGACATCACATTCATTCACGAATTGGGCAATCTCCCTTTTCATGCGAGTCCACCAGTAAGATTGCTTGAGGTCTTGGTACATCTTGGAACTGCCAGGATGAATGGAAAGGAGGGAATCATGTGCTTCTTCCATTATGAGCTTGATCACCTTTGGGAACCACAAGTCTGTCCTCAAAGAACAAGGTACCTCTCTCATCAACGCGATAGCACTTGTATTTAGGAGTACCCTTTGCAATACCATGTTTCACTTTCTGCACCATAGCATCACTGAGTTGGGCCTCACGGATCTGATCTTCCAAGGCAGGAGCAACTTGAAGATTTGCAAGAAAACCTTGCGGAACAACTTGGAGGTTGAGCTTCCTGAATGCTTCACAAAGCTCAGGCTGGAACGGCTTGATAAGGAGGCTGTTGCAATATGCCTTTCTGCTCAAAGCATCGGCAATCACATTCGCCATGCCAGGAGTGTATTCGATACTGGGATCATACTCTTGGATCATTTCGACCCAACGAGTCTGGCGGAGGTTCAGATTCGGTTGTGTGAAGATGTACTTCAAGCTCTTGTGATCGGTGAAGATGTCGACTTTTCTGCCCAACAGAAGGTGTCTCCACGTAATCAAAGCATGTACCACAGCTGCTAGTTCAAGATCATGTGTGGGGTAGTTCTTCTCGCTTGGCTTCAGCTGACGAGAAGTGTAAGCCACAATTCTCTTGTCCTGCATAAGCACACCACCAAGTCCTTGAAGAGAAGCATCACAGAATACTTCGTAGGGCTTGGACTCATCTAGAGGAGTAAGAACTAGAGCAGAGACGAGCTTTTCTTTGAGAGTTTTGAATGCCACCTCACAATCTGGAGACAAGTAGTACTTGACATTCTTCTGCAGCAAGTTGGAAAGAGGCTTGGCAATCTTGGAGAAGTTCTCAACGAACCTTCTGCAATAGCTGGCAAGACCAAGGAAGCTTCGGAGTTGCTTGAGGTTCTGAGGAGCCTCCCAGTTGACAATTGCTTCAACTTTCTCGGGGTTTACTGCAATACCGTCAGCAGAGATGATATGGCCCAGATACAATACCTTATCGAGCCAAAATTCGCACTTGGAGAACTTGGCATAGAACTTATGTTCACGGAGTCTGTCGAGAACGAGACGGAGGTGCTTTTCGTGATCTTCTTCATTTTTGGAAAATACCAAAATGTCATCCAGATACACAAGCACAAACTCGCCGGTGTAGGGGTTGAAAATGTAGTGCATCATTCTCGAGAAGGTAGGTGGAGCATTGGCGAGACCAAAGGACATGACTGTATACTCATATGAGCCGTAGCTCGTTCTGAAGGCAATCTTGGGGATATCTTCCTCGCGAATGCGAATTTGGTGATAGCCCATTCGGAGATCGAGCTTAGAGAACACTTTAGCTCCTTTGAGCTGCTCGAACAGTTCGTTGATGTTGGGGAGCGGATACTTGTTCTTTATTGTCTTCTTGTTCAATGGCCGGTAATCAACGCAGAGGCGCTCCGTGCCATCCTTCTTCTTGACAAATAAGACACCACAGCCCCAAGGAGACGTACTAGGCCTGATCAGACCCATACACTCCTGTTCATCAAGCTGTTTCTTCAACTCCTTCAACTCTTTAGGAGAGAGCTTGTACGGACGCCGGCATGCTGGCTCAGTACCAGGCTCGAGTTCAATGACGAATTCCACTTGACGGTGTGGAGGCATGCCTGGAAGTTCTTCAGGAAAGACGTCTTCGTATTCGTTAACCACCGGAATTTGAGATATGGCATTCATTTCACCCTTGTCATTGAGAGAGAAAAGCCTGATTGTGTTATCCCTGGAGGCAAAGATAATCACATCTTCATCGGAATGAGTAATCTTGACTTCCTTCTGTGCACAGTCAATTTGAGCATCATGCTGAGAAAGCCAGTCCATTCCGAGGATAAGGTCAATGTCGGAATTGCCAAGAACCACCGGAGAGGCCAGAAATCGATAATCACCCATGCGAATAGATACATACGGAGCATATATACGAGAATGCATCAATTTACCCGGAGAAACAACTGATAATTCCCTTGGCAAACTTTTGATGTCAACATTGTGCTTGGATGCAAATGGTTGAGACATGAAAGAACATGAAGCACCCGAATCAAACAAAACTTTAGCTGGAAAAGAGTTAACTGAAAGGTTACCCAAAATCACATCAGAAGAATTCTCCGCTTGCGCTGCACTCATCAGATTCACCCTTGTAGACTTGGGATTGTGCTTGACAATAGCTGTGCTGACAGGTGGAGGAGGCGGAAGTCGCTTTGGGTTGGGGCACTTGTTAGCATAGTGACCTTTCTGAGTGCACTTGTTGCAGACCACTTCTGAGAGAGGACGGAAATGAGAACCACTTGACTTGGAACCTTGAGACTAAAACTGATTCTTCGACTGGTTTCTCGGGTTGGGTGGGTGGGAGAAACCACGACCACTAGAGTTCTTGTTGCTGTTGTAGGGAGCTCGGATCACTGGAGGAGGAGGAAGCCAAAATTTCTGTTGTTTCGCGACCACTTGAGAAGATGAGGAGGAGTGAATGGCATCTCGAATCCTCTTTTTAGAAGCCTCCATCTTGAGCTGGGCTGCCTCTTGCTTAAGCGCCATGTTATAGAATTTGTCGAACTCATCGGGCTCGAACAAGGTGAGAGCAAGTTGAAGTTCATCTTTGAGACCTCCACGGAACTGATAGATCTTGCTCTTGGCATCTGGGATGTCTTGCTTAGCATAGCGGGCAAGGTTTTGGAACTTGACATTATACTGGTAGACAGTCATAGAGCCTTGCTTCAGGTTGCGGAATTGCTCACGCATAACCTCGATGACACTTGTTGGAATGTGGTGAGAGCGAAAGTCCTTGCAGAAATCATCCCAAGAGATCACACGCCCTTCTCTGGAGTCTTTGTACTGCTACCACCAGTCAGCTGCTTGGTCCTTGAGTTGGAAGGCTGCAAATTTCACATAGTCCTCAGGCCTTACGTTGCTGCACTCAAAATGCTTCTTGATATCAGTGATCCAATCTTTCGCATCGAGAGGGTCGACACAGTAACTGAAAGCCTTTGGTTGATTGGCCAAGAACTGGTTGAGCGTAGCATGGTGCTGTTGGTTGAAGAAATTGCCTTGGTTCCTTGTAGCACCCTGATTTGCTTGATTTGCTTGCATCTGCTGCATCATCTGCATCAACATCTGGGTGTTCTGATTTGTAGTTTTCATAATCGCTCTCCAAGCCTCAAACGGAGGAGGAGGGGAAGGAGGACGATCTGGAACCTCTTCACCCTCTGGGTTAGCGTTGGGAACCTGTTTCGGATCCATCCTGAAAGAGATGACCACCAATCAGCAATTTGATTGAAAGAAGGTATAAGCTGAAACAACGGATAGAATGCAACATAGTCTTCACAAGAATCATTCGAACAAGAGGAACGAATGAAATTCTCAGCTTAATGATAACAACAATCTACACGAGAAGCCACTGGGAGACAAAAGGTAAATAAGAAAAACAACAAGGTACGGATGGAACAAACACAAGATAGGAGCTTCGTTCGACATCTTTGTGCTGAAAGCTTATGAACGCGTTACGAAAGGGTTTTGCAATCCCCGGATCAGCATAGCCAAGGATCCTTTAAGATGCAACTCCCGATCGGAACATCGGCCATAAAACCACTTCACTCAATGTAGAACCCCGAACTCGCTAACCTGCATTCGTTGGAAGAATGCCTACGATCTACTGGATAAACCCACCTATGAATTTCCAAAAGTTTCCAGTTATGCAATCAGGTGTTGGGGATACAGGGGAAGCACCGCGCAATCAACTCTAAACCTACATCCAGTTGTATCCATCCTTCAACACATAACCAGTTGTTCTCGGAAACCGTCTACCTCGGACCTTCGAAAAGCATCCACTATACCAAGCTATGGCAATACTCCCGAACTACCTCCCCAGTACTGGGTGATGTCGGGGTTATCTTGCCACTAACCGTATAGGAGAGTTTTCGATGTCGGCTGTCTTAAGTATTCTAGTACTGTCGCGATATGCTTGTGACGACAATACCCCGAAGCTCAACTCCCCGGGACACTGCCACAACCCCTAATGTCAGGAGGCATCGAGAACAATATTCTCGTCACAAGGACATCGAAACAATCCAACAATACTCGCGAGATTCCTAAAAAAAATTGGTGCAATTTTTGAAAGTAGAAGAGGCAAGAGTAGTCGTCAGGAGTCCTCACCAGAATGAAAGGGGATGAGGAGCAAAGAAATCCTACTCTCCGATATAAATATAGGACTCAAAACATTTTTAGTGTGTGCCTAGACTCGACCGTCAACGATTCGATCAATCAGTGGGGGCTTCTAGGTCGGAGAAGGCTCTGATACCAACTTGTAATGCCCAGGATGGGACTATATCTCCTACGTGTCGAGGCACGACTTAAAGATATAAGCCCATTCTGGAATGATCGCAAGTTTGGTACCTTTGCACATCTCATGTAAAAATAGGGATGGAAAACTGAAAAAATAGTTGGCTTACACTCGCCACATCACACAAATACATTACATGTTCAAACATCATTCAGATAAAACATCATAGCCCATCTAAGGGTAAGATCCAAATGACAAGATACCAAACATAACATTAAACCACAGGTCTAGATCGAATCCTAGTAGAAGCTCTACTGATCAACCAGATAGTTCACATAGTAACGGCTACGCTCCTCGTCGTACTCCTAGTCTAGCTCAGTGCCATCGCCTGTGTAGCTCACCATCGTACCTGCATCTGGTGTGTTGAAGTAACTATGAGCCATAGAGGACTCAGCAATCCCGTTCCCGGGTAACACGACTATCCAAGCCTTGGGTGTGGAACAAGGCTGAAGAAAGAACAAGAGGTTGCAGCAGCACTAGCCTAGCTTACGTAAAAGAGAGCGAGAAGAGAAGGTGCCTGGGTCGAGAGATGATCACGAAGTGATCCTAACTAAAGCAAGTCAAACATAACCCCATCGTGTTCACTTCCCGAATCCCTTTCGGAAAATGACCGTCACAGTACTCACGCTGGTAGTGTATTGGAACATGGTATCAAGTTTTCTACAATCGGATATTAACAAGCTCCCATCTGCCACATAACCGTGGGCACGGCTTTCGAAAGTTCATAACCCTGCAAGGGTGTTCCAACTTGGCCCATGACAAGCCCACGATCTGCGGAGTCGCAACTCCAAAGTGGGAAGGCCCGAGTATTCTCGGAATCCCGTGCTCAAGATACTCCGACTAAGGTAAGGCTAATCCAGCAAATCCACCCGGCGTGCCGACACCCTGATAGTAGCCGCGCGTATCTCGTCTCAGGCCACGACCGGATGGGCGATCCCACAGGCTTTTACCAGACCTTGAGTTCCCTCGAGGTGGCCCCGCGTAACCCCCAGTTTGGACCAACACTCATGTGGAGCACTGGCCCGGGTTGTTGATTAAGAAAGAGGGTTAATTACTCCCTATGCAAGTTTTTAGTTATTAGGCAAATAGTACCAATGTTGGGACTTGCTGGAAAATACTTAGCACTTAGCGGTTTATCGAGGGGGCCCCATAACCCCAACCGTGTGAGGAACGCATAATCAAGGAACATAACACCGGTTTATACGGTTCCTAAGGCGGCATGAGTGGAACAAATCACCAAGCAAAAGGCTTAGCCTTCCACCCATTACCAATATATAGATGATTTCATTTAATAATTAATATAGTGTGATATCCCAACAAGCTTCAACAAGAAGCAAGAATCTTCAATCTTCACCTGCAACTAACAATGCTATAAGAGGGGCTGAGCGAAGCGTACTTAGCCATTCAACGGTTTGCATAGGTAGGGTGGTTAAACAGGTTCATGGTTACAAATAGGAGGCTGGCAGGAAAACATGGGCATCGAGGCAAAACTATAGATCAAGACTTCTAGCAATAGGCAAAGATAGTAATGTTATCGGGGTTCGGTCATCTTGCCTGAAGAGTTGTCAATGGGATCGTAAGAGAGGTCCTCGTTCTCAACCTCGGTAGTAACCTTGTGCTCGTACTCGTACTCGGTCTCAGCTTTCGGCTCTACTCAAACACAAGAACACAAGGCAACGAATCAAACAAGATGCAATGCGCAGAAAAATTACTGGATGCATGACTGATGCACTATGGAAGCAAAACAGATGCACTATGGAAGCACAGAAAGTCTACTTAGGAAGCACAGTGTTATAGCACAACAATATGCATCAATCAAAAATGCTTCAAAACATGTTAACAATAGGATATTATGAATCTACATGAAAAATCACACAAGTTTCATATAGGACTTGCTCAAAACGGAGCTACGGGCTAAAAGTTACACCCGAAACAATAAACATGCACAAGCTGAAAATTACAGCCACATAGCAACTTCGGAGCAATAGATAAATAAGCTACAGCACTCAAACATCATGGCAATGAGCATGGACATAAACTAGACATATCCTACAGCCAACAATTCCATTGGAGCATCCCCAAAGGAGCCATGGATCAATAGCAACAAGCTAGGACATATTGAACTTGACAACAAAAACCTGACAGCAGTAATTTGATGCAACTTGGGAGCAAAAGTTAAATATGCTACAGCCACTCAAATAAGCATGTGAGAGCATGAATGGATAGCCAACAACTTATACAACAAGGAATCATCAAGAGTCACCCCAAAACTATCATGGATTTGCCTAGAACAACAAGCAAACATGGCATCTGGAAATTACAGATTCCAGACTTAGTGAAATTTTACTAAGTGTTAAAACAGCAGTTTCATCATGGCATGTTTGTGAGAAAGTTTAAGTCACCTCAAAGCATATCAAGACAAGTGGTAAGCACCACAGCAAAGTACACATGATGGTGAATCCAAAACATCTAAGCATGCATCAAGGGGACAAACACAATGATAGCAACGAGTTCCTCTACGAGGCATCTCGTAACAAGTTTAATGACATAACAGCCACATAGCACTTTGCAAAGTAGATAGACATGGCAAGATGAAATCTATAATGCAAGCTAAAGCACCCAACATGTAGAGCATTTCATGACGAACACGTGGACATATCATTTGCATCATTTGGATAAACATGCACCAAGTTATCACATTGCAAAGATGGCATGAAAACAACAACTAACAACAGTTTATAACAAGTAGCACTCTTCTCATGAAGATTAAGACATCAAGATGACCTCAAACATGCATGGCACAATGGAACAAAACGTAGTACAAGTATCCACGATCATTTTGACATATCATTTGCTCAAATCGGACTATCACACAAAAAAGTTATCCACATTTAAAAACAACATCAGACACTGAAATTTCCAGGACTTAGTGGAAAAAGAGGGCAACCTCAGGTCAAACGGATCTGGTCAACGGTGGCACGGATCGGGCTGGCGGAGCGCGGATCGGGCCGGCGGGAAGCGGATCGGGTCCGCGGCTGCAGGCGGATCGGCCGGCGGCGGACTGGGCCCCGCGGAGTGGGATGCGCGGCCCACCTGGCGGAGGGAGGCTGGGGTCGCCCGGCTGGCTCGGGCCTTGCTGGCGAAGGAGGCTGGCCCAGGGAGGCCTGGCGGAGGCGGATCGCTGCGGGGTCGGCCCAGCGGTCGGCGGAGGGAGCTGGGCGAAGCTGGCCCACCCGCGCTAGGGTTCGGCCCAGCGGGGCCTTGCGGGATCGATCCGATCGGGATCGGCCTCCCCGATCTCCTCGTTGCGGCGGCAGCGGCGGCTCCTCCCGAGGCCTGCGGGCGGCCGGCGGGAGTGGGGCGAGCGGCGGGGTGGCCTGGCCGGCGAGATGGCGGCGTCGGCCGGCGGGCGGAGGCGAGGGGCGCCGGCGGTGAGGTAGGAGGAGGGTCCGGCCGATGAGGTGGTGGCGCCGGCCGGCGGCGCGGCGGCGGTGAGAAGCTCCGGCGGCGGCGGGGAACTCCGGCGAGGTATTCCGGCGAGCTCCGGCGGCTGGAGGAAGAAGATGATGGACTAGGGTTTTTAGGGCAAAAATTGGGGAAGATGGACAAATATATAGGCACAAGGAGCTAGGGTTGTCCAAATGAGGTGTGGTTTTCGGCCACACGATCAGAATTGGATGGCCTTGATGAAGGGAGGGGTTTGGGTTGGTTTGGTGGGCTGTTGGAGGGGTGTCTTGGGCCTCAAAGTGGAGGTACTTTCAGCCCACGAGAATAACTGTTGGGGCATCAAACGAACTCCAAACGCGACGAGATTTGACAGGCGGGTTACACACACCAAAACAACATCGCACGACACGTCTCACACCAAAACGGAAACGTTACACGTCCAAACACCAAAGTAGGCCTCGGGGATGCCACGGACACGTGAGAGAGCTCCGGAACTCGAAACGGACAACGGAAAGGAACGAGTGGGACCGGATGCAAACGACAACACAAATGCAATGCGATGCACATGACTAAATGATACGGATGAATGCCACACACGCACACAACAAAACGACGAAAACCCGAAAGACGAAGAACCCGGAAAGAAATAGATGGAGCCAAAGATATTAATATTGCCCAAAAGGGAAAGTATTACATCTGGGGCATTACACTATTCTTAATTGATGCCTCTTCGTAGGTCTCCATATTCTTCCAGTGCATCATTCAAGTATTCTCTACTCTGCTCGCGATCCCTTAATTCTTTTGTATCTAAGTTTCCTCAAGTGCCTTGGTTCTTTGTCTAATTCTTACCGGCGATTTGTTCTCTTTTCTTCATTCGTTTCAATTCTTACAGTGGTTCGTCCAACATTCCTCTTCCTTTGTTATCAGATCAATCCATCCAAAATCCTATCGGTGGTCCGTTGAGTTTGCGCTATATCTCTCTTTAATCATTTTCTACGTGAATAAGTAGTATGCCGAATCTAATACTTCTCATCAATTTAAATTGGTGAAGGATATGCATAACATTATTCTTATTCTTATTTCGTCCAAGTGATTAATTCCTTTGTTCGGACTTTGTTCATGATGAATAAACTCTAGGTTCGAAGTGTTTCATCTTTCTTTCTGGAGTTCCAAGTTTTCTCATTATCTCATCATGAAAATCCATCTAAATCATTGCAAGGCTTCAATCTTATTATTTTCATCATTCACTTCTCATCCTTTTGTTACCGGAGTTCTTCATGGTGGTTCATCATGATTTAATTCATCCTCGAAGTGTTCTTCAAGATTCTTGTTGGAGCTCAAGCATTCTTCATCATGCATTCCGAAGTGCAATTCATTCTACCTTGTCTTTTGAGATGGTGTTATGTCATTCTTGACAATTTCCCTTCATGTTTCATGATTCACAAGTTGTTAGGAATGAGATATTTAAACCCATCATTTTCTTTGTTCAGGAGATCTTTCCAATCCTTCAATTTATTTGTTGGAGTAATCTTGGGTTGTATCTCACCTAAAAGCTTTCCCTAAGGATTGTTACTATTTATGGTGCTTATAAATGACCCAAGTTCTCCATTTATCCTCTCGGTGAAATAAATTTTTCATCTCTTTGGTGCTCTTAATCAAATCAATTGTTTCCTTTAGTGGCAGAATTTCACCTCAAGTTTTGAAATGTTTTTCATAAGCCCACATTAAGCTTATTCTTTTGTTGTTGAATTTCCAACAACTCTGTCCAATCCATCTTTGTAAGGATGCTCTTTCAAATTCAATTGTGGGAGAAGTTGTCATTTTTATTCTCTGTTCTTTTCTTTCCATCAATCTAGCTTCTATTCTTTCATTCCGGAGGTATTGTGTTCTTGATCTCTTCGTTCTGTCATCTCGTTTGGTCAAGATCATGTTCTTTTCCTTTCTTGTCCATTTAACAGGAGTGTTGTGTCCTCCATTCAAGTTCCCTCATCTTATCAAGTTTTAACTCTCTTTTAACCAGAGTGTTGTCTGAAATCTTTCTTACCCCTTGTGCCATTCTTTTAATTGTTTTGGAGGCAGTGTGTTGCTGATTTCATCAAGTATCATCCATCTTCTCAAGTTCATGTTGAACTCCTTTCATTTTCAGTCGGAGTGTTGTCCGAATTATTTCGTTCTTAGTCCTTCTCTACCTTTATTTAACCGGAGTGGTTTTAAATTCTTTCATGATCCTTGAGCTCTTCGTTCAAGTCTTTACAACCTACAAGGTTCTCGTAATGTTCCTTGTTCCTCTGTGCTAACGGAGTGTTTGCAATCTGTTTCATCTCCATTGTATTATTTCTTTCAATTTGTTCAACCCCCAAGGTTCGTGGTTTCATTCATTTGACGAAGAAGCAACTTTGTTTTACCTCTTCCTTTTCCTCTTCTATCCGGTGCCATCTTCAGGATCTCGGGTCGAGATCCTCTATTAGTGTGGGAGAGTTGTGACGCCCCAAGACCGATGCTCCAGAAGCCTTCCTCTTATTTCGTTGTCGTCGTGTGTTTTATTTTTGTTCGTGGCTTTTCATCATGACATCATGTGCATTGCATGTGCATGTTTTCATAAAACTTGTAGCCGTTCGTAGTTACCGCTTCTCTCTTTGCCTTCGTTGACATTTTGTCAGACCCCTTTCTCTTTGTTGACCCCTCTGCACAGTGCACAGACCCCTCACGCACGCGTTCGAAACTTACCCGAACCCGACCCGAACTGTCGTTACCGATGGATCCGGATCATCCCCAAACATCGCTAAAACATCTTTATTTTCTTATTTGGACTACCTACCTAGTTTATTCTCGACCGTTCGATTTCGACCGAGGGTCCGTTTTGCCCCTAAGCTAGTCTACCTAGCTAGTTAAACAGTCCAACCCTAATTTTTAGGAGATTTGTCCCATCCATTCCTCCTCCGCGCCGCCACTCCACCTTGCACCTCGGGATCTCTTCCGGATCAAAATCCTCCGTGACCAATTTTCTTGATTTGCGCACCTGACCAACCATAGACGCAGCCGTTCCCGATCTAGATCGAGGCAAGCCAAGCGCAGCTGCAGCCTATTCCTTCCTCGATCCAACTAGCCGTCTTCGTCCACACGCCCGAGACGCACGAGGCTGTGCCTCCTCGTCCCCGTGCCTCTGCTTCGCCGGAGACCGGCCTCGTCGCAGCCCAAGTCCACCGAGGCGTCAGCCATGCCCGTGCCTCTTCTCGCCCGAGCCCTCGAGGAGAGCTCCCCGCCGCTTGCGCCGTGCTCTTCTTCTGCCTCGAGCCTCTCGCCGACCCATCCGCCGGAGCAAGCTCCACCGGCGACCAACATGACCTCCAGGCCGTCGCCCTCACCTGCGCCCCGCCCTTCCTTTTCCTCCCTGGCTTCCCTCTCTCTCACACTTTCTATGTTTCCCCATGGACAGGAGCTCCCAACGCCATGTTGTCGCCCCGTGCACCTGTCGCACCTGAAGCCGCCGCCGTGCCCGGACCTCCCCCGCGTCGCTGCAGCCTCCTTGACCGGATCCATGCCGGCGCCCGGGATCCGATGACCCCGACCTCGCCGGGATTCTCGCCGTCGTCACCTGCTTCCGCCTGGCCTTGCTGTGTCCGCCAAGTTCAGCATCGCCGCATCCTCTGCTTCCAGCTGCTGCGTTGACCGCTCGATGCCCCCCAACCGCGCTGCGTGCTAGACAGATCCACCAAGCCTAGCCGGCCTCCAAAGCCCAGCCTCTCCAGCGACCGGGCCTTGGCCCATGGTGAGCTGCCCGCCAGCGCCCTATTACAGATTCGACACATATATGTTTTTTTCATGCCGCTGCAATATTAGCTATTTTCTCAGGATTTACAGTTTTGCAGAAAACCCCTTGCACTTCATGCATTTAATAACTCTCAAACCGTGCATCGGATTAAAATGTTGTAAAAATGCAAAATGCTTAGAATTTCTTCTAGTTTAATAATTTGCAAATTTCATCCATGCCTAAAATGTTTAAAGTGTTGTTTGCATTAATTTGAGTAAATAACATGCTAAAATGGTTTAATTCATAACTAAATAACCGTAGCTCCAAATTTAATAAAATTTATATATAAATGGGGTGGAAAAATGTGTAGAATAATTTGGTGCAATTACTTTTGCAGTTTAATAACTTTAAAATCTGTTTTAGGCAGAACAGTACCAAATCAATAATTGCACATGAGGATTTTCCGGAATTGTTGTTTGTCATTCCGGCCTCATTTAAACTTGCCTAGATAGGTAGTTTACATTTGCTTCACCTCTTGCCATGTTAATCAACATTTAATATTGTTGTCTACATAAACGAGAGTCAACTAAATAAATAGAATATGGTGTTCTGTCAATTTGCAACTCGTTGCATATTGAGGTCCACTTAAATTGTAGTGTTGTTTGTGCCCTTTGCCATGCCATGAATATTTAAACCGGACATGCATCATACTTGTGCATTATGCATGTTTATGCTTGTGTGTTTAACATGTTGTTTGCTTCTTTCCGGTTTTCTTCTCTCGTTAGCTTCGGTTTTGTTTCGGAGTTGTGAGGATTCATTCAACTACCTTCGTTTGTCTTCTTCATGGACTCGTTCTTCTTCCTTACGGGATCTCCAAGCGAGATGATCATTCCTTGATATCACCTCTATTGTTGCTATGCTAAATGCCCCGCTCTATTGCTTTGTGGCGATACCTATCCTTTTGCATGTCAGCCCCACCTTGTCATGAAACCTCTAACTAGCCACCTAACAAACCATTGTTTGGCTAAATTACACTTTTTCTCAAGCCCCCTCTAATAGCGTTGCTAGTTGCGGGTGAAGATGAAGTTTGCTCCATGTGGATTATGTTTTTAGGAATAACACAATATCTATTATTTACATTAATGCACCTATATACTTGGCAATGGGTGGAAGGCTTGGCCTTTTGCTCGGTGTTTTGTTCCACTCATGCCGCCTTAAGAACCAATAAACCGGTGTTATGTTCCTTAATTTTTGCGTTCCTAACGCGGTTGGGTATATGGGGACCCCTTGATAGTTCGCTTTGAATAAAACTCCTGCAGCAAGGCCTAGCCTTGGTTTTACCATTTGCTTATAACAACTAAAATTTGCATAGGGACTAGCTACCCCATGGATTCTTAATTAACAACCCCGGGCCAGTGCTCTTCATGAGTGTTGGTCCAAACTAGAGCCACTTGCGGTGCCACCCAGTTTACTGGGGTCTTCGGTTCCCGTACGTACTGCTCATCCGATCGTGGCCTGAGACGAGATAGGCGCGGCTCCTATCAGGGTGTCGGCACGTTGGGAGGTCTTGCTGAACTTGTTTTAATATTGTCGAAATATCGTGTACACCGGGATTTCGAGTCTGATCGGGTAGTCCCTAAGATAAAGGGTTTTTTACCTCTGTTAATCGCGAGAGCTTGTGATGGGCTAAGAGGGTGTTTGTTTCCAGGGACTTATTGGTCTAGGGACTTAAATAAGTCCCTATAAGTCCCATCTAAACCAAACAGGAGGGACTTATAGGGACTTAAAGTGGGCATTTGGGACTTATCAAATAAGACTCTCAAGGAGGGACTTATAGGGACTTATAGTTGTAATATGGTCTACTAGTACATGTTAAGTCTCATGAACCAAACAGGTAGGGACTTTTTAGAGACTTATGACTTATAAGTTGGGACTAAAATAAGTCCTAGGACTTATGAACCAAACAAGGCCTAAGTTGGGACACCCCTGCAGGGTTATGATCTTTCGAAAGCCGTGCCCGCGGTTATGTGGCGGATTGAAATTTGTTAATATCCGGTTGTAGATAACTTGACACATATACTCAAACATAATACACTATCGTGTGAGTAGTCGTGATGGTCTCTTTTCGAGGGAGTTCGGGAAGAGAACACGACTAGGTTATGGATGACTCGTAGGTAGACATGATCATCTAGTGATCATGATTTCGCTCACGACCGATGGCTTTCACTTCTCTTCTCGCTCTGATGATACGTAAGCTAGCCACCTCATCTACGCTTAGCGCTTGCAGCAGCCCACTTATACGCTTTCTCCTTACCCAAAGGCTTTGATAGTTTGATACCTGAGAATGGGATTGTTGAGTCCTCGTGACTCACAGTTTACTACAAACACAGGTGCAGGTACAACTGAGTACGATTCAGTTGATGGCCAGGAACTCAAGTGGGAGTTCGATGAGGAACGTGGGCGTATGTACGTAACGTTCCCCGACGATCAGTGGTGGTTTCTACTAGGGCCGATCGGGCATAGTGGGTGGTTATCTTCTTTTCATTTGGATTTGTCCGTAGTCGGACCATGATTGTACTTGGATGAATGTATGACTTATTATGCATTGTGTGAAGTGGCGATTGTAAGCCAACTATGTATTTTTTTCCCTTTGTTATTGTACATGGGAATGTGTGAAGATGACCAACTTGCGATCATACCAAAATACGATTATGCCTCTAAGTCGTGCCTCGACACGTGGGAGATATAGTCGCATTTTGGACTTATGCACATGATTGTTGGTTTGTATTGACTTTGCTTAACTGAACGTATTTTGTATGTGTTATCGCAACAGATTTCTCTTGTCTCTTTCTGATTCTAAGGCCCCGCAGGTAACCGGGATCCCATAGATCGATCAAGGAGGATGTGAAATACGTGGACACATGGAAGGCCCTACTGAAAGTCAGTGACAATAAGGATTAGTATGGTAGTCGAAAGCAACTCCTTGGGGACCATGATGTGCGGTAATTAAACGTCCAATGTGTTGGTCTAGCGAAATCCTTCATAACAGAGGTAACCCTCACACGACGGTAAGGGCCTTATAGTTGGACAATAAACTCACGATGCATGTCGCTGATCGGCCGTGATGTTATTTGGCCACCCCTCCATGTCTACATGCTGGGAACACATCATAACGGTGTCTGCCAGGACCATGAGTTGGAAATCAAGACAAGATCATAAGTGCAAGTATAAGGTTGTAAGTAAACTCCTCACACCCTAGCTTATTTCCATACCACTATTGTCTCTCAGTACAACTTGCGATATTCGGTCCGGGAAATTGGAACTTCTAACGACAACAATAGCTTGTTGAAATCCTCGTCTATTATCATTGTTTCTCATGGGTTCGATACCCAGGGTCGCCCTTGCGGGAAAGGTAGGGACTATTTTCATCTGTATCCGGATCAAAGGTAATAAATAAAGTGCATGTCAGAGGTCGTAAGCCCCCGTTGTAACGGCGGTGAGCCAACGATGGTGACAACTACTGCCGGGAGGGCATGGAGTTGGGCGTTGGGTGGTGGAGCGTCAGTGCCCACCGGTGGGAATGAAGGGGTAGTGAGACAGAATGGGGGGGGGCGTGTTGCAGTGATGAGAGTGTAGTGGGGAATTCATAAGGCCTATACCTCGCGTCTCTACGCTTCCCGAGGCGTACCGACATGTGGAACAACATGCACTGTTGTGCCCTCTCGGCGTCGGCTCCTTGGGAATGTCTAGTTCATGTGTTATTCACCCTCAAGGCTAAGGGCGGCTTTAAGTTCATGAGAAGAACAAATTCGGTAGAAGTCGGGCTGCCAAACTTGGTGTATCTATCGAATGTGATCAAGCACACTTGGTGCACGTTCTTCAAAAATCAGGTAAGACCATCATTTCGTCATACAATTGTATTCAATTTATTCTTATTTATGGTAAGCAAAAAAACAACAAATAGTTTGTCTGTCTCCCGCGGCTGCATGTGTTGTCGAGAGATTGCTAGGGTTGGAGTTAATATAAAAAGACTCAAAGGTGCAAATCCAATTAATCTCAGCCAGCAAACCATGTCAATGTAACGATCTAAATTGTTTCAATGATGAACGCTCAATATGTTACCGCTTAATTAATATTATACCAGACAATTGCTTCCTTCAAAATATTTATTAACGTCTGTGCTAATCACATAATTAAGGCGTTTTTGCGACTTCACGCGTAATCACACAACATACAGTTAATTTTCTTATTAATATAAATGTTCATTGCACGTATACGTTTACTATTCAAAGTTAAATCAAACAAATGATTTCGCAAAAAAAAAATCAAACAAATGAGTTTTACGTGAGAAAGGGCAAAATCATCAACACTACAAATTATGGTAAAATCTGTAAAGTCCAAAGTAAGCACGGCGCTAAAACTCGAATCCTCCCTCATCATAACGCAAGAGATATGCGCTGACGTGCGGTTGTGAGAGGGAAAAGTCAGGAGATGCTTCCTACTCCCTCCGTCCGGTGAAAAGTGTACGTTTAGATTCAAAATTTGTCCACAAAAGAGTGTACTTCTAACTTCTCAATGCACATTAAATTACTTCTCTCTCATCACACGGTAATCAAGACCAATAACAATCTACACATGATCTTCTTAATTTTTACATGCACCTAGCTCATTGGGGGTTGGGTAATTAAATAGGAGAGATGATGACTTGCACCTTTCCAATGTATTTTTTACTTGACTCCATAATTTGTCCTAAAATCTTTAGATGCACATTTTTCACCGGATGGAGGGAGTAGGTGTGTTGATCTGGGGGGGGGCAAATTTTCAGCCTGATATGAACGGCCAAAAAACGCGTCGCTCGGGAAGACGACCGAACTGAGTGAACTGGCGTTTGGAAGAGTTGCCCCCGACCAGAACGCACGACCCGAAACCCTAAGCGCAGCGGTGTACCACCGTGATCCGGCCGACCTACTTGGTCCCGCGCCCCGGCGTCTCCACGATCCTAGCGAGCAGCATCAGGAGGTGGTGGTGGTGGAGGGGGAGATGGCGGCGGCAGCGGACGAGAAGCAAGGGATCGGCTCCATCTTTTCCTGTATCGACAAACATGGTGATCTGGCGCTCAAGGCCGATGGTGAGGGTGCGTACACTCCTGACTCCTCTATATTTTCAGTTAATCTTGATAGCGGTCGCTTTTGCATCCGCCGACTCAACTAGGCATCCTTTGTCAAATTATTTTTGCAGCTTCATAGCCACCTATTCTTCACTGGGACGACGTCTGCCTATCGGACAGCGACGATGATTTAGTTGACCAGCTCAACTTGGCCGACTTGGCCGGCTTGGCCCTTGTGCACTCTGACGACGAGGAGGAGGAAGGGGTGACAGACGGTGAGGAGACAAATTGCCCAGGTAGGTCATTTTCCAGAAATACGACCATTTGATCTCCAAAGTAACCAACAACGATTAATTGCCGATTTATTGATGCTACATTGATTATATCCTGCAGGGAAGAAATTTCCCAGGGAGAAAGCCAAACTGATACAGAGGGTGTGGGTCAGGAGTGACATCAAACAGAACGAAGATCACAGAGAGTTGTGTAAGATGCTTCTAGATCTGGGACATGAGTGGTCTGCGCTACCTCCTTTTCCTATGAAAGTATTCCCTCAGGCAATAGGCGCATGCGTTTTGCGGGGCTACTGTCACCACCGTATATACAAAACCCATGATATTTCCACCAGTAAGCTAGTCTCTGTTGATTTGATCCCTTGCCTAGCAATCCGCTCTTGTGCTACCTATGCATGTGTTTGGAAATTTAATTATTTTCCTCGATATTTGCAGCTAAATCAACTCTTGGATATCGTGAACCAAATCGGATGCTACAGGTATGCTCGCTGCGTTTGTCAAGCTCTGAATCATATCCTGTTAGTGTCTATGGAATAATCGCCGTTCGGGATTCCTTGGAGCCTCTGCGGAATTACGTCTTTAATCGTCCCTGCAGAGATGATGCTGTCACCATTGACCAGGTAATCAAGTTAGACATGGTTTCCTTCCACATAACTTGTTTGTTGCTCAAGAATGATTGATGTTCGACGGTATGTGTGAGATGTATGTTGGTATCTTCTTTCCTTGGATTGGATCGACTAAAAGTTAGTCGTGTGTGCTCAGATTTGTGCTTAAGACCTCTGTTTTTCGGGGGTGAACCCATTTTGAAATACATGTTAACTGCACTTTGATCCCCAATATCCCTACAGTATATACTAATGTTTTGGGACAAGGAAGATAATAATATATGTGAATGTTTAGTTATTAAAGTTGAAGCGGTTCACAAGATATACAAATGATGGTAGAAGAGAGAAATGACACGCATGTCTTGCATTTCAACACAAATGAAATATGTGCCTTATACTCCCTCCGTTCCCAAATATTTGTCTTTCAAGACATTTCAAATGGACTACAACATACGGATGTATGTAGACATATTTTAAAGTGTAGATTCGCTCATTTTGCTTCATATGTAGTCACTTGTTGAAATCTCTAGAAAGACAAATATTTGGGAACGGAGGGAGTACTTTAAAAAGGAACTAGAGTATTTTTTATTTAAACATGATGTGCATTGACTTATTTAGTTTGTTATATGTTGGCACAGGCTTGTATCTGAAAGTGTAGGATGTTTTGTTCTAATTAGAGTTGTCAAATTGTAGGATTCCTTTATCCTACCTCTTTGTAGCCCTTGCCGAGGAATGTACTTGCGGCAGGATGCATTACTAGAAGTTGATCTGTGGGTAAAGGAGGAAGGGGATGGATCGGCTGACAAAGAAATACTTTCTTCGTATGCTGAGATTGAGA
Organism: Secale cereale; assembly: GCA_902687465.1. NCBI lineage: Eukaryota > Viridiplantae > Streptophyta > Magnoliopsida > Poales > Poaceae > Secale > Secale cereale. The sequence goes on from LR738715.1 coordinate 646,052,912, forward strand.
GCTGCCCAGCTTATGATGAAATGCTATATGGACAGATTCGTAGTGGCATGTTCAGCTTAGACATAGGCTACATATCATTTGCAAGAAGTATCGAGGCCGTAATAGAAGTCTTTGCAAAGATTGTTGGTCCTCATCATATGAGATTTGGTGCTTTCAGCAGTGGCTTTGATCATGAGATTGTGATGTTTGATGACACATTCTCTGGGACTAAGATGCAGTTTCAGTATGTAGTCGCGGTGAAAGCAGAGGAAAAATTGGATGTTTGCTTAAAGTTGGGGGAATCACTCTTTCGGTGGACTTTCCAGGATGGACATGTTGGACCTGTTATGATTCCTGATGGCTCGATCTCAAAGTATGGCCAGTTTGATGTGAGGGTGTTCTTTGCTCCTAAGAACTCGCGGCCACAGAAATAAGTGAAGTGCTGGATAGTGCGTTTTATTTTCTCCTAACTAAGTACTCCCTCCGTCCCGTTCTTGTCTTCGATTTGTCTAAATATAGATGTATCTAGTCACGTTTTAGTGTTAGATACTTCACTATCTAGACAAATCTAAGACAAGAATTTTGGGACGGAGGGAGTACCTCCTGGGTGTTTTTTTTTTTTTTTTTGTAATCTGTAAATCCTCTGTGTCAAAACAGCAGAAGTTTGAGGTTAGACTTGTCGAAACTTGAAAATATTCTATGTTTGTCTGCATATCCTGCATTTGATTGGAGCTACTTGATCCATTGTTTTTCTTCTCCCTTTAGGGCCTCTTTGATTCGTAGGATTTTCAAAACGCAAGAATAGAAAAAACGTGGGATTGGGGTGGCATGTCATCTTGAATCATATATGATTCTATGAGTGTTTGATCGTGCACAGAAAAACATAGGATTCTTTCAAAGAGGTTAGAGTGGATTGAAAATTTCTTATGAAATCTAGTGCAAATGAAACCTATGGAAAAGTTCCTATGGTTTACAATCCTATGAATCAAACACCCGACATAGGAAAAAATCCTAAGGAATTGAATCCTTCAAAATTCCTTTGAGAATCCTTTGAATCAAAGAAGCCCTTAGTTTGATTGGAGGCTTACATTCTCAGAGTGCCCT
>LR738715.1:646054004-646076640 GCA_902687465.1 Secale cereale
CACCACCTTCTTTATGGATTACAATCTTAAACTCATTTTCTGGAATGTTCGTGATCTTAATAATGGTGCCAAGCGACCGACTGTTTGATCCGTCATCTCCGCTTCCCTCCTGAGCGTGGTTAGCCTCCAAGAGACCAAGCTCGAGGTCTTCTCGCAAGCATTGGTCTATGAAACGATTGACTCCTGTTTTCGCGATATCCTCTACCTCCCGATCATGGGTACGCGAAGTGGGCATTCTCCTTGCTTGGAGAAGCACAGAGGTGGCTATTTCCACCCCGACCATGGGAGATAACCACATTACAATGCTCATGTCCATGCCCTTGAGTGGCTAGCCGTGGTGGATGACCGGCGTGTACGGGCCCTAGGAGGATGATGAGAAAATTGTGTTGCTCGGTGACCTCCACGAGGAACGAGCCTCCAGGACAGGTCCATGGCTTCTTGACGGGGACTTCAATATGACTCTTTCGGTGATCGACAAGAATAAATCCTGGCTGAATCGCCGTGCCACGCACCGCTTCTAGCAATTCACTGCGGACGCGGAGCTCCGTGATCTTTACAAGAATGGATGACGCTATACTTGGTCCAACCGAGCGTGATCAACCTACCCTTTTGCGCACCGACCGGATCCTTTGCACCTTCTCCTGGGAGACGACGCACCCTCACTACTTGCTACGATGTCTTTCTTCGGCGGCCTCCAATCATTGCCCGTTGCTCGTGGACTGCACCATGTGTGGCCGTAGCTTAATGGTTTTCTGAATGTTCATTTTCGGTGCTTGGCACTCCGTACTTCCGGATCGAGACCCCTTCCGCAGAACTGTGGCTCACATGCAGGCGACGGCGAGACGCCTCCAGAGTTGGAGCGCGCGTAAGGTGGGCTTGGTTAGCGTGGGGCTGAGTAGTCCCGCCTTCCCTTACTACTCTCGTATTGTTATCTTCACCGTCTCAATGTGTACGAACATTGTGTAACACCGTAACCCATGCATAGTCACCTACCTATCAATGAATGATACGCAAGCTTTGCGTATTCACGAAAAAAAGATCATCTGGTCGTGTATATATGTGGATTTTGTGTCAATGGCCAAGTGATAACATGTGTGGTTAGTTTTTTTAGTTGACATGCGTGTTTTCTTTCTTGTTGACATGCATGCTTAGTTTGACATGTGTGCCTAATTGCCGGGCATTTGTCAGGTGCCGGAGAACATGAAGACGGCATTTTAAACAAGATTTCAAATTTCACTATGTTTTGGTGATGTTCAACAATTTTTTTATGTTCTGTTATCACTCATATGTGTCAAACAAGCTTCATCGAAAAAAGATGTAAAAAAAAGTTTCATAAAAAACAGAAAATAATTCTCCAAAATTCCATAAATTTTACTCCCTCCGTCCCATAATATAACAACGTTTTTAACATTATATTATGAGATGGAGAGAGTACATTAAAGAGACCTTCCCGCACATAATAAACACCTAAATGGACCAAGAGATCAAGTGGACCCAAAACGAGATACTAGTAGGCAAACGCGGGGAATTTTTCCCTAAAAATCTAGAGGAACATGGAGCATTTTCTTTTGGCACTCCCTCCCGTCCCGAACCGTGAACAAATTTGATGCATCGGTTCTTGTAGTGCTACCGGTGCACCGGATGCATTAGTATATTTTAAAAACTCGGGAAAAAAATCTAACACATTGGCATAACATCAGTGACGTTCTCACAAAAATTCGTACAAAGTTCTAAACATTGCTCGACATTTAAAAATGACAAATTTGACACCAATATGATAATGGGCAAAATCTAAAGCCCAACTTATGTTATATACTATTCAGTGTTGAATTTGTCACTTTTGTACCTCAAGGTATGTTTTGAATTTTGATACGAAATTTGTGGCAATATACGTTCATGTTATGCTAATGTGTTAGATTTTTTCTTCATATTTTCTGAAACATTTAAAATTGTGCCGAGGAAGTTTGATGCACCGGTAGCACCAAATGGCACGGTGCACCAGATACGTTCACCCCCCGAACCTCCCCTCCCTAGTTTGCTGGACATGTAGACGTCGGCAACTACATCACTTTGGGTTTGAAGAGGTCGTCCAGCTCCTTCCTTTGCCGCCCCTGGAATTTTCAAGCAGCGACCTTCTCCCTCCACTACACCTGCGCTTCTCCAGTGGCGAGCTCTTCCGCCGACCTGACTTCTCCCCAGCCCCGCCCTATCCCGGAGCTCCACGCCTCCGCCAATTTCCAGAATCGATCCTTTGTCCGCCCCCGCGCTTCTCCCGTGCCCTCTGAACTCCTTGTTGCATCCCTATCCAAGGCGCAGGCCCTCGACCTTGGCTCACTCCATCAGCTCCTCTGTCAAGCAGCAAGGTAGTTTGGCTGAACATTTTTCCTAAAAACATAATAATCTGAAACACCACCATTCTTCTGTTTGGGGGTGAATACGGCTCAGTTCAAAGAAGAAAAAACTTTGTACTTCCTGATTTTTCTCTTTTTTACAGAAGAAGACTACAAATCAACGAATTCCAGTTTCGTGCAGCGCACTGAATTTCTTTTTCTTTTTCTTTTTAAGGAAAGGTCACAGAATTTGAATGAGTAGTGCGTGACCGCCAAGTATCCTCTACTGGGTTTACCGTGGCATCCAAGTTCTTAGACCAATCTACAGCCATCCGTTCCCCTGAACTGCCTACGATCGACGGTGCGCAAACAACTGACCTCTCTCCCAGAACCTTCCAGACCACCCGAGTGCACGAGCGCGTTCAGGAACCTTCCCGAACCGCCTCCCAACCGTCATCGTCCACCTCCACCGTCCACGCCCTCTATAAATTCCTCCCCACCCAAACCAAATGGTCAAAGAACAAAGAACAGAGAGAGAAAGAAAGGTATAGTAGAGAAAATAAAAGACAGGAAAAACACAATGCCGACGGGTAGGATGAGCGGCAACATCACGCAGGACTGGGAGCCGGTGGTCCTGCGGCGGGCGAAGCCGAAGGCAGCCGACCTCAAGTCCGCCAAGGCGGTGAACCAGGCGCTGCGGACGGGCGCGCCGGTGGAGACAGTGCGCAAGGCGGCGGCGGGGACGAACAAGAAGACCTCGGCCGCGGCCGTGGCGGCGCCCGCGCGGAAGCTGGACGAGATGACGGAGCCGGCGGGGTTGGAGCGCGTGGGCGGCGACGTGCGCGCGGCCATCCAGAAGGCGCGCGTCGCCAAAGGATGGAGCCAGGCGGAGCTCGCCAAGCGCGTCAACGAGCGGGTGCAGGTGGTGCAGGAGTACGAGAGCGGCAAGGCCGTCCCCGTCCAGGCCGTGCTCGCCAAGATGGAGCGCGCCCTCGAGGTAAAGCTCCGCGGCAAGGCGGTTGGGGCGCCCGCGCCCGCCGGAACAAAGTGAAGGTTCGTGGGGACATATCCTGCCTGTGAATTTGTGATGAATGGTAGTAAATCAGATCTGTAAATCTCGGGTTGCTTTGTGGTAGATTGGGTTGTAAGTCGTGCAAAGTGGTGTCTAGAAATCTCATGTGAAATTTGATGCTGAATCTTATTGTGAGTTGATTTGCAATTTTCGACCGGCCCTTTGTCAAATTCTTGAACGTCCGGTCTCACGATTCCTTTCTTCTATTGTACTCCCTCCATTCCCTTATACAAGGCCATTATGAAAAATACAATTTGCATCTATACAAGGCCACTTACTGTAATTGAGGCAAAAATTAATGATGTTTTCTCGTACTACCAACCGTTTTAATACTTGCATGCATGTAGTCATAATGACACTGTGCTACTTTCTTCTAATTCCTTCTTTGCATGCATGTGAACGTATTAATGATTCCGGTTAACGAGAAGAAAAGTGGACTTGCAAAGCAGTCATTAAATTTTACCTTGGTACCTGTAATTTGAGTTTGTGGCCTTGTATAAGGGAATGGAGGGAGTATTGATTTTACTCGGAAGACATTCTTGTCAAGTGAACCAGGGGACTAGGGCATCTCTTACTAAACTGAATCCCATAGGGGACTAATGTTGCACAAAACACTGTAAGAGCAATTTCAATAGGACGACCCATTTCGTCCGTCGCGTTCGTTTGGGTCGGTGCAGGCAGAAAAGTCGACTTAATGCGTCAACCCAAACAGCGCGCGTTCGCTTTTGTTTGCATGCCGACTCGTTTCCGGTTCATTTTTTAGTCGGATTTGCGTCGGTGTAGACACACGACCTGTCGACTCATTTTTGAGCCGGATTAGTGTCGGCGCGGACAGCGCGTGCTCGTCCTCTCTCCTCCCCGGTCCCGCTAGTCGGTGGCACATTGGCCTCTCCACATCTAACAGCACGCCCTTGCCTGCCTGTAACGTAGTCGGGCATTTTTTTCGAGAAAAAAAGGTACATATATTTGTAAACATACACAGATAAAAAGAAAGATCAATTACTAGCGACTCTGACTCAGTAATATCCTCCTCCGATGATTAAATGTAGGCGTCAGCCTGATTCTCGTCCACCAAGTCGTCCTATCCCGACGTTTCTCGCAACTTCAGTTTCATTTGAGCGGTCAGCTTCCGCGTACGCTTATCCTCCCGATAGGCGGCTCGCTCCGTCTTCCTCGCCTCCATCTCCGTCCTCCTTTGCTTGTAGAACATGCGCTCGTCGACGATGACTTGCGGCAAGCATTCGCGCCACACCATCATGGCCTCAATGTCGTTCTGGCGATGGCGAGGCAATGTTGCCGCCTCTGTTGGACACGGGGATCCTCGTCGGTGAAAAGTCACGAGAGAAGCGCGAGATCCTGCGGTCGCTGCCTCGACACGTCGGGATAATTCATCTCCCGATGAGGCCTCAGGAGGCGCCACGCCGCCGCGTCGTGCGCGCGGGCTGCCTCCTCTGCAGTGTCGAAGGTGCCGAGAAAGAGGCGTTTCTCGTCAAACATGATTTCGGAGGAGAAGCCGCCGGAGCGGCGCTCGCGGGCTCCGCAAAAATCCGAAGCTCCCAGGCGTCGCATCGACATGGTGGCGCGGAGGCGGCGAGGCTAGTGAGAGGGGACGAGACGAGTGTGCGGCAGACAGAGTGAGAGGTGGCGAGACGAGCGCGCCTTCTTATAACGAGCGCCGGCCGCGGCGGCGGGCCAAAACAAGCGCGCGAACCTTTCGCGGGTGCTGGCGCGCCAAAACCAACGTGCGCCACGCGCGAACCTTTCCTGCGTGCTGGAGCGTGCGTGGTCATGAAATGAGTCGGCGCGTTGGACGCGGTGCCGACCCAAATGAAAAATTGGGCGGACGCCGGGCGGGCGGCCCACCCAAACAGACAAAAACGTACAAATGTGCCGTCCGTTTAGGTCAATCCATTAGAGTTGCTCTAATGATAACTTGGTAAGGGTAATACTAACCGGCCGAAACAAAACGAACAGTGATTTTTGTCGCCGACGCATTTCTTCGCATGGTCTTAGAAAACTAAATAGGCACACAAAGTATTTAAATTCAAAGCATGCAAATTAATACTAAAACTTAACTGAACATTAAAACCGCCAACCAAAGTTCACTTCAAACTTAAAACATAATAAAAACAAAAATTCTCCTAGCCGTCCTCACACACAACCCTGAGCGTCATCCTCGTCGTTGGAGCAGGTAAGGTGGCTGCCAGGGGAACTTCGTCTGGTAGGCCGCCAGAGCGGTCTCCTCCGACGTTTGCTGCTGCGCCGGGGCTGCTTGGCGTCACGCGCGCCTCGTCTTGCTCCCGACGTTCCTCCTCCTCACGCGGCCAGTGCTGCCGGCACTCCCATCGGCCCGCTCCTCTAGCATGCGGCATCGCCACTGCTCAAGGTAGGCTCTCCTCTAGCACGCCGAGCCACACCGGCGGCAGGCTGACTGCGGGTAGTTCCAGCGTGGGATGTGTGCGGTGCCCGTGGCGACGGCAGTGGCGGTTAGCCGCAATTGCCCGCCCCGGAGAGCTAGCGCGCCTCCTCTAGACCAAGCATGTGAGACTATTCATATTATTTTGTGATGGTTGTATTGGCCATATGGAAACTACTTTGCTGTAGACCCTGTAGTGGCCACATAGCAACTACTTGGATGCTAAAACTAGTTGAACTTGTTTCATTCAAATTATGGTTCAAAATTTAACAATCTCAGGAAATATGGGGAATTCCAGTAAATTTCACATGTCTACAGTACCATTTTGGTAAAGTAGGATCAATGGTTTGCAAATAATGAAAGTTTTAGTTGGCCCATACAATTTTTCGATTCAAATTTTGACATTTTCAGAAAAATGCGAAACAATTCCAGTAAAACTACATATATTCAATACTAATTTGAGGAAGTTTTGCCTCAATTGGACCAGAGGTTTGGGAGATAATGACGGTCTAATATGTTGGCTGATGTGAACGGTTTTTATTGCCACGTCTGCACTTACAAGCGGGACCCATTTCTATGGAATTATGTGAATGTACTCGAACACTAGGTTAGATCTAACTGCAATGTATTACACCAGTATGTGGTGCTTTCTGCAACAAACCCGTATAGTAGGTGTTTTGTGTAACACTAGCCTCAATAAGTGGTGGTTTGTGCAATTCCCTTCTGAATCCTAGTATGCGTAAAGTGACGTGAGAACCAATCATCAGTCCCATTAGGCAAAAACGACAAAATTGACCTGTGAACGAAATCAATTCACAAATTGAACTGCTTTTGAAAAAAAATCACTCAGCTCACAGTTTTGTGTGGCGCCCGACACCAAGACGCCACACCCTACGGTGCAACACCTAGCACTCAGGCGCTACACTTCTGGCTAGCGTGGCACCCCGAGCCCCGTGCCCACTAGTGTAGCGCCTCGGAGCTAGGCGCCACACTTGTCACGTGCAACACCTGAGAGCTAGGCGTCACACTTGTTATGTGCAACACTAGCCTAGCGCTTAAGCGTTGCACATCATGTTACTAGTTGGCAGGCTGGCCCCCCTCCTCCACTCCCCCTCACATCCCCACCCCACCCGTTATTTGCCCTCTCCCTCTCTTCCCCTCTCAAATCCTTCTCCAAATCTTCCAAATTTAAATATTTTCTCCGTGGATTTCTGACCCAATCCCTCCCTCAAGGTAATCTCATCCGATCCCCTTGTTTTGATTCAAAAAATGCTATCATTTGCTCATTTGCTGCTAGTTTGGAGAAACCCTAGTTTTTATGGATCATGAAATTTGTATGGAGATATGAGATGTTTGGTTGCCAATTTCCTAGGATTAGGGTTGTTAGTATGTTAGGGTTATTGTTATGGGTGTTGTTATGTTGGTGCTAAGGTCAGGCTTGTTAGTATGTTAGGGTTAGGGTTATGGGAATTTTTACGTTGGGGCTAGGGTTAGAGTTGTGCTTATGGTCATTGTTAAGTGGGGGTTAGTGTTATTGTTTCATATCTATCACTGGTACGCATCGATGCTATACAAACGGTTTTTAACCCCTTTCCGCGACGACATTTGGAATCGTCGCCAAGGGAGTGTGGGCGATAGGGGGTCCTTTCCGTAACCCACACAACCCACAAACCGTCGGGGATAGGGAGCCAAGATGCATATACAGTACTCCTACTCGTTTGTGCTCGCATTGCCATTGCAGTCGGTATTCTATGGTGGTACATTTACGATGCGCGACCCATCACAAACGGTTCACTATTATAGAACGTGTATGATAAGCATACAATCACACACATTCGCTTTTTCCAAACCGTATGCGATAACTAATTAAGAAGATCAGCTAATCGTCGTATGAGTGTCGGATAGGATTACGAAACGTCGGACCGTCTTAACATCGTCGTACATGACAACTATCGCACACGCTATTCTGTGGTGCAACGTTTACGATGCATACTTCATCAGAAACACTTCATGGTTGCGAATCGTGTACGATAAGGCAACTATCACAAGTGTTTAGTTTGTTAGCACCGTTTGTGATATTGTCAGACAACGCACACGCTTTGCAAACGGCAACCGTGTGCATGCTTGCACATGTTTCCTCTCTGTGAATCGTGTCAGATTATGGTGTATATCGCAAAATGTTTGTGTTTTACCAACCATGTGTGCCATAATGACCTGGAGAGCATAATTTCACCGTAATTTAATTGCTGCTATTTCAAATTGTACCGGATTTGAATTTGAATTTGAATGTATGCTATAGCTTTATTCATGTCCATCAGTTTCAAACAACCAATGCATTATTCAATTCATAGGTACATATGTTCAAGAACTACATAAGAACCAAATAAAGAATGATGAACCATAGTTGTATACTTGTACTATTAAAGACGGTAAAGAAAGAGGTGAAATACATTCTGGTTGCTGAACAAGGTGAAGCGGAATGCCGATATTGTGCCCTCCTCCATGCAGAAGGCCGCCCACCCACACGACTCTAGTCCAACCCCTTGTGATGGCTGACCACCCATCCTTCACGGTCTTCATGAAAACATCTAGATAATAATCATGTTCTAGTAGAAATACTTTAACCCTTGTGTGCCCACCAATCATGTAGTTTGAGAGGTAATCTTGAGTAAACTGCTTTGGGGACCACTTCAAAGGAAAAAGATTCAGACATTGTCAATTTGTCATCTAACACAACTCATTATGGGCAGTAAAAAGAAGGCTGCAGAGTTCTTACTTACCATCCGACAGTTCACTGTTGTCTTGAATAAAGTGTACACAAATAGTTTAATTGCCATCTTTTGACCCATTTTACTAACAATCTTTATCAACTTCCTCACTTGATGCTCGTTCATCGATATCTCATTTCCCCATACGCAGAATGGGTCGAAGCACGGATCTTTACCGATGATATATGTACCTAAAAGCACCAAGTTGATATTAGAAGCTAAACAACAATTGCACAATGATGTAGTACAACACTCTTTTATAATATCTTATAACATCCAATATACTCACATATTAGATGAATTAACATCTTATATTATGGGCGGAAGGAGTTTATTGCATTCTTACAAATTATCGGCTGATTAGCTGTTGCTGTATCCATGGGTTAGAGTTAGTTTGAGCTAGTTCTGGCTCAAATAGCCCTAAAGTATATACAAACATGAGGGCTAGTTTGAGCTAGTTGAATCTAACCCACCCAAAAACTATCGAACCGAAGAGGTGCCAATTGGAGCTAGTTCTCCTAGTGCATTTATTGTCAATGTAACCCTGTCATCCAAACACCTCTTTGGATGGAGTTAGTTCAGGGTTAGTCATGAGCTAGAAACTAACTCTAACCTCTAGCTAAGTTGAGTATCCAAACATGGCTGTGTTTTTGTTGTTGTTGTTGTTGCTGCTGCTCTTTGATAACCCACAAGTGTAGGGGATCTATCTTAGTCCTTTCGATAAGTAAGAGTGTCGAACCCAACGAGGAGCAGAAGGAAATGATAGGCAGTTCAGTAAGGTATTTTCTGCAAGCACTGAAATTGTCGGTAACAGATAGTTTTGTGATAAGATAATTGGTAATAATTAAATAATAGTAAAAGTAAATAAGGTGCAGCAAGATGGCCCAATCCTTTTTGTAGCAAAGGACAAGCCTGGACAAACTCTTATATGAAGGAAAGCGCTCCCAAGGACACATGGGAATTATCGTCAAGCTAGTTTTCATCACGCTCATATGATTCACGTTCGTTACTTTGATAATTTGGTATGTGGGTGGGCCGGTCCTTGGATGCTGCCCTTACTTGGACAAGCATCCCACTTATGATTAACCTCTATTGCAAGAATCCGCAATTACAAAAGAAGTATTAAGGTAAACCTAACCATAGCATGAAACATATGGATCCAAATTAGCCCCTTATGAAGCAACGCATAAATTAGGGTTTAAGATTATGTCACTCTAGAAAACCATCATCTACTTATTACTTCCCAATGCCTTCCTCTAGGCCCAAAAAATGGTGAAGTGTCATGTAGTCGACGTTCACATGACACCACTAGAGGAAAAGACAACATACATCTCATCAAAATATCGAACGAATACCAAATTCACATGACTACTTATAGCAAGACTTCTCCCATGTCCTCAGGAACAAATGTAACTACTCACAAAGCATATTCATGTTCATAATCAGAGGGGTATTAATATGCATAATGGATCTGAACATATGATCTTCCACCAAGTAAACCAACTAGCATCAACTACAACGTGTAATCAACACTACTAGCAATCTACATGTACCAATCTGAGGTTTTGGTACAGAGATTGGATACAAGAGATGAACTAGGGTTTGAGAGGAGATGGTGCTAGTGAAGATGTTGATGAAGATAACACTCCCCAAAATGGGAGAGTTGTTGGTGATGACTGCGGTGATGATTTCCCCCTCCCGGAGGGAAGTATCCCCGGCAGAACAGCTCTGCCGGAGCCCTAGATTGGTTCCGCTAAGGTTCCGCCTCGAGACGGCGGCGTTTCGTCCTGAAAGCCTCCTTATGATTTTTTTCCAGGTCAAAACACCTCATATAGGAGAAGATGGGCATCGGGGGGTCACCAGGTGGCCCACGAGGCAGGGGGCGCGCCCAGGGGGGGGCGCCCTCACCCTCATGGATAGTGGGTGGCCCACCTCTCGTATCTCTTTCGCCAGATATTTTTTATATTTTCTAAAATGGTGTTTCGTGGATTTTTGGGGCTTTTTGAGTTGTGCAGAATAGGTCTCGAATGTTTGCTCCTTTTCCAGCCCAGAATTCCAGCTGCCGGCATTCTCCCTCTTCATGTAAACCTTGTAAAATAAGAGAGAAAAGGCATAAGTATTATGACATAACATGTAATAACAGCCCATAGTGCAATAAATATCAACATAAAAGCATGATGCAAAATGGACGTATCAACTCCCCCAAGCTTAGACCACGCTTGTCCTCAAGCGAAAGCCGATATCGAAAAATATGTCCACATGTTTAGAGATAGAGGTGTCGATAAAATGAAATACGGACATGAAAGCATCATGACCATTCTTATAACAGCAACATATGTATATTGTCATATGATTCTTATGCTGAAGTATCAATATATTCATAATGTCAAGTATGAATCAGAAACTTCATTGAAAACCAACAAACTATGATCTCGGTCATTGAAGCAATTGCAATTTATCATAACATCGGAAAGAGTCCATATAAGAGCTTTTCAGCAAGTCCACATACTCAACTATCATTTAGTCTTTCATAATTGCTAACACTCACACAATACTAACGGGTATGGAGTTTTAATCATACACAGAGAAAGATAGGGGCTTATAATGTTGCCTCCAAACCTTTTACCTCAAGGGTAATGTCAATAGTAATAGATCATGGTACCTTATATCCAAGTGGGTATATATGTCAGGATCTTTCTAACACAATGTGCTTGCCAAAAGATAAAATGTAAAAAGGAAAGGTGAAGATCACCTTGACTCTTATAAGGTAAGAACAATAGATAGGCCATTCGCAGAGGGACGCAGAGGTTGTCATGTGCTCTTATGGTTGGATGTACAAAATCTTAGCGCAAAAGAACATCACTTTATATTGCCACTTGTGATATGGACCTTTATTATGCAGTCCGTTGCTTTTATTTCTTCCATATCACAAGATCGTATAAAATTTATTTTCTCCACACTAATAGATCATACATATTTTAGAGAGTTGCACAATGACAACTTACTTGAAGGATCTTACTCAATCCATAGGTAGGTATGGTGGACTCTCATGGTAAAACTGGGTTTAGGGATGTATGGAAGCACAAGTAGTATCTCTACTTGGTGCAAGAAATTTTGGCTAGCATGAGGGAGAAAGGCAAGCTCAACATGTTGGATGATCTATGACAATATACTTTATTTCGGATATAAGAAGACATAACCCATTATGATGTCTTCCTTGTCCAACATCAACTCTTTAGCATGCCATATCTTAATGAGTGTTCACAATCATAAAAGATGTCCAAGATAGTATATTTGTGTGTAAAAACTTCTCTTTCTTTATTACTTCCTATTAATTGCAACGATGAACAAAACTTTGTTTGTCAACTCTCAACAACTTTATTCATCATACTCTTTAGATGTGAAGTCATTACCTTCCATAAGATCAATATGATTGATACGTCTCCAATGTATCTATAATTTTTTATTGTTCCATGCTATTATTTATGAAGTCTTGGATGTTTAATGGGCTCTATCATCCACTTTTATATCATTTTTGGGACTAACCTACTAACCCAAAGACCCAGTCCAGATTGCTGTTTTTTTGCCTGTTTCAGGGTTTTGTAGAAAAAGAATATCAAACGGAGTCCAAACGGAATGAAACCTTCACGAGAGATATTTTTGGAGAAAATCACGCACGCGGAGCTTGAGAACCATGTCAGGGGACACAGGGCTGGCCCATGAGGGTGGGGGGCGCGCCCCCCTTCCCAGGGCGCGCCCCTGCCTCGTGGCCCCCTCGAGCGTCCCCCGGTGCCCTCCTTCTTCCTATATAAGTCTACGTACCCCAGAAACTCCGTGAAAAAGAGAAAAAAACCCTAATTCCACCGCCGTACCTTCTGTTCTCGTGGAGATCCCATCTTGGAGCCTGTTCCTGAGCTCCACCGGAGGGGGATCCATCACGGAGGCCTTCATCATCATCATCATCATCGCCCTCACCATGAGTTGTGAGTAGTTTACCACAGACCTTCGGGTCCATAGCTAGTATCTAGATGGCTTCTTCTCTCTCTCTGGATCTCAATACAAAGTTCTCCTCGGTCTTCAAGGAGATCTATTCGATGTAATCTCTTTTTGCGGTGTGTTTGTCGAGATCCGATGAATTGTGAGTTTATGATCAAGGTTATCTATGAAAGATATTTGGTTCTTCTCTGAACTTTTTATGTGTGCTCATAATATCCTTGCAAGTCTCTTCGAATTATTGGTTTGGTTTGGCCTACTAGATCTATAGTTCTTGCAATGGGAGAAGTGCTTGGCTTTGGGTTCAATCTTGCAGTGTCCTTTCCCAGTGACAGTAGGGGCAGCAAGGCACGTATTGTATTGTTGCCATCGAGGATAAAACGATGGGGTTTATATCATATTGCTTGAGTTTATCCCTCTACATCATGTCATCTTGCTTAAGGCGTTACTCTGTTCTTATGAACTAAATACACTAGATGCATGCTGGATAGCGGTCGATGTGTGGAGTAATAGTAGTAGATGCAAAATTGTTTCGGTCTATTTGTCTCGGACGTGATGCCTATATACAATGATCATGCCTAGATAATCTCATAATTATTCGCTTTTCTATCAATTGCTCGACAGTAATTTGTTTACCCGCCGTAGAATATCGCTATCATGAGAGAAGCCACTAGAGAAAACTATGGCCCCCGGGTCTACTCTCAACATATCAATCTACATCTACTTTACTTTTATCGCTTTTATTTGCTGTTCTTATAAACTAAAAAAACTAAAAATATAAACTAACATCTCTATCAGATCTCACTTTCGTAAGTGACCGTAAAGGGATTGACAACCCCTTATCGCGTTGGCAGCGAAGTTCTTATTTGTTTGTGCAGGTACGAGGGACTCGCGCGTGGTCTCCTACTAGATTGATACCTTGGTTCTCAAAAACTGAGGGAAATACTTACGCTACTGTGCTGCATCTCCCTTTCCTCTTCGAGGGAATACAACGCAAGCTCAAGAGGTAGCAATAAGAATTTCTGGCACCGTTGCCGGGGAGCCTTACGCAAAAGTCATATACCAAGTACCTATCACAAACCCTTATCCTTCGCATTACATTTATTTGCCTCTCATTTTCCTCTCCGCCACTTCACCCTTGCCATTTTATTTGCCCTTCTTCTGTTGTGTGTTTACCGTTCGCTTGCCTCTCGTTTGCTTGTGTTGCTATGTGCCCTCAATTAGCTTGCATCTTCGCTTGCTAAAGTATGGATCCTCATCCACTTGCTAATCTCTTTAACAGATCCAATTATGTTGAACCTATTGCTAGTGAGTTTAGACACTAGATTATCTTTATGAGGTTTTGCTTGAAATTTGTGAATCCGAAAATTGTGATGAACTATTGAAAAATTATAAAGTGATTCACAATAGCTCCTTGAGTAAAAAGCATGATTGCAATGATGTTATTATAAATTCTATTAATGTCAATTGTGCTAATGATATGCAAAACCCTAAGCTTGGGGATGCTTATTTTGCTCTGCCCACTACTTATTGCAATGATCATGATTGGGGCAATTCTTATGATCTTGAAAATTTATTTAATCCCCATGATGAATGTAAGATTGATAATAATGTTGCAATAATATTGAAAGTGGGTTTGGAGAGGTCATGACTTTAGTTAATTTTGCTCCCACTATTTTGGAAGAGTGTCAACTTCGTATGCATGTGGATTGTGTTGAGAATATGTTATGTGATAGCTATTTTGTTGAATTTTCTTATGATCCTACATGCAATTATTATGAGAGAGGAAAATATGGTTGTAGAAATCTTCATGTTACTAAATTACCTCTCTTCATGTTGAGATTGATCTTGTTTCTTTCTTCTTCCTTGCATATGCTAGATCTTGCTTGTCTTGGTAATTTGTTTTCCTATAAGATGCCTATGCATAGGAAGAATGTTAGACTTAGATGTGTTTGTCACATGTTTTATGATGCTCTCTTTGTGCTTCAATTCTTATCTTTCATGTGAGCATCATTGAATTATCAAGCCTATCTTAATGGCTATAAAGAAAGAGCTTATTGGGAGGCAACCCAACTTTATATTTTTTGTTTTTGTTGCTGTTAGGGAATAAATATTGCATCTAGATTATGTTTAAATGTGGTTTCATGTTTTCTTTTAGTGTTTGTGCCAAGTAGAACCTTTGGGAAGACTTGTGTGAAGTTTATGTGATCTTGCTGTGAAAAACAGAATCGTTAGCGCTCGCTAAAGTAGTCTTCAGATTTTACTGGAGCGTTATTTTTAGTTGATTATTTTTCAGATGATTGTTAGACAAATTCCACAAATTTACCAATTTAGTTTGAATTTTTTGGAGTTCCAGAAGTAGGCGAAACCTGCAGATTACTACAGACTATTCTGTTTTTGATAGATTCTGTTTTTCGTGTGTTGTTTGCTTATTCCGATGCATCTATGAGTAGTATTGGAGGATATGAACCATAGAGAAGTTGGAATACGGTAGGTTTAACACCTTTATAAACAAAGAAT
The DNA here is from genome assembly GCA_902687465.1 of Secale cereale. NCBI lineage: Eukaryota > Viridiplantae > Streptophyta > Magnoliopsida > Poales > Poaceae > Secale > Secale cereale. The sequence continues at coordinate 646,069,104 of LR738715.1, forward strand.
GAATTCATTGCTGCACCTTTGAGTAGTGATTTGCTTTCTTATACTAACGGAGCTCACGAGAATTTTTGTCTAAGTTTTGTGTTGTGAAGTTTTCAAGTTTTGAGTATTGCTTTGATGGACTATGGAACAAGGAGTAGAAAAGGCCTAAGCTTGGGGATGCCCATGGCACCCCAAGTAAATTCAAGATAATCAAAAGCCTAAGCTTGGGGATGCCCCGGGAAGGCATCCCCTCTTTCGTCTTCATCCATCGGTAACTATACTTAGAGCTATATTTTTATTCGCAACATGATATGTGTTTTGCTTGGAGCGTCTTGTATAATTTGAGTCTTTGCTTGTTAGTTTGCCACAATCATCCTTGCTGGACACACCTATTTGAGAGAGTTAAATATGGCCTAGAAATTATTCGAACACTCTATGTGCTTCACTTATATCTTTCGAGTTGAATAGTTTTTGCTCTAGTGCTTCACTTATATCTTTTAGAGCACGGTGGTGGTAATACTTTGTATAAATTGTTGAGCTCTCATGCTTCACTTATATGCTTTTGAGAGTCTATTAAAACAACATGGTAATGTGTTTAGGCTAAAGAAACTAGTCTTCAGATGATAGACATCCAATGTCAATGTAGTAAAAAAAAATCACACTAAGTGCATTGAATAGGATGAGATGTTGGATGCTTGGTAAATGTTTTGTGATATGAGGATAGTGATATTAGAGTCATGCTAGTGGAGTTATTATGAAATTTAGGAATACTTGTGTTAAGGTTAGTGATTCCCGTATCATGCACGTATGGTGAACCGCTATGTGACGAAGTTAGAGCATGAGGTATTTGTAGAGTGCCAAACTTTGTGTGGAGGTCGGGGGCACGCGATGGTTAACTCCTACCAACCTCCCCCTAGGAGCATGCGTTGATTGCTTTGTTTTTATGACTCATAGATTTTTTCAATAAGTATATGAGTTCTTATGACTAATGTTGAGTCCGTGGATTATACACACTCTCACCCTTCCACCATTGCTAGCCTCTCTTGTACCGCGCAACTTTCGCCGGTGCCATAAACCCACTGTATATCCTTCCTCAAAACAGCCACCATATTGTTCCTCAAAACAGCCACCATACCTACCTATCATGGCATTTCCATAGCCATTTCGAGATATATTGCCATGCAACTTTCCACCGTTCCGTTTATATGACACGCATCATATTGTCATATTGCCATTCATGATCATGTAGTTGACATCGTAGTTGTGGCAAAGCCACCATGCATAACTTTTCATATATGTCACTCTTGATTCATTGCATATCCCGGTACACCGCCGGAGGCATTCATGTAGAGTCATACTTGTTGTAGTATCGAGTTGTAATTTCGAGTTGTAATAAAAAGTGTGATGATCATCATTATTAGAGCATTGTCCCATGTGAGGAAAGGCCAATAAAAAAAAGATATGGCCCATAAAAAATAGAGAGGGGCTTATAAAAAAAAAGAGAAAGCCCCTCCAAAAAAATGAGAGAAAAGAGAGAAGGGACAATTGCTACTATATTTTTTCCACACTTGTGCTTCAAAGTAGCACCATGTTCTTCATTGTAGAGAGTCTCATGCTTAGTCACTTTCATATACTAGTGGGAATTTTCATTATAGAACTTGGCTTGTATATTCCAACGATGGGCTTCCTCAAATGCCCTAGGTCTTCGTGAGCAAGCAAGTTGGATGCACACCCACTAGTTTCTTTTGTTGAGCTTTCATTCATATTTAGCTCTAGTGCATCCGTTGCATGGCAATCCCTACTCACCACATTGATATCTATTGATGGGCATCTCCATAGCCCGTTGATACGCCTAGTCGATGTGAGACTATTTCCCTCCTTTTGTCTTCTCCACAACCACCTCTATTCCATCCATAGTGCTATATCCATGGCTCACGCTCATGTATTGCGTGAAAGTTGAAAGGTTTGAAAAGATAGAGTATGAAAACAAATGCTTGGCTGGAATCGGGGTTGTGCATAATATGAATATTTTGTGTGATGAAGAGGGAGCATAGCCAGACTATATGATTTTGTAGGGATATCTTTCTTTAGCCATAGTATTTTGAGAAGACATGATTGCTTTGTTAGTATGCTTGAAGTATTGTTATTTCTTATGTCAATATAGACTTTTATCTTGAATCTTTCAGATCTGAACATTCATGCCACAATTAAGAGAATTACATTGAAAAACTATATTGGTTAGCATTCCACATAAAAAATCTTTCTTTATCATTTACCTACTCGAGGACGAGCAGGAATTAAGCTTGGGGATGCTTGATACGTCTCCAACGTATCTATAATTTTTGACTGTTCCATGCTATTATTTATGAAGTCTTGGATGTTTAATGGGATTTATCATTCACTTTTATATCATTTTTGGGAATAACCTACTAACCCAAAGGCCCAATCCAGATTGCTGTTTTTTGCCTGTTTCAGGGTTTTGCAGAAAAAGAATATCAAACGGAGTCCAAACGGAATGAAACCTTCGCGAGAGATATTTTTGGAGAAAATCACGCACGTGGAGCTTGAGAACCACGTCAGGGGACAGAGGGCTGGCCCACGAGGGTGGGGGGCGCGCCCCCCTTCCCAAGGCACGCCCCCCCTGCCTCGTGGCCCCCTCGAGCGTCCCTCGGTGCCCTCCTTCTTCCTATATAAGTCTACATACCCCAGAAACTCCGTGCAAAAGAGAAAAAACCCTAATTCCACCGCCGTACCTTCTGTTCCCGTGGAGATCCCATCTTGGAGCATGTTCCAGAGCTCCACCGGAGGGGGATGCATCACGGCGGCCTTCATCATCATCATCATCGCCCTCACCATGAGTTGTGAGTAGTTTACCACAGACCTTCGGGTCCATAGCTAGTATCTAGATGGCTTCTTCTCTCTCTGGATCTCAATACAAAGTTCTCCTCGGTTTTCGAGGAGATCTATTCTATGTAATCTCTATTTGCGGTGTGTTTGTCGAGATCCGATGAATTGTGAGTTTATGATCAAGGTTATCTATGAAAGATATTTGGTTCTTCTCTGAACTTTTTATGTGTGCTCATAATATCCTTGCAAGCCTCTTCGAATTATTTGTTTTGTTTGCCCTACTAGATCTATAGTTCTTGCAATGGGAGAAGTGCTTGGCTTTGGGTTCAGTCTTGCGGTGTCCTTTCCCATTGACAGTAGGGGCAGCAAGGCACATATTGTATTGTTGCCATCGAGGATAAAAAGATGGGGTTTATATCATATTGCTTGAGTTTATCCCTCTACATCATGTCATCTTGCTTAAGGCGTTACTCTGTTCTTATGAACTCAATACACTAGATGCATGCTGGATAGCGGTTGATGTGTGGAGTAATAGTAGTAGATGCATAATCGTTTCGGTCTACTTGTCTCGGACGTGATGCCTATATACAATGATCATGCCTATATAGTCTCATAAATATTCGCTTTTCTATCAATTGCTCGACAGTAATTTGTTTACCCGCCGTAGAATAGCGCTATCATGAGAGAAGCCACTAGAGAAAACTATGGCCCCCGGGTCTATTCTCAACATATCAATCTACATCTACTTTACTTTTATCGCTTTTATTTGTTGTTCTTATAAAATAAAAAACCAAAAATATAAACTATCATCTCTATCAGATCTCACTTTCGTAAGTGACCGTAAAGGGATTGACAACCCCTTATCGCGTTGGCTGCGAAGTTCTTATTTGTTTGTGCAGGTGCGAGGGACTCGCGCGTGGTCTCCTACTGGATTGATACCTTGGTTCTCAAAAACTGAGGGAAATACTTACGCTATTGTGTTGCATCTCCCTTTCCTCTTCGAGGGTATACAACACAAGCTCGAGAGGTAGCAATGATCTCTTTGATACTTTTTATATTTTCTTTTATTCTCTCATGATCATAGCGAGAAAATCAAGCCCTTGACTCAAAACTAATCTTTATTGTATATAGCTCACGGACTCGATTACAAAGATAAAGATCATAAAGCAAAGCTCACAACTAGATCATACTAAACTTTATTCTACTAGACCAAGATATTACCGAAAGGACCGAACTAAGAAAAATATTAAAGATAGGAGTGTGATGGTGATACGATACCGGGGCACCTCCCCCAAGCTTGGCAGTTGCCAAGGGGAGTGCCCATACCCATATGATTATGTCTCCTTCTTCGGAGGTGGTAACGATGGAGTTGGAAACAGTGATGACAGATCATCATACATCGAGCGTAGGAGATCCTCCAACTTGCGGATTATACCCTTGAGTGCGGCGATATGCTCCTTCAGCAAAATATTTTCACTTGTGAGATACTTGTTTTGTATTTGAGCTAACTCAATCATCTTGAAAGCTTCAATCTCACTTGAAGTAAAAAGGTTTGGAAGGGGTTGAAGGATGTCTTCTTCTTCTGCTGCCGGAGCCTGATGGTCCATAGCCTTCTTGATCCTATTCTTCTTGTTGATCTCCCCGGGTTCTTCTCTCTTCAGCTCTATCTTCATTAGCCAAGCATCGTTGCCCTCATTGTTGGAGGAGGAGGACGACATGATGCCTAGCCTTGTCAACTCTGGCAGAAAATAGCTCGAAACAAAAATAGAGGATTTTTGCGTGGTGCGGTGGTCAAAACCTTCGGGAGAATATATAATAATTCTTTGCCAACCAAAAGAAGTAACATGCAAGAAATCAGAGTCCGGGAGGCACACGAGGTGCCCACGAGGTAGGGGGGTGCGCCCAAGGGGGTAGGGCACGCCCTCCACCCTCGTGGACACCTCGTGTCCTTTCCGGACTGCCTCTTATATTTCCATTTTTCTAAATATTCCAAAACGGAGAAAAATTGCCATTAGTACTATTTTGGAGTCGTTTACTTACCGCACCACATACCTCTTCCTTTTCGGAGTCTGAATCCTTCTGGAAAGTGTCCCTTATGTATTCCTCCGAGGTTACTGTTTCAATAACATTGGTTTCAACATTTATAGGATTACCTGAGATATAATGTTTGATTCTTTGACCGTTCACCACCTTCGGATTTGTGCCTTTGAAGTTGTTGATTTTTATGGCACCGGAACGATAGACCTCCTCGATAACGTAAGGACCTTCCCATTTAGAGAGAAATTTTCCTGCAAAAAGTCTTGAACGAGAGTTGTATATCAAGACATGATCACCTACGTTAAACTCACGTTTTGTATCATTTTGTCATGCCATCTTTTAACCTTTTCTTTAAACATTTTGGCATTCTCGTAAGCCTGGGTTCTCCATTTGTCAAGTGAGATGATGTCAAATAACCTCTTCTCACCGTCAAGTTTGAAATCATAATCGAGCTCTTTAATAGCCCAATGCGCCTTATGTTCTAGTTCGAGAGGTAAGTGACATGCTTTTCCAAAAACCATTTTATACGGGGACATACCCATAGGATTTTTGTACGCAGTTCTATAGGCCCATAATGCATCATCAAGTTTCTTGGACTAATTCTTTCTAGATCTATTAACAGTCTTTTGCAAAATTAATTTCAGCTCTCGATTACTTAGTTCTACTTGACCACTAGATTGTGGGTGGTAAGGGGATGCAATTCTATGATTAACATCATACTTAGTAAGCATTTTACGGAAAGCACCATGAATAAAGTGTGAACCACCATTAGTCATTAAGTATCTAGGGACTCCAAACCTCGGAAAATAAACTTCTTTAAGCATCTTAATAGAGGTGTTGTGATCAACACTACTAGTTGGAATAGCTTCTACCAACTTAGTAACGTAATCAACAGCAACTAAAATGTGTGTATACCCATTAGAGGAAGGAAACGGTCCCATATAATCAAAGCCCCAGACATCAAATGGTTCAATAACAAATGAATAATTCATAGGAATTTCTTGACGTCTACTGATATTACCAATTCTTTGACATTCATCACAAGATAAGACAAACTTACGGCCATCCTTGAAGAGAGTAGGCCAATAAAAACCAGATTACAGTACCTTATGTGCAGTTCTATCTCTAGCATGGTGTCCTCCATAAGCTTCGGAGTGACACTTGCGTAGGATCTGTTCCTGTTCATCTCAGGTACACAACGTCTAATAACACCATCTACTCCTTTATAAAGGCGTGGGTCATCCCAGAAGTAATGTCTTAAATCATAGAAGAACTTTTTCTTTTGCCGGTATGTGAAACTAGGTGGTATAAACTTAGCAACAATGTAATTAGCATAATCAACATACCATGGAGTAGTACGAGAAGCATTTATGATAGCTAATTGTTCAACAGGAAAGCTATCATCAATAGGTAGTGGGTCATCAAGAATATTCTCTAACCTAGACAAGTTGTGTGCAATAGGGTTCTCAGCTCCCTTTCTATCAGTAATATGCAAATCAAATTCTTGTAGCAGCAGAACCCGTCTAATAAGTCTAGATTTTGCGTATTTCTTTTCCATAAGGTATTTAATAGCAGCATGATCAGTGTGAATAGTTACTTTAGAATCAACAATATAAGGTCTAAACTTATCACAAGCAAATACGACCGCTAAAAACGCCTTCTCAGTAGTAGCATAATTTCTCTGGGCACTATTGATGGCTTCTCGCCCCTCGTTGGTTACCCCAAGTGGAAGGTTTGAGATGCAGTGTAGCGGAAGTTTTCCCTTGGCAATACCAAGGATCGATTTCCCTAAGATTCCCAGTTTCAACAAGAAGGTGTCAACTGCTAACGGCGCCAGATATTAGCAATCAACGTGGACCTGCACACAGATACAAATAACTTTGCTCCCAACGAGTACAGAGAGGTTGTCAATCCCTCCGACCTTGTAGTTTACAAAGGATCAAACGCAAGTGATAATAGTGATAGATATAATTGCAATAGTAAGTAAAAACGGAAAGTAAATAGCGGATGTGATCAATGATGGTAATATGGACCAGAGTCTCATGATGTTCACTAGTGATGTCTCTCTCCCAAAAGACGATAAAACAACTATGTGAGGTAAACGAATTACAGCTGGGCAATTGACAGGACCATGTGCGCAAACCAATGCTGACTAAGTTGCAAGAAAGGTAGAGGTTCAAAGCATGGGCGATACGCCGAGGTAAGTAGACCGAAATCCATCTGCATCTACTACTAATCATCCACCTTGAGATATCTATCCAGAACATCTCGCTGGTATTAAGTTGCGAGTCCCACCCATAGTGTAAACTCAAAGCAACAGACAACTGCATTAAAAGAACTTTGCGTAAAGTAAACAATCCTTGCACCCGCAGGCACAAGCACCGTTGTTTTCCCCCTTGTGGCAACAACACATCCCCTAGACTCATGTTTCTGTCACTCAAGCTAGTCATCGAGGGGCATGGACCCACAATCAAGCATAACGTTCCCTCTTGGAGTCACTACCTACTACTTGGCCAAAGCAATAAATAACAACGGAGAACATGCAAGAATTACTTACGAACATAAATATAAAAGAGGTGAATCAAATATATTACTCAAACACAATCTGAACATAATCTCATAATCCATCGGATCCCAGCAAACTCATCATAGCAACAGCATAAGGATTACATAT
>LR738715.1:646077532-646089072 GCA_902687465.1 Secale cereale
TGTGCAAATATGATAAAGTGATATCTCGCTTGCCCCCTTTAGTGAAGCAAAACATAAATGCAGGGGCACCTCCAAGCTTTAAGTGATGACTAGATACAATGATTTCAAAATAAACGATATCATAATCATGCAAAAGACAATGCTACTTTGGGACAATGCACATTACACTCAGAATGACAATCATGCTCTCAGTAGTTGGTGCTTTAAAAGAAGGTGGAGACTCTCGAACCGTGGCTTTTGTTGGCAAGGTTGAAAACCCGTAGTCGGAAACAAAGACAAAACATGTACCAGAGCTCTTGGTTTTAAAAACAGAGGTAATAATATTTTTTTCTTAGATCATGCATGTTTCGTCAACGAATGCTAGCAGATAGCTCAATCACTTCTTGAGATGGACAAGTTTCGAGGAACGGCTCCCGATTGAGGACAATCACATCCTCTTAATCTCCTTTGTTTATCACTGCCAAAGTTTTCTGATTTCTCATGAACAAAGCGTGAAGGAGGGTTTGTTTGTTATATTAATTTTGAGCCGGGCGCACTCAATGCCAGTTCCTTCTCGTGTTATGGGTTTGCACATTATACATGCAATCCCGGGGTGAAGCTTGTCCAACTTAAAAAGATCATGAATTAACTACTACTTCCTCATGGACTTAAAACAGAGGCACAAAATAGGAATGCATTTTCTTTCTTTTTGAATAATTTCGAGATGGTACATGCAAATCTCCGTTAGGAGTGGCAGGTAAATACCATGTAGGAAGGTATGGTGGACTCATATGGCATAACTGGTTTAAAAGAATTTGGATGCACAAGCAGTCAGTCCGCTTAGTACAGGTGGAGGTTAGCAAAAGACTGGGAGCGACCAACTAAGAGAGCAATGACTGTCATAATCATGCAGAGCGACAAAGCAACATTGAATCATGCATGGTAGTTATATCGCTACTCAGAAACAAAAGATCATCAAGGCTTGACAGACTTTCTTTACAGTCTTAAATATGCGTGAGCATACGCCAAGTCAATCAAAATAAATTCTTGAAGGAAGATATTACTAAACCATACCACATCATAGGCAAACAAATCATGTTGGTACTCCAATAACACATGGGAAACCCCCCAGCTATTTGAGACTAACCATAAGAAAACATGAACTACTAAGCACCATTATGCACGTAGCATTTTTATCATAGACATATCAACCAATGCAACAGAAGCAAACTCTCTTAATAAGATAATCATGATAATTAAAGAGAGTTCAAGCAACCAACTAAACAAAAGCTCTTTAAAAAGATAAGCATGAAAACTAAAAGCTAAGCATGATAGTAGCTATTGAAAGACAAAGAACACACACAACAAGGATATGCATGAAAATTCTATGTTATGTTCTAGGTAGAAGTGGAGCGTGTTTCTCTCCCACATAAAGAAAGCTGAGTTCCAACTCGTTATGAAAAGCTAAAGAAAACTAAAAAGGAAAACTAAAAGCAAGACGCTCCAAGCATAGCACATAACACATGAAGTGATAAAAATATAGTGGAACGAAAGACGAACTGATAATGTTGATGGAGAAGGGGATGCACGGGGGCATCCCCAAGCTTAGAAACTTGAGTCTCCTTGAATATTTCTTGGGGGTGCATGGGGGCATCCCCAAGCTTGAGGGCTTGACACTCCTGAATCTTTTTATCATCTTCCCTCGCACACTTGAAAACTCCCTTCATGCATAACTCATCATAATCTGATTAGCGAGGTTAGTACCCATAATAAAATAATTGTTCCTTGCTGGAAATAAGGATATTCTTGAAGGTCTACTGTTTCCCAAGATTGCCAAAAGGTTTTTGCAAAGAAAAAGCAAGCTCTAGGTTTGCAAAATGAAGGAAAGGCAAAACAGGACAGAATCTGTGAAAAACAGAACAGCATGTAGTAAATGATTTTTTCGAGGCACTTCTGCAACTCAAATCAAAAAACTCAGAACAGACGCCCGAAAGACAATTGTATAGAGCACGCTGTCGAAAAAATTCAGACCAAAAAGATGATCTGGTGATTTTATACGAATTTTTTCTGTCCAAGGACATAATCTGTTTCCTGGACAGCACGTCACAACTCTTGAACTTTCTTGCAATCAGAGGCTACACTTGGCACAAAGCTGAAAAGTAAAGATACAATGATGATGCTACTGTAGTAACAACATCAAGACACAACAAAAGCAAAATAAAATTTTATTCATTGTGGGCTGCCTCCCAAAGGCGCTTTCTTTTATGCCTTTAAGCTAGGCATAAGACTTTAATGATGCTCTCGTAGGAATAAGAGTTGAAGAACAAAAGAGAGCATTAAGAAGCAAATACCAAATACATTTAAGCCTAACATGCTTCCTATGCATAGGAATATTGCAATAGAATAATTCATTGAAGCAAAAAGCAATAAGCATAGGAAGACAAAACAAGTGCAGCTTCAAAACCTTCAACATAAAGAGAGGGAACTTGATATTATTGAAATATCTATAAGCATATGTTCCCTTCTCATAATAATTTTCAGTGCGATCACGAATAAACTCAACAATATAAGCATCACATAAAGCATTGTTACCATGATCCACATGCAAAAAGGTACTCTTACTCTCCACATAAGCATCTTTGGGGAGCCCATGGTTAGGACATTTTAGCATTAACGTTTTCAGTCTCCCCCAAGCTTGAGCTACGCTCTCTCCGTCACGAGACCTAAAGTTATAGATATAGTTCCTGTCTCGATGAATTTCATGAAGAGGATAAAACTTAGTATAAAAGAGAGACATAAGCTCTTGCCAATCAAGCAAGTGCGAGTTATCGAGAAGCTTATACCAATCTAAAGCTTTATCTATAAGTGATACGGCGAACAATTTCCTCATGACAAACTCCCTTGATACACCTGCAAGCTTAAATAATGAACATAGTTGTGACAGGTATAGCAAGTGTTCACCGGGATGTCTGTCTCCTGCATAACGATTAGCCAAAATATAATCGATAATACCAGCCGGTATTTTATAGGACACAATTTCAGTAGGAGGAGGAGCAACCACCACAGGTGTGGGGCGTCTTCCCACAAGCAACGAACTAAGAATGCGGTTTTCCATAAACATAACTAGTGAAATAAAAACAAGAAACAAAAAGATTTAATTGCAAGATCTAAAGATATACCTTCAAACACTCACTTCCCCGGCAACGGCGCCAGAAAACTTTGCTTGATGGCTTCTCGCCCCTCGTTGGTTACCCCAAGTGGAAGGTTTGAGATGCAGTGTAGCGGAAGTTTTCCCTTGGCAATACCAAGGATCGATTTCCCTGAGACTCCCAGTTTCACCAAGAAGGTGTCAACTGCTAATGGCGCCAGATATTAGCAATCAACGTGGACCTGCACACAGATACAAATAACTTTGCTCCCAACGAGTACAAAGAGGTTGTCAATCCCTCCGGCCTTGTAGTTTACAAAGGATCAAACGCAAGTGATAATAGTGATAGATATAATTGCAATAGTAAGTAAAAATGGAAAGTAAATAGCAGATGTGATCAATGATGGTAATATGGACCGGAGTGTCATGATGTTCACTAGTGATGTCTCTCTCCCAAAAGACGATAAAACAGCTATGTGAGGTAAACGAATTACAGCTGGGCAATTGACAGGACCATGTGCGCAAACCAATGCTGACTAAGTTGCAAGAAAGGTAGAGGTTCAAAGCATGGGCGGTACGCCGAGGTAAGTAGACCGAAATCCATCTGCATCTACTACTAATCATCCACCTTGAGATATCTATCCAGAACATCTCGCTGGTATTAAGTTGCGAGTCCCACCCATAGTGTAAACTCAAAGCAACAGACAACTGCATTAAAAGAACTTTGCGTAAAGTAAACAATCCTTGCACCCGCAGGCACAAGCACCGTTGTTTTCCCCCTTGTGGCAACAACACATCCCCTAGACTCATGTTTCTGTCACTCAAGCTAGTCATCGAGGGGCATGGACCCACAATCAAGCATAACGTTCCCTCTTGGAGTCACTACCTACTACTTGGCCAAAGCAATAAATAACAACGGAGAACATGCAAGAATTACTTACGAACATAAATATAAAAGAGGTGAATCAAATATATTACTCAAACACAATCTGAACATAATCCCATAATCCATCGGATCCCAGCAAACTCATCATAGCAACAGCATAAGGATTACATATGTGCCCCGATCATGTAGGGCAGCTCACGAGGACTAATTAGTGAAGCACAAGAACGGGAGGAGAACATCACAAAGCTACTGGTCATGGACCCATGGTCCAAGGGAGACTACTCACAACTCATCCGGGAGGAGTCCATGGTGGTGGAGAAGCTCCCGGTGGTGATCCTCCCCTCCGGTAGGGTGCCGGGAAGAGTTCTCCTGGTGCTCCCGATCTTGGAAGCGGCGGCGGCGGCGGAACAGAGATGAGATCGCGAAAAAGAGTTCCCGTCTCGAGGGTTTCGGGAGATGGTATAAATATATGCCAAAGGGGGGCATCAGACGAGGCTCGGGGGGCCCAGGCGCCCCCCGGCGCGGCCAGGGGGGCCGCGCCACTAGGGCGCCTGGAGCCCTGGTGGCCCCCATCCGGCTGTATTTTGGCAGCTGGGAAGCTTGTGGAACGCTGATTTTTTATATAATTGTTCCGGGATTTTTCTGGCAGTTCTCGTAATGGGAAAACCTGAAATACAAAAATAGCAGAAAACAGAAACTGGCACTGGGGTGCACTAAGTTAATAGGTTAGTCCAAATATGATCAAAAGTGTATGGAAGTGTATAAATATCATAGCAATATCACCCAAAAGAGGCATGGAGCAAGCAGAAATTATAGATACGTTTTGGACGTATCAACTGTCTAGAGTTTTACTAGCATATTGGATAACATTCAATTTCTTATCAACTCTTTGTCCTAGAAAAGCACCTACAACATTATCACTAGCATCGCACATAATCTCAAAGGGTAAATTCCAGTCAGGAGGCTGGACAACAGGTGCAGAGATCAATGCTTCCTTAAGTATTTCAAATGCTTCTACACAATCATCATCAAAGACAAAAGGAACATCTTTTTGTAAGAGATTAGTCAGAGGCCTAGATTTTGGAGAAATCCTTAATGAACCTCCTATAAAACTTGGCATGACAAAGGAAACTTCTTATACCTTTGATGTCCTTGGGATACAACATCTTTTCAATAGCATCAACTTTAGCTTTATCAACTTCGATACCTCTTTCAGAAATTGTATGACCCAAGATAATGCCTTAATTAACCATAAAGTGGCACTTTTCCCAATTCAAGACAAGATTAGTTTCTTCACATCTCTGCAAAACTCGATCAAGGTTGCTCAAGCAATCATCAAAAGAAGTTCCGTAAATGGAAAAGTCATCCATGAAAACCTCAACAATATTTTCACAAAAATCAGAGAATATAGCCACCATGCATCTTTGAAAGGTAGCAGGTGCATTACATAAACCAAAAGGCATACGTCTATAAGCAAAGGTACCGAAGGGACAAGTAAAAGTGGTCTTTTCTTGATCCCCTTTTGACACAGGTATTTGAGAGAAACTAGAATAGGCATCTAGAAAGCAAAAATGAGTATGTTTGGATAACCTTTCTAGCATTTGATCAATAAAAGGAAAAGGGTAATGATCTTTCTTAGTGGCTTTATTTAATTTGCGGAAATCAATTACCATCCTATAACCTGTAACAATTCTTTGCGGGGTCAATTCATCTTTATCATTAGGAACTACAGTAATACCTCCCTTCTTAGGGACACAATGGACTTGACTTACCCACTGGCTATCAGCAACTGGATAAATTATACCTGCCTCTAGAAGCTTTAGTATTTCCATCCTTACCACTTCTTTCATCTTAGGATTTAACCATCGTTGATGATCGATAATCAGTTTAGCGTCCTCTTCCAACTTTATCTTGTGCTGGCATAAAGTGGGACTAATGCCCTTAAGATCATCCAGAGTATATCCAATAGCAACACGGTGCTTCTTCAGAGTTTTCAATAATTTCTCTTCTTCCTGCTCTGAAAGGTGAGCACTAATAATAACATGATATATCTTCTTTTCATCGAGATAAACACACTTAAGAGTATCAGGTAATGGTTTAAGTTCAAACACGGGATCACCCTTGGGTGGGGGAGGATCCCCTAGAATTTCAATAGGCAAGTTGTTTTTCAATAAGGGTCCCTGTTTAATAAATATTACATCTATTTCCCTTCTCTCATTCATATACATATCATTTTCATGGTCTAGCAGATATTGTTCTAAGGGATCGTTAGGAGGTACAGCAATAGAAGCAAGACCAATAATTTCATCCTTACTAGGCAATTCTTTATCATGGGGTTGTCTATGAAATTTAGCAAAGTTAAAATCATGAGACATATCCCCTAATCCAACAGTAACAATATCTTTTTCGCAGTCTATCTTAGCATTAACAATATTCAAGAAGGGTCTGCCAAATATAATGGCGAAAAAATCATCTTGTGGGGAACCAAGAACAAGAAAATCAGCAGGGTATTTAACCTTCCCACAGAAGACTTCAACATCTCTAACAATCCCAATTGGTGAAATAGTGTCTCTATTAGCAAGCTTAATAGTGACATCAATACCTTCTAACTCAGCAGGTGCCATATCGTGCATAATTTCTTCATATAAGGAAATGGGTATTACACTCGCACTAGCACCTACATCACATAAACCATGATAGCAATGATATCCTATTTTAACAGAAATAACATGCATGCCTACAATAGGTCTATGTTTATTCCTAGTATCGGGTTTGGCGATTCTAGCTGCTTCCTCATCGAGGTAAATAACATGCCCATCTATATTATTGACCAAGAGATCCTTAACCATAGCAACACTAGGTTCAACTTTAATTTGCTCAGAGGGCATAGGTGTTCTAGTATTACTCTTACGAACCACAGTTGAAGCTTTAGCATGATCATTTATCCTAATAGTGAAAGGCGGTTTCTCAATATAAGCGGTAGGAACAACAGGATTAACATTATAAGTGATAGTCTTTTCTTCAACTTTAACATGTTCGACTACTTTTACTTCAATGGGAGGATGGTATTTAAACCACTTCTCCTTAGGGAGATCAACATGAGTAGCAAATGATTCACAGAAAGAAGCTACTATCTCAGAGTCAAGTCCATATTTAGTGCTAAATTCACGGAAAACGTCGGTATCCATAAAAGGTTTAACACAATCAAACTTAGGGGTTATACCTGACTCCTTAACTTCGTCGAGATCCCAATCTTCAGAGTTGCATTTAATTCTTTCCAATAAATCCCATTTGAATTCAATAGTCTTCATCATAAAAGAACATGTACAAGAAGTATCGAGCATGGACCGATTGTTGAGAGAAAGCCGAGCATAATTTTTTTGAATAATCATTTCTCTTGAGAGCTCATCATTGGGGCATGAATATAACATCGACTTAAGACTCCCACAAGCTTGAGCAATAATTTCTCCTTCGCGAGGCCAAAAATTATATATATAATTACGATCACGATGAACCTGATGCATAGGATAGAACTTCTGATGAAATTCCAACTTCAATCGATTGTAGTTCCATGATCCAATATCATCGCATAGCCTAAACCATGTCAATGCATCTCCCTTCAAAGATAAAGGGAAGACCTTCTTCTTGATAACATCCTTGGGCATACCTGCAAGCTTAAATAATCCACAAACTTCATCCACATAGATTAGGTGCAAATCGGGATGCAGTGTTCCATCTCCTGTAAAGGGATTAACTAGCAGTTTCTCTATCATACCCGAAGGAATTTCATAACAAACATTTTCATAAGGTTCAGTAGGTTGAGGAGCAACTCTTTGCTCTACTGGTCGGGGTGAAGATACCCCGAACAAGCCCCTCAAAGGATTATGAGCCATAGTAACAGGTAACAGTAAATTTCAGCACACTATATAAATTTTTCCTTACCAAATTCCACTTACCAAAGCCGCTTTACTCCCCAGCAACGGCGCCAGAAAAGAGTCTTGATGACCCACAATTGTAGGGGATCTATCGTAGTTCTTTCGATAATTAAGAGTGTCGAACCCAACGAGGAGCAGAAGGAAATGATAGGCAGTTTTCAGTAAGGTATTTTCTGCAAGCACTGAAATTATCGGTAACAGATAGTTTTGTGATAAGATAATTGGTAACAAGTAAATAATAGTAAAAGTAAATAAGGTGCATCAAGATGGACCAATCCTTTTTGTAGCAAAGGACAAGCCTGGACAAACTCTATATGAAGGAAAGTGCTCCCGAGGACACATGGGAATTATCGTCAAGCTAGTTTTCATCACGCTCATATGATTCGCGTTCGTTACTTTGATAATTTGGTATGTGGGTGGACCGGTTCTTGGGTACTGCCCTTACTTGGACAAGCATCCCACTTATGATTAACCTGTATTGCAAGCATCCGCAACTACAAAAGAAGTATTAAGGTAAACCTAACCATATCATGAAACATATGGATCCAAATCAGCCCCTTACGAAGCAACGCATAAACTAGGGTTTAAGCTTCTGTCACTCTAGCAACCCATCATCTACTTATTACTTCCCAATGCCTTCCTTTAGGCCCAAACAATGGTGAAGTGTCATGTAGTCGACGTTCACATGACACCGCTAGAGGAAAAGACAACATAGATCTCATCAAAATATCGAACGAATACCAAATTCACATGACTACTTATAGCAAGACTTCTCCCATGTCCTCAGGAACAAACGTAACAACTCACAAAGCACATTCATGTTCATAATCAGAGGGGTATTAATATGCATAATGGATCTGAACATATGATCTTCCACCAAGTAAACCAACTAGCATCAACTACAAGGAGTAATCAACACTATTAGCAACCTACACGTACCAATCTGAGGTTTTGGTACAGAGATTGGATACACGAGATGAACTAGGGTTTGAGAGGAGATGGTGCTGATGAAGATGTTGATGAAGATAACCCTCCCCAAGATGGGAGAGTTATTGGTGATGACGGCGGTGACTATTTCCCCCTCCCGGAGGGAAGTATCCCCGCCAGAACAGCTCTGCCAGAGCCCTAGATTGGTTCCGCCTCGAGACGGCGGCGCTTCGTCCCGAAAGCCTCCTTATGATTTTTTTCCAGGTCAAAACACCTCATATAGGAGAAGATGGGCATCGGGGGGTCACCAGGTGGCCCACGAGGCAGGGGGCGCGCCCAGGGGGGTGCCCCCCACCCTCGTGCACAGTGGGTGGCCCCCCTCTTGTATCTCTTTTGCCAGATATTTTTTATATTTTCTGAAATGGTGTTTCGTGGAGTTTCGGGGCTTTTTGAGTTGTGCAGAATAGGCCTCCAATGTTTGCTCCTTTACCAGCCCAGAATTCCAGCTGTCGGCATTCTCCCTCTTCATGTAAACCTTGTAAAGTGAGAGAGAAAAGGCATAAGTATTGTGACATAAGTAATATCAACATAAAAGCTTGATGCAAAATGGACGTATGACTCTTCTATGTACCAGTATGTATATACGTGCAATGCAAGTCTTAACAATATTGTCACGATGATTCTAGTAAAGGAAAAAAAATGTACTCCATCCGTTTCTTTTTAGTCTGCATATAAGATTTGGTCAAAGTCCATCTTTGTTAACTTCGACTAAGTTTATAGAATAATATATCAAGATTCACAATATGAAATCAATACTGTTAGATGCATCATGAAATTAATTTTCATACCATACAGCTTTAGTATTGTAGATGTTGATATTTTTCCTATAAAGTTGGTCAAACTTTACAAAGTTTGACTTTGACTAAATCTTATATGCAGACTAAAAAGAAACAGAGGGAGTATGTAATACTTTTGCAATAAATTCAGAGCAAAAGAAATATCGTTGATGTACACATGCAAAAAGAAATATTTGTAACTCTTGTGGTCTAGTGACATCTAGAAATTTCCAAAGAAAGGAAATAAAGATATACAATACATGATGGACCCCATAAATAATTTACTTTTGTTTCTCGTCCCACCCCATAGTTGTACGTGGGTCTTAGTCAGACTCCCTGTCACATGAAACAAAGGCAACGAAAGCTGGAAGTGTGAGGCGATGGTTCCAGAACCCATTAGAAGCAGCTGCTGGTACTGTTCACTGCGAATCCTTCAAGTCTCAACCATTAGATACATGTGACCAACGGTTAGGATTGATGCTTTGCTATCATTCAAAACTCGTACACTATGTAGTAGTAGACATGCTACTTCCCGAGCTTGCGTTGTACTCCCTCAAAGAGGAAAGGGTGATGCAATACAGTAGCGTAAGTATTTCCCTCAGTTTTGAGAACCAAGGTATCAATCCAGCAGGAGACCACGCGTGAGTCCCTCGCACCTGCACAAACAAATAAGAACCTCACAACCAACGCGATAAGGGGTTGTCAATCCCTTCACGGTCACGTACGAGAGTGAGATCTGATAGATATGATAAGATAATATTTTTGGTATTTTTGGTATAAAAACAGAAAGTAAATAATGCAAAGTAAAGTAGGTGGAAGATTAATATGATGAGAATAGACCTGGGGCCATAGGTTTCACTAGTGGCTTCTCTCATGATAGCAGAATTCTACGTTGGGTGAACAAATTACTATCGAGCAATTGATAGAGAAGCGCATAGTTATGAGAATATCTAGGCATGATCATTGTATATAGGCATCACGTCCGTGACAAGTAGACCGGAACGATTCTACATCTACTACTATTACTCCACACATCGACCGCTATCCAGCATGCATATAGAGTATTAAGTTCATAAGAACAGAGTAACGCCTTAAGCAAGATGACATGATGTAGAGGGATAAACTCAAGCAATATGATATAAACCCCATCTTATTATCCTTGATGGAAACAATACTATACGTGCCTTGATGCCCCTGCTGTCACTGGGAAAGGACACCACAAAATTGAACCCAAAGCCAATCACTTCTCCCATTGCAAGAACTATAGATCTAGTAGGGCAAACCAAACCAATAATTCGAAGAGACTTGCAAGGATATTATAATCATACATAAAAGATTTCAGAAAAGAATCCAATATTGTTCAAAGATAATCTTGATCATTAACCCACAATTCATCGGATCTCGACAAACACACCGCAAAAAGATTACATCGAATAGATCTCCTCGAAGATCGAGGAGAACTTTGTATTGAGATCCAAAGAGAGAGAAGAAGCCATCTAGCTAATAACTATGGACCTGAAGGTCTGTGGTAAACTACTCACAACTCATCGAAGGGGCTATGGTGTTGATGTAGAAGCCCTCCGTGATCGATGCCCCCTCTGGCGGTGCTCCGGAACAGGCCCCAAGATGGGACCTCATGGGTACAGAAGGTTAAGGCGGTGGAATCAGGGTTTCTTGGTGCTCCTCAATGTTTTCAGGGTATGAGGGTATATATAGGATGAAGAGGCACGTCAGGGGAGCCAGAGGGGGCCCACGAGGGTGGGGGGCGCGCCTACCCCCTGGGCGCAGCCCCTGCCCTCGTGGCCGCCTCTCTCGTTTCCTCACGTGTA
>LR738715.1:646100307-646111547 GCA_902687465.1 Secale cereale
ATATATATATATATATATATATCATTCTCAATATACTTCACTAAATATTCTAAGATACCCCAATACGAGTTTTGTTGAAAAAATATCATGTAAGACGTACTTTTTGTAATATACCTTTTTCCACGTACAAACACATCAATATATACGTAAACATTTAAAATATGTAGACTCGCATGAATTTTTTCATGAAAATCATTTTGCGGTATTTAATAATTACTAATGAAGTATATTAAAAATAATAAAGACGTATAAAAGATTCATCTATATGGTATATGGGGAGCGGGAGTACGTACTCCCAGGAGTGCACAGCCATTTTCATAACATTATGAGAATAACATTATGAGAATAATATTCTCATAACACTTCCGAACTGCTTTGTGTTACTGCATTGGAAAGCTATGCGCACTGCACAGATACTGCAACAGAACTTCATGTTTGAAAAAACTGTAATATACCGTTGGAAAGGTATCGTCGGCGCGCATCTTTTTCATATGTATTATTTTTTTCTAATTCGCTACGGTTTAAGAGCAGTTTTGAATTTACTAAATCACATAATTGTGTTTTTTGAATTTTTTCAAATTTTCGGTACTGTTTTCACTCCAGTTTTCTAACCATTTGTCGAAACAAGGCGTGTAATATACCGTTGGAAAGCTACGAACGAGGCACAACTTTCATATGTTGAAATGTTTTTGAGATTTCTTACGGTTTTAAGTTAATTTTGAATATCGTGCGGCTGACTACGAAGGGCAGTGGCCGTTTTTGATTAATTTTTTTACAAAACGTTGGTCCAAAATGATCCAAATGATACACCGTTGGAAAGATATCGTCGAGACGCTACTTTCTGATGTAGAACACCCCCTCTAATTCATTACGGTTTAAGAGCAGTTTTGAAATTACAAAAACGCGGAAACTCTGTTTTTCGCGACACCCAAATCGACGCGTTTTTTTGCGCTTCCGAACTGCACAGATACTGCAACACAGAGACCAGTGAACTGCATGTTTGAAAAAACTGTACGTGTTGTTTTTTCGGTACCTTTTTTGCTCTAGTTTTTTAACCGTTTATCGGAATTATGCGTGTCATATACCGTTGAAAAGCTATGGAGTTGACGCAACTTCGCCATGTTGAACACTTTTCGAGATTCCACATGGTTTAAGAGCAGTTTTGAAAATGGTGAGACCGACGAATAATGGCAGCGAGCGTTTCTTTACGTGTTTGAAAAGCTATGGAGTAGACGCAACTTCGCCATGTTGAACACTTTTTCGAGATTCCACACGGTTTAAGAGGAGTTTTGAAAACGGTGTGACCAACGAATAATGGCAGCGAACGTTTTTTTGCGTTTCCGAACTGCACAGATACTGCAACACAAAGACCAGTGAACTACATGTTTGAAAAAACTGTACGTGTTGTTTTTTCGATACCTTTTTTGCTCTAGTTTTTAACCGCTTATCGGAATTATGCGTGTAATATACC
This sequence comes from Secale cereale, assembly GCA_902687465.1. Taxonomy (NCBI): domain Eukaryota; kingdom Viridiplantae; phylum Streptophyta; class Magnoliopsida; order Poales; family Poaceae; genus Secale; species Secale cereale. The sequence goes on from LR738715.1 coordinate 646,101,779, forward strand.
GTTGAAAAGTTATGGAGTAGATGCAACTTCACCATCTTGAACACTTTTCGAGATTCCGCACGGTTTAAGAGCAGTTTTGAAAACGGTGAACTGCATGTTTGAAAAACTGTATGTGTTGTTTTTTTGGTACTTTTTTTCCTCTAGTTTTTTAACCGTTTATCGGAATTATGCGTGTAATATACCGTTGAAAATCTATGGAGTAGACGCAACTTCGCCATGTTGAACATTTTTCGAGATTCTGCACGGTTTAAGAGCAATTTTGAAAACGGTGAACTGCATGTTTGAAAAAACTGTACGTGTTGTTTTTTCGGCACATTTTTTTGCTCTAGTTTTTTAACCATTTATCGGAATGATGCGTGTAATATACCGTTGAAAAGCTATGAAGTAGACGCAACTTCGCCATGTTGAACACTTTTCGAGATTCCGCACGGTTTAAGAGCAGTTTTGAAAACGGTAAACTGCATGCTTGAAAAAACTGTACGTGTTGTTTTTTCGGCACCTTTTTTGCTCTAGTTTTTAACCGTTTGTCGGAATTATGCGTGTAATATAACGTTGAAAAGCTATGGAGTAGACGCAACTTCGCCATGTTGAACACTTTTCGAGATTCCGCACGGTTTAAGTGCAGTTTTGAAAATGGTGAACTGCATGTTTGAAAAAACTGTACGTGTTGTTTTTTCGGTACTTTTTTGCTCTAATTTTTTAACCGTTTATCGGAATTATGCGTGTAATATATCGTTGAAAAGCTATGGAGTAGACGCAACTTCGCCATGTTGAACACTTTTCGAGATTCCGCACGGTTTAAGAGCAGTTTTGAAAATGGTGCGACCGACGAATAATGGCAGCGAGCGTTTTTTTTGCGCTTCCGAACTGCATAAAAAAACCGCACTGCATCAGGGTAGGAGCCGGCGCGACGGTGCTGGGGGAAGGAGGCGGGGCGGCAGCGCGGGGGTAGAAGGCGGGGCAGTGGTTGCTGTCCTCGGGGCGCTCCGCGCTAGAAACCTATTTAAGTGGGGGTGTTATTAGAATAAGGTTTTTGTTATGAAAATAAGGTCTTAAGGGGTGTTATCAGAACTAGTTAAGGCTCGCTAAGCTTTTTAACGGTGTAAATATTATGATTTTTTTGAAATAAATAGTGGAGCACCACTATAATGTAACAAGATGATCCAACGGTGTGATTGTGAAAATATGCATTTATGTGTCCTCGGCAAAAAAAAAATCATTTCAGCTCATTGCGACACATATATATACTGAACTATTTGTTCTTTTTGTCCATGACACATACAATCATAATTTGTCAATCACTCCGTTGGATCTTGTTATATTATAGGTATGTTGCTTCAGTATTTCTTTCAGGATTTTTAGAGACTTTTACACCGTCGAAAATCTTAACTAGTTCTATGGCAAGCTATTATATATATATAATAAAGCCAATAAACATCCAAAACAGAATATATAATAGCATGGAACAATCAAAAATTATAGATACGTTGGAGACGTATCAATACATCATCAGAACATTAAGGTAACACTCTTCTTTGTTGCTATGTAGCCTAGGATTGCATATTTAGACATTAATAATAGTGCATGTTGCTATGTAGCCTTAGATATATTACATATGGCCCTAGTTAACCTAACGATAAATGGGTTACAAATATATTCAGTTAAAAGTCCGATTGACCGATTAGTCCCTTATCAGCCCCCGGCCTATATGGTACCAGCTACCGATATCCTGAACATTGAGTAGGTATAAGCCATGGGATGAAACTAACCTCGATGGAAAACATCAGTCGTTCCCGAAATTGTCCTATGTAGGTACATCGAGAGGCATGTTAAGCACAATAGGCTAAACATCAACCAAAATTATCCATGGCAGACAAAATAATCTCCAAAAGACAGCTTCAGTGTGCAGGTTTAAGCACGCTAGTAAAGCAAAACAAGTGGAAAGTATGTTAACTGCAACAGGTCTAACATTTAACAACAAGCAAACATAGTCATTCAAACTGGTATTGTGCCGATCTAAGTACACTGGTTATTGTTAAATAAAAATGAAAAGGCGTGTTAACTACAAGATGCAGCAACCAAATGTAGTCATTCATAGTGGTATTGTTCAAACCGGTACTGATGAAATTGAACTGCACAGTTCACATTTGCACATATATAACATCGCATTGTGTATAACTGGAATAAACAAGGCATACTACGAACAACCAAAGATAGCATTTGAAGATGGACATATGCTAACTACAAACAACCGAACAATCAAAAAACTTTAAAAGAGGCATATGCTAGTTATAATAGGCTTAACATCAAGCAAATATATGCATTCCTATCGGTATATTGCACAATAAATAATTGCACACATAGGGCATCATATTGTGAACTGAAATAAATAAGGCATACATCAAACAACCAAATATAGCAATTAAAATTGGACATATTCTCACTACACTACAAAAGGGAGTCGACAAAACAAATCATGGGTTTCCCCCTGTGAAGAAGCACGACAAAACAAATCATGAGTTTCCTCACTTGTCATAGATGGGCTTGTTCCCGTGGGAAGAGCACAGACCCCGGATGTGCTCCTTGTTGTCGTAGATGGGCTCCTTCCCCTTGGAAGAGAACGGCTGTAGAGTGCCCTCTCTGATGTCGTAGACAGGCTCTTTCCCCTTGGAAGAGCCGGAGAGGGTGCCCTCCTCCTGGTCGCTGTCGATGAGGTCGGACTTGGAAGCTGTTGATCCCAAGCCAGTGACGCATAACGTGTCCTTCAGAAATGACAAAAAGGGGATCAATGGCGATGTAGGCTTGCAAATTCTTGACAGCGAGCCACAGGAGATCAGCGGCGGGGCCATGGATGTGATCGACGGCGGTTGACATGAGGGGTCGGGAGTGGGTCACTTAACCTGGGACATAGCCCGCCTCAGGCCGTCGTTGTCGACGACCTTGATGTCGTAGCCGGCGTCCACGACATACCCGCATACTCTAGCCTGCTGACGCCGGCTTCCTCGGTGAATGTCGGGCGAAGAGACCGCGATACACCTATTTTGGGCCAGTCGCTCCTCGAGCTCCACGGGAAGCATAGCCAGGCTTAGGCTACAACGCTCTAGAGTGGGGGATGGGGTTCTGTCGGAAAGGGGCGTTTGGCAGGCGTCATCTAAGAAACTCAGGGCGGCCTGGGTATGGAGATTAGTGGGTAAGCTACACGGGCAAACCGGCAGATGTTGACAATGGAGGCCTTGCGGCGGCGGCGACGGGGACCTTGCTAGGGTTTTGAGCGAGGGAGGGTGTGTGTGTCTGTGCGCGCCCGCCCGAGGAGGTTTTGGTGTGTGTGTGTGTGTGTGTGTGTGTGCGTGTGTGTGTGGAGGGTGGGGGGATGTGTTTGAGGAAATGACATGGGTACTAAAAATATTACTACGCGGGAGTGAAATGACGGGGCTATTGAAAATTGATGATGGTGCACCGCACACAGTACGGAGATAACAACCATGTGTTATGAAACAGAAAAACCCTCGAGGCGGATAGATATTTTTGAGGGATGCAGGCGGGATTGGGAACAAGAAACATCACACACGATCAAAACACAATAACTGTGTGTTATCAAATAGAAAAAATCTGCAGGCGGGTAGATATTTTTGAGAGGGGAAGCCTCGTGGAGTCCAATGTACTGTGCGGATGTGTGCGTGACAGGGGCACCGGCGTGGCACACGGTTAGTTTGAGTGAACCGTGTGTGTTGCGTCATCCGACTTGTCTAATGTTCATAAATTTGGCGAAAAATGATGCGAGAGAGGGTGATAACACGAACACGCTTGCATGTGGACCAAATTTATGTATAAAAAGGATGATTTGATGTTCAAATACCAAATGCAACTTCGATGTGACACCTATCTTGCAAAGCGTACGACATTGGTTGCCCCCTCGTGTCAGCACGATGGGAATCCTAAGCTATGAATGAATGCCCCCCCAACCAAGGTTCACCTAGCAAAGTGCGAAGTAGCTAGCAGCCCCCCCCCCCGTGTCGGCACGAAGGGAATCCTAAGCTATGAATGCATGCCCCCCTTCCCCAACCGAGGTTCACCTAGCAAAGTGCGAAGTAGCACCCCCCACACACACTTTCAGTCGGCGGGCCAGAGAGGCATCTCACCAAGATGGATCGTAAAACGGACCAAGAATAATCCACCTTGGTCGTATGACCTCTCTCTTGTTGTTGGTCAAAGTGATGGCCATCCATGCGACCCCGGAGATGGGCTAGCTCGCCAATAATCACGCAAGTAGCTAGTCCCCGGAGACAATTACTGCATGCGTGTGGCCCAAACATATGTATGGAGAGGTGTGTTTTTGAATACACAATGGAACACATTTGATGTGGCACCGTGGTTTCAAACTAGAAATCCCCACACGGAGTGAGGGTTAGGTTGACAATGCATATGTATGTTACACCACACTTCAAGCCGACGACGGGTGTTCATGCATGCATGAGTGCATATATAGTATATGCGCTCAAACTTAATTAAGTCTGAATCTCACCATGACCTATACTACGATAACACGAACCAAGGAAGAATCCGCCATGGTAACCTATCTTGTTGTCGGTCAAGGTGATCATGGATGTCCACGCAGGCCCACGAATATATAGGCTAGTCGCCGGTAACCACGCGAGGGAGTGTACCGTTCGAAGACAACCACTACATGCATATGTATCGAGGTGATGCGTGCATGCATGTTTGAATACCATTTCACAACATTGATGTGGTGCGTGCGTCGAAAATCGTACAGTTCCCACATAGAGCGAGATAGGTTCATGATGTGTCGTTGTACTAGCCACTTCGACTCGATGGGAGGGATTCATGCGTACACATGCATGTGTGTGTGCTCTAACTGTATCATGTCATCCCAGAGCATGACCTATATATATACCGTATTACATGCAAAAATAAGATCCCCTCCTAAGTCAAATTAACCTCTCTCGTTGTTATGGAAAAAGTAGTGATGGACCAAGCGGGCCCACAGATGGAAAGCATTGATATCGTTGATAACCATTTAAGTGGGTGCGAGAGGACAACCACCATCGCTTTGCATGTGGGCCAAACATATGTTGAATACCCAAAATGCACAACTTTGATGTGCCACATGCCTCAAAAACCGTAAACCCCCACATAGAGCAAGGTTCATGAAGCGTAATGCATATGATGGTCCCCTTCCGCCTCTTCAATGCATACTATATGCTCATGCCGTAATACAACCCGAAAAAAATCCTCCTCGATGGTGAAATTAATTAACCTCTCCCGATGTAGGTCAAAGTGATGCATGCATCGATGATGGCCTCGTGGGCCCACAAATGGAAGCGTCACACGCGAGTGTCCTAGCTAGGATAACCATCGCCTGCATGCATGTGGCCCAAAGAGGTGTTGTGTGATGTTTGAATAGCCAATTTCACAACTTTGATGTGGCACGTGCCTCAGAAATTGTACCGCCCAGATAATTAAGCTATAGTAACCCTCTACTAATGATGCCTTGTCACCGCTGTTACTATTGTTAACATCGCGTTGATTCAAAACCAATTCAAATTTAAAATAAAGCCAAACAATAAAAGTTTTCAAATGTCAAAACTATAATGTCCATAATGTGGAAAATAATTCTTAGGTAATTATGGTGGTGAACGAGCATTTTTAGAAGGTGATTAAATACCCTAAAATAAATAGGACAGTGGCTTAAGCAATTAATAAAATATCTTTTCTAAACAATGTAAATGCAAACTATTTTAAGTAATTTCCCAACACTTTGTGGTAGTGCCAAATTTTACTATATTAATAGTTGGCCAAGACCCTTACTTTATAAAACTAAAATGTTTTGGTTTTCAAAGAAAAAAAATTAAAAGAAACAAAAAAGCGAAAAAAGGACGGAGACCCCCCTCTGTTCCCTTGGCCTTTAACCCACTAGACATGCCCAATCTGCCTGCTAGGCCAAGCCCACACTGGTTGCCTTCAACCTGTAGCAGGGAGGCATCATGGAGCACATCCACGGACGCCATGGTGCCGTGGCGCGCATCCACGGCCCCCTCGCCCGACGCTACCCCTCCCCAGAACCCTAGATGCTTTTTTCCTTCGCCCGCTCCCCCTCGCTTCTCCCTCTCGATCCCGAGCTCTCCCGGGCGTACGTGTCGTTGGGCCACCACATTGCCATGGACCGGGGCCACCCGAGCCGCCCTAGGTGTCCTGCAGCTCCACCAAGGCGCCTCCATCGCCTACGCGCACTGGATCGAGCTCAAGGAGCAAGGCTGACGCCACCCTCATCGTTTGTCTTCGCCACGGCCGCCACGGCCTCGCTGTCGATCTGAGTCATCTCGTCCACCTGGCCCCGTACGAGCTCACCATCAACATCCTCTCAGTGAGCAACGCTGATCCCCCGCCTTTCCCCCTGGTTTCCACCAACGTACCCGCCGCCCAAGTCCTCCCCAGGACGCGCCTGAAGCTCTGCTTCCGCGCGTGAGGGCACGCCCCTGGTTGCGTCCCGCCTTGTCCGGCCACTCCCTTCGGCTGCCCCAGGCAGCCCCCGCCTACACTAGCTCGCAAGCGCACTCCCGGTGAGGCCCTCACCCGATTACTCATCCCCCTCGTCGGATTCGTAGATGTAATCGCCGCTGAACGCCATGGCCGGCACTCCATCGTGGCCGCGCCCGAGCCCCGTGCCCCAGCCGCCCCGTGCGTGCACTGGGCTCCCTACTCGCGCCGGCCGCCTCATGCATGCCCTCGCCACCCCGCGGCCCTGCCTGCTACCGCACCGCTCCCGCCGCTGTCTGCTGCTGAAACTGCGCTGCTGCTGCTGCTCCTGCTGGCCGCTACTATTAGAGGTTGCCGCCGGCTGCTGCTGATGCTAGCCAAGGCGAGCGCCATGGCCATGCGGTTGTGTGCATGCGTGTGTGTTATGTATGTATGAGGCCGACCCCGTGTTCAATTAGCTTAGGTTTAACTAGCAGTTAGATTAGCTACTAGCAGATGACATGTGGCCCCCATTATTTAGGTTAGTATTTATTTATTTATTTAGGTATAGCCTATGACATGTGGAATCCACTTCTACTATTCACAGGTTGACCAGTCAAATGTTGACTGGGTCAACCAGCCCCACTGGCGCCACTGTCATACACTATGGCTAGAATAACACTAGGTGACAAAACTAATTTATGTTTTATTTCCGAATTAAAATAATTCCAAAATACTATTTAAAACTTCAGAAAAATCATAGTAAAATAACCATAAGTCAGATGAAAATACTTTGTACATGAAAGTTACTCAAAAAAATATGACGAATCTGAATACGCGGTTCGTTCATCCGCCACACGTCCCCATCATAGCAAACATGCAACATTCCTCCTCCGGTTCGCTTTTTTGAAAATGCCTAACACCGGGAATGCTTTCCTGAATGTTTTCCCCCTTTGCCGGCAGTGTGTAGCACTGCGTTAGAACACCCCTAGCACCACTTATTGTCATGTCATACATCAGTGTGCTTTGAATTTACTGATTATTCCCCCTCTTCTCTCCGGTAGACCCCGAGACTGATGCTGCCTCTATGATAGACTACGTCGTTGACGACCCTTCTTCCCTTTCCGTAGAGCTTCCAGGCAAGCCCCCCCCCCTTTGATCATACCGATATCACCAATTCATTTCTCTCATGCTTGCATTAGATTTTGCTACTATTATTGATTGCTCCTATTCTGATGCATAGCCTGTTTTAGTAACATGCCATTGTACCTTACCTGCTTAACCTAAACTGCTTAGTATAGGTTGGATAGTGATCCGTTAGTGACCCCCACCTTGTCCTTGTTGCCCCTCCTTCATCATCGACAACTCGATCAACGTGATCGACCACCAGACCCGACACGTCACATCACATCATGCCCCTTTTGTTGGTCGACGCTGCATAGCTACTATCGAGTGCCGAGGGTGATACCTTGTAACGCATTCCTGGTGGCTCTATGGTGTAGCTATTCAGTTGTGGTCATCGAGGGTGATTCCTCTTTCACCATTCCCGATATGACTCTGTCGTGCAACACCTCAAGTGTGAACCTCGAGGGTGATTCCTCCTAAGTTCACCTTGATGATTACATCGAGTGGAATCCATCGAGGGTGATTCCTCGGGGTTTCCTCCTTGATGTTTGGATACATGGTTACCTTGACTTTACTTAAGACCATTATTGAATTCGGGTCGACCCTGAGGGGTACCCGCGAATTGATGTGAAAGACGGGCGAGCCCGTAGAGCACCCGTGAGATAGTTACGAGGCACGACTGGGCAGGCAGACCGCCTCCGAGTGGGCTGGGCTAGCCCTTGCCGCATTTCCTCGAGACGGGGCAACGTGGTCACATTACCGTGAGTCTCTCCTCGTCTCCGCGAGCCCCTAATGCACTAATGGTTTGGGTATTTGATCTGAGTTGGTCTCTGGCCTTTACGCACTAACCGCCACGAGAGAATAGTTACGGGCCTCGGCGTCGTGTTATCAATCGAAGCTTTGTCAGACGTCTAGTTCAGCATTGCGGCACGGCCTGATCGGCGCCTCAGTGGAGGTGTCCTAGATCGCCCTACGCGCAACGACCCGAAGTGCAACGAGCGATGGCCCATGACCCCGGTGCGCTTAGGATGTAGACCGACGGGGACCTGTCTATAGAGCCTAGGTAGGGCTTTGACGTGTTGATCTTCTGAGGCCGGGCATTGACCCAGGAAAGTGTGTCCAACCAGAGATGATTGGGCGTGAGGGTAATGTGGTGCACCCCTGCAGGGAAGTTATCTATTCCAATAGCCGGGTCCTCGGTAACGGACGTTCACTCTTATATCCTGATCTATTACAACTAGAAATGGATACTTGAGATATGTGATGGATATTGTTACAACATTCTTGTTAATTATAAAATGCTATTCTTTACTCCCTTCTACTGTCACAAGATGGTGTTTTCCAAAAGATGCTAGTCTTCGATAGGCTAGGCTTTTCCTCTTCTCTTCTGGCATTCTGCAGTTCAGTCCACAGATACAGCTCATTCATTTGATACCGATGCATACTTAGTTTAGATCTGATGCGTGCGAGTACTTTGGATGAGTACTCACAGTTTCTTTGCTCCCCTTTCCCCCCTTCTTTCTTCTTTCTGGCTGTTGCAATAGATGGTGGATCCCAGGAGTCAGATGCCACCCCAGTCGACTACTACTACTACCCCGACGGAGCCTACTACTACATGGAGACCGCTGACAACCAGGAGTTGTCACTACTAGGAAAAGGGCTATAGATGAAATTGATACTAATGGCGCACCATACAGCAAGTGCGCCATTAGTATATAGGAATGGCGCACTAGCGACAGATACGCCATTAGAGTTCGAAGTACTAATGGTGCACCTTGCCCGGAGTGCGCCGTTAGTATCAAGATTTTTTTTTAACTAGCGCGCCTGTCCAAACATACTAATGGCGCATCTATTAATAGTGCGCCATTACTAGTTGTAAATAGTAATGGCGCACCAGTAGTAAAGTGCGCCATTAATGATCTTTTTTTTTATGATATTTTTTATTCTGTTTTTTACAAAACTACTAATGGCGCACTTTCACGAAGTGCGCCATTACTAGTTTGAACTAGTAATGGCGCACTGTGCGGAGTGCGCCATTAGTATGTTTTTTTCCCGGAATGTTGATTCATTTCTGTTTCGACACCCCCAGCCGGCGCACCTCTCGCACCCGACGCCCCCGCCCCCACGCCCCCCTCTCCCCGACGCCGCCGCCCACGACACCCCCGACGCC
>LR738715.1:646131382-646148260 GCA_902687465.1 Secale cereale
GATACCAAAACAACATAAAACCACAGGTCAGGATCGATTCCTAGTAGAAACCACTACTGATCGTCGAAACGTCACAAGCAAACGGCCACTCCCTTCATCGAGCTCCCAGTGAAGTACTTGAACCAGCTTCTGCATCAAACTCGGCTGAACCTGCATCTGGTGTTGTAGTAACTGTGAGCCACGAGGACTCAGCAATCCCATAACCATGGGTATCAAGACTAGCAAAGCTTTGAGGGTAGGAAGAGGTAAAGTGGTGAGGTTGCAGCAGCGACTAAGCATAATATGGTGGCTAGCTTACGAGTACCAGAATAAGATGAGAAGCTACGCAAACGGTCGCAAAAGTAGTGATCGCTAAAGATCCTAACTACGTACGAGTCAAACATAACCCCACCGTGTTCTCTTCTCAAAGTGAAAAGAGACAGTCACGGTTACTCACACAGTGGTGTGTTTTACTTCGGATCATCTGTCAAGTTTTCTACAACCGGACATTAACAAATTCCAATCTGCCACATAACCGCGGGCACGGCTTTCGAAAGATCATAACCCTGCAGGGGTGTCCCAACTCAGCCCATCACAAGCTCTCACGATCAGCTGAAGTAATAATAATTATTACCCCTTATCTTAGGGAAATCCGATCAGGCTCGGTATCGCGGTGCACAAGACATTTCGACAATGGTAAAACAAGTCCAGCAAGACCTCCTGGCGTGCCGACACCCTGATAGTAGCCGCGCGTATATCGTCTCAGGCCACGTCCGGATGGGTGAAGCTACAGGTAAAACCAGCCCTCGGGTTTCCCCAAGGTGGCCCTGCAGGCTCCCCGTTTGGGACCAACACCATTAGCACTGCCCCCCTGCTATGTAGAAAAGAATCCCGAGGGCGCGACCCCCTATGTAAATTTAATTATTTAATTAAGTTGTTATTATGAGGCAAATTAAAACCAATGTTGGGCCTTGCTGGAGGAGTTTTATTCAAAGACAAACTGTCAAGGGGTCCCCATATACCCAACCATGTAAGGAACGCAAAATCAAGGAACATAATGCCGGTTTATCGGCGCCTAAGGTGGCATGAGTGGAACAAAACACCAAGCAAAAGGCCAAGCCTTCCACCCATGCCCAGTATATAGGTGTGTTAATAATATTAATAGATATTGTGATATAACAACAACAAGTTCCCTCCTGGAACAGACTTCATCTTCACCTGCAACTAACAACGCTATAAGAGGGACTGAGCAAGCGAGGCTGAGCAAGCGGGTAACATAGCCAAACAGTGGTTTTGCTAGGAAGGTGTCAAGGTTAGAGGTTTCATGGCAACAAGGAGAGGGCTGACATAAAAAAATGGGTAGCGCGACATGTAACGATAGCATCGAGACAACTAAGCATGGCAATGGTAGTAAAGGTATCCAAGGGTATGATCATCTTGCCTGGGATTCCACAAGGGAGAAGAACGGATCCATGAAGAAGGCGGAGCAACAAAGTCGAGCGAATCCTCACAACTCCGGAAGGAAACCGAAGCTAACAAGAGAAGCAACCGGAAAGAAGAAACAACACGGTAAACACACAATCATAAGCATGTCATGATGCACAAGCAAGCATGATGCATGTCCGGTTTAAATATGCATGTCATGGCAAAGTGCACAAACAAAACTACATGTTAAGTGGAGATCAATATGCAACGGGTTGCATATTGACGAAACACCACATTTATTTATTTAGTGATTTGTTTAGTTACAAGACAAGATTAAATGTTTTTAGCATGGCAAGAGGTGAAACATAATAAAACTACACTATTAAGGCAATTTAAATGAGGCCGGAAATAACAACAACATATCCGGAAAATCCTCATGAGCATGTTTAGTAATTATAAAGCAACAACAATTAAACATTTCAATGTTGTTAACATGATGCGGATGACATGATCAAGTTTATGCAATTTTTATAAAAGTTGACATGAAGAGATATGAAGTTTATGTCACCGTGGTGGAAGGAAAAGGTGCCACGGCAACGATCCGAAAATGATGCAACACATCCTCTCGGTTCCGGTTTCTCGTTGAGAGACCGGTGCGAAAGGTAGATGGCGTGGGTGAGTCAAACGAGATGAAAGGTGGGCGATCCCGTTGCCGGGTTCCCACGAGTCGGTGACGAGGCAACCGAGGAGCACGACAAAGATGAAACGGCACGGTGCACACAAGGAAACATTTCATACAACACAAGCAAGCATTCCACGAGTCATCCACGGGGTCGTCTCGTTATACCTTTGAAGCATGCGTTTCGGGGCGGTTCGAGACGTAGAGGAAGGAGTCGTTCACGCGATTCGTAGAGGAAGTAGATGTTCTCATTTCTTCACCGAAGGTAGTCGTTCTCGTAGCGGTACTCGGGCGACAGTAGTGGTACTCGCGGTCGTCGAGCGACGGTAGTGGAAGTAGACGATCTCGTAGATGTACATGTCGACGGTAGTGGTACACGTGGTCTTCGAGCGTAGTGGTACTCGTTTCCGGCGACGGTAGTCGTTCACGTATGTAGTGGTACTTGTTCCGTAGCCGTTCACGAGCTTGTTTTCCCGTAGATGTTCGGTCGTCGTTATGTAGTTGTACTCGTTTCTTCTGTCAAAACAGTAGCACGGCAACACAACAAAAGAACAACACAACAAAAACACGGAACACAGCAGCACGGGGGCGACGAGACCATGCAGCGGCACGGCGAAGCTGTCGGGAAGTGGCGGAGCTGGCTGCGCGGACGAAGACGTCGGCTCCTGGCCCTGCTGGAGACGAGGCACTGGGCCGGAGAGCCACGAGGAGGAGGCCCTGGCGAAGCCGGGCGGCGGACTTGGAGGCGAGGACGGAGGGGAGCCGCGGGCTGCTGGAGGGTCGAGCGGGACGGAGCCCCGGCGAAGGAGGAGGGGCGCTTGGCGCTCGCCTGGAGAGGAGGCGCTCCTGGCTTGCTGGACGGCGAGGCGCGGAGGAGGGCCTCTTGGCCGCGGCTGCGGACGGGACGCGGCGGCCATGGCGCTCGGGGAACGAGGTGGAGGCGCGGCCTCCGGCTGGTCGCGGACGTCGAGCCCTGGCTCGATAGAAGGCCGGAGGGAGGCGCAGGCCGCGGGCTTGGATCGAGGGTGGCGGGAGGATTCGGCTCGAGGGGAGAGGAGCGATGGGAGGAGGAGGTCGAACGAAGGAGCGGGCGAGGAAGTGCGGGGCTCGGGCGAAAGGAGAGGCTGGCGGCGGCTTGCGGGAGAGCGAGGGGAGAGGTTAGCGCTAGGGTTCGGGAGGGGGTTTGGGCCAAGGTGCGGTTGGGCCAGGAGGCCTGCGGCTAGAATGGAGGAGAGGGCTGGAGGGAAGAAAAGGCCAGGAGGGAAGGGAGGCTGGGCTCTCTCCCGTTTTAATTTTTTTCTGCCACATCCAAAACAGATAAAAACCAAGAAGAAAAGAGAAGAAGGGGGGGGGGTGTTAGGGCAAAACTAGCACAAGGGACTATTTTTCTCGGGCATCATAAAATGAGCAAAGTCCGAGAAAAATAGAAAAGGTATGATCGGAAAATAATTCAAACATATTTGAATTTAATTCAAATAGTTTTGAACTAAGACTTGATTATTGAAGTGTCCAAAAATGTTCGAATTTTCGGAGGAACCTCGAAATAACGGAAAAGAATTATTGGCAAGATTTTGAAGGTGAAACTTGAATTAAAGAGGCATGGAGAATATTTGCAAGTGTGTTGGTTAATTCCAAACAACGGAATAATTATTAATATAGCTCCATAAATAATATTGAGAGGCTTTTATATGTTTTAAAGAGAAGACATTCTTCCCTCGATTTAAATGGACCGAAGGTCCACACGATTTATTTAGGTTGAGATGCAAAAATAAGAATGACATGATGGCATGATGACATGATGCAATGCAAAAATAAAACACAAGCACAAAAGAAACACACGGGCAACCCGGAACATCTGGAATCTTCGGGAATCTTCTGGGACGTCGGTCTTCGGGCGTCACAACTCTCCCACACTAACAGAGGATCTCGACCCGAGATCCTAGAGATATCACCGGGTAAAAACGGAAGAGGAAGAGGTAAAACAAAGTTGCTTCTTTGACACACGAGTGAAACCAGGGAACCTTGAGAGGTTGAACAAATTGAAAGAAGAAAGCAACGGAGATGAACGAAGTTAAGAGCACTTCGGTAAAAGGAGGAACATGGAACATTATCAGAACCTTGAAGGTTGAAAGACATGAAACAAGAGCTCACGGATGACAAAAGAATATGAAACTGCAACAGTATAGCCAAGGAATAAGAATGACAGAATTTGGACAGCACTCCGTCTGAAAAAGGAAGGAAATAACCAAGAACTTGAGGAGAAGGAATGAAACTTGATGAAATCAACAACATATTGCCTCCGAAACAATTGAAAGAATGGCACCAGGGGTAAGAAGGATTCAGATAGCACTCCGGTTGAAAAGATAGGAAAAACTAGATAAGATGAGGGATCTGAGAAGAGGACACAACACTCCGTTAAAATGATAAGCAAGGGAAAGAACATGATCTCGATAAAACGATATTATGGTTTGGAGAGAGCAACATCACAATGCCTCCGGAATGAAAGAATAGCATATAAATCAACGAAAGAAAAGAATGGAGAAGAAAATGACAACTTGTCCCACGAATGAATTGAAAGAGTATCTTTACGAAGAAGGGTTGAATAGAGTTGTTGGGAATTCAACAACGAGAAGAATAAGCTTGATGTGGGCTTATGGAAAACATCTCAAAATTAATAGGTGACAACCAGCCACTGACGAAAACATTTGCTTGGATTGAGATCAACAAGGAGACGATAAACTTATTCACCGGAATGATAAATGAAGAATTTGGTTCATTTATAAGCACCATGATAGCAACAATTCTTAGGGAAAGTTTTTAGGTGAAAATACAACCCAAGATAACTCCAATGAATAAATTGAATGGTTGGAAAGATCTCCTGAACAAGGAAAATGATGGGTTTAAATATCTCATTCTTGATAACTCGTGAATCATGAAACATGAAGGAATTAACAAGAATGACATAACACCATCTGAAAAGATAAAGGTAGAAAGAATTGCAATTGGAAAGCATGATGAAGAATGCTTGAGCCCCAACAAGAATCTTGATGAAGACTTCAAGGATGAATTAAAACATGATGAACCACCATGAGAACTCCGGTAATGAAAGCATGAGAAGTGAAGACGAAAAGAATAAGATTCAAGGCCTGTGATGAATTAGATGGAGCTTTGAAATGATATAATAGAAATAACTTGGAGCTCCGGAAAACAAGATGAACAACTTAGGACCAAGAATCTGATATGATGAACAAGCTCCAGACAAAAGAATTAAATCACCTCGAAGGATTAAGAATAAGAATTATGTCATGCATCTCCTTCACCAATTAAATTGATGACAACCAAGGATTTGGCATACTACTTATTCTTCTAGAAAAGGATTAAAGAGAGATCTAGCACAAGCTCAGATAATTATTCAACGAACCACCGGTAAGATTATGAAAAGAATAAATGAATTAAAATGATAACAACGGAAGGGTAATCTTGAAAGAACCACCGTAAGAATATGGAGACGAGCGAAGAGGCATCAATGAAGAATATTTGGAGGACGAAGTTGCAAACAGAGAACGAAGAAATATTCTGAAATGATGTCCTTCAGAGGATCACAACGAAAATAATTCATGAAATGCTTCAGATGGGTATGAAAAGAATTCCTTACAAACGGAACTATAATGAGGATGGCATGAAGCTAGAACCACAACTCATCATGAGAACGGGTCAAAATTTAAGAGAAACACTTCTCCGGTCTCCAAATGTTGAGAATGAAGACGAGAAATGCCATAAGAATTGTTGAGCACTCCAGAATGAAGAATTAAAATGGTTGAACCAACGAAGAAAAAGAATTGAACGCGATCTTGCAGAAGGCATGTGACTGATGGAAATCATTCTTACGTCACACTTTGAAAAGAATTTTAGAATAACTCTGGAAAAATTGGAAGAGTCAGGTAAGATCCTGGGAAAAGACCTGTGGGTTAGGGCCCACTCAAAGAAATCACCGTTGAAAAGATTGCTTAAGAGATATTGCACCGGTTGAATTAAATGGCTTGAAAAAGATGACAATCCTCAAAAATAGCTTGAACGGATTAAGAATGGAATTATGAATCTTCTGAGATATCTTGAGCTCTCCGGATATGAATAGCAAGAGAAGAATGATTAATTGGTGCACCGGTATAAGAAAGCATTGTGAAAAGGATAAGATCAACACCGAAATCTTGAATTACATCCACCAGAGAAGAAACGAGAACGGAGAATGATGAACTTGATGCTCTTGAGCATCTTCACGATAAAGCACCGGATAAGAACATTGAAGGGAATAAATGAAGAAACATCACATGAATAAAATGGATACTTCATCTGATAATTTCTGACTCCAAGAAGAAGAAGGGTGGGAGGGTGGGGAAAACAAAGACAAGGCACACCGGTTGCAAAGGATTAACATGACAAGCTCGGTGGTCAAGAAGAATTAGCACTCCCATAGAAATATGAGAACACCGATTAGGAAAAGGTATGGAATCAACATTTGACATCGAAGCAACTCGAATACCAGAATCAAAACAAAACAAAGGATAGATAAGTAGCAACAGAATCTTCTCAATATCATTCGAACAGAGGATTGAACGAATGAATTCCGCAGGTACATCACTTGACGAGAAGCCACTTGGAAGAACAAAAGATAAATAAAAGGAACAATGAGCAGATAGAACAAATACAAGATAGAAGCTTCGTTCGACATCTTTGTGCTGAAAGCTCATGGAACGTGTTACAAAAGGGTTTTGCAATCCCCAGATCAGCATAGCCAAGGACCCTTTAAGATGCAACTCCCGATCAGAACAAGTCCATAAAACCACTTCACTCAATGTAGAACCCCGAACTTCATATCGTGCATCCGTTGGAAGAATGCCTAGAACTACTAGATGAACCCACCTATAGATTTCCGAAAGTTTCCAGTTATGCAATCAGGTGTTGGGGATACACGGGAAGCACCGCGCAATCAACTCTAAACCTACATCCAGGTGTATCCATCCTTCAACACATAACCAGTCTTTCTCAGAAACTGTTTACCTCGGACCTTCGAAACGCATCCACTATACAAGCTATGGCAATACTCTCGAACTACCTCCCCAGTACTGGGTGATGTCGGGGTTATCTTGCCACTAACCGCATAGGAGAGTTTTCGATGTCGGCCGTCTTAAGTATTCTAGTACTGCCGCGATGGATTTGTGACGACAACACCTCGGAGCTCAACTCCCCGGGAACAGGAGGCATCGAGAACAATATCCTCGTCACAAGAACATCGGAACAATCCCAGAATACTCGCGGGATTCCTAAAAAAAATTTGGTGCAATTTTTGAAAGTAGAAGAGGCAAGAGTAGTCGTCAGGAGTCCTCA
The DNA here is from genome assembly GCA_902687465.1 of Secale cereale. NCBI lineage: Eukaryota > Viridiplantae > Streptophyta > Magnoliopsida > Poales > Poaceae > Secale > Secale cereale. The sequence continues at coordinate 646,138,851 of LR738715.1, forward strand.
CCAGAGTGAAAGGGGATGAGAAGCAAAAGAAAACCTACTCTCCGATATATAATATAGGACTCAAAACATTTTCAGTGTGTGCCTAGACTCAACCGTCAACGATTCGATCAATCAGTGGGGGCTTCTAGGTCGGAGAAGGCTCTGAATACCAACTTGTAATGCCCAGGATGGGACTATACCTCCTACGTGTCGAGGCACGACTTAAAGGTATAAGCCCATCCTAGAATGATCTCAAGTTTGGTATCTTTGCACGACTCATGTAAAAGAGGGATTAAATTGCAAAAGGAGATAGTTGGCTTACACTCGCCACTTCACACAATACATTTCATAAGCAATACATCATTCAAAACATCACAAGCCGACTACGGGTGAAGATCCAAAAGAAAGATACCAAAACAACATAAAACCACAGGTCAGGATCGAATCCTAGTAGAAACCACTACTGATTGTCGAAACGTCACAAGCAAACGGCCACTCTCTTCATCGAGCTCCCAGTGAAGTACTTGAACCAGCTTCTGCATCAAACTCGGCTGAACCTGCATCTGGTGTTGTAGTAACTGTGAGCCACGAGGACTCAGCAATCCCATAACCATGGGTATCAAGACTAGCAAAGCTTTGAGGGTAGGAAGAGTTAAAGTGGTGAGGTTGCAGCAGCGACTAAGCATAATATGGTGGCTAGCTTACGAGTACCAGAATAAGATGAGAAGCTACGCAAACGGTCGCAAAAGTAGTGATCGCTAAAGATCCTAACTACATACGAGTCAAACATAACCCCATCGTGTTCTCTTCTCAAAGTGAAAAGAGACAGTCACGGTTACTCACACAGTTGTGTGTTTTACTTCGGATCCTCTGTCAAGTTTTCTACAACCGGACATTAACAAATTCCAATCTGCCACATAACCGCGGGCACGGCTTTCGAAAGATCATAACCCTGCAGGGGTGTTCCAACTTAGCCCATCACAAGCTCTCACGATTAGCTGAAGTGATAAATATAATATCATCACCCCTTATCTTAGGGAAAATCCGATCAGGCTCGGCTTCCCGGTAGCACAAGTCATTTCGACAATGGTAAAACAAGTCCAGCAAGACCTCCCGGTGTGTCGACACCCTGATAGTAGCCGCGCGTATCTCGTCTCAGGACACTACCGGATGGGCGAAGCTACGGGTTATACCAGATACCTCGGGTTTCCCCAAGGCGGCCCCGCAGGCTCCCCGTTTGGGACCAACACCATCAGCACTGGCCCCCCCTGCTATGTAGAATTAAGAATCCTCGGGTAGCGCTAACTCCCTATGCAATTTAATTAATTAATTAAGTTGTTATTATGAGCAAATTAAAACCAATGTTGGGCCTTGCTGGAGGAGTTTTATTCAAAGTCGAACTATCAAGGGGTCCCCATTTCACCCATCGTGTAAGGAACGCAAAATCAAGGAACATAATGCCGGTTTATCGGCGCCTAAGGTGGCATGAGTGGAACAAAACACCGAGCAAAAGGCCAAGCCTTCCACCCATGCCCAGTATATAGGTGTGTTAATAATATTAATAGATATTGTGATATAACAACAACAAGTTCCCTCCTGGAACATACTTCATCTTCACCTGCAACTAACAACGCTATAAGAGGGACTGAGCAAGCGAGGCTGAGCAAGCGGGTAACATAGCCAAACAGTGGTTTTGCTAGGAAGGTGTCAAGGTTAGAGGTTTCATGGCAACAAGGAGAGGGCTGACATAAAAAAATGGGTAGCGCGACATGTAACGATAGCATCGAGACAACTAAGCATGGCAATGGTAGTAAAGGTATCCAAGGGTATGATCATCTTGCCTGGGATTCCACAAGGGAGAAGAACGGATCCATGAAGAAGGCGGAGCAATAAAGTCGAGCGAATCCTCACAACTCCGGAAGGAAACCGAAGCTAACAAGAGAAGCAACCGGAAAGAAGAAACAACACGGTAAACACACAATCATAAGCATGTCATGATGCACAAGCAAGCATGATGCATGTCCGGTTTAAATATGCATGTCATGGCAAAGTGCACAAACAAAACTACAAGTTAAGTGGAGCTCAATATGCAACGGGTTGCATATTGACGAAACACCACATTTATTTATTTAGTGATTTGTTTAGTTACAAGACAAGATTAAATGTTTTTAGCATGGCAAGAGGTGAAACATAATAAAACTACACTATTAAGGCAATTTAAATGAGGCCGGAAATAACAACAACATATCCGGAAAATCCTCATGAGCATGTTTAGTAATTATAAAGCAACAACAATTAAACATTTCAATGTTGTTAACATGATGCGGATGACATGATCAAGTTTATGCAATTTTTATGAAAGTTGACATGAAGAGATATGAAGTTTATGTCACCGTGGTGGAAGGAAAAGGTGCCACGGCAACGATCCGAAAATGATGCATCACATCCTCTCGGTTCCGGTTTCTCGTTGAGAGACCGGTGCAAAAGGTAGATGGCGTGGGTGAGTCAAACGAGATGAAAGGTGGGCGATCCCGTTGCCGGGTTCCCACGAGTCGGTGACGAGGCAACCGAGGAGCACGACAAAGATGAAACGGCACGGTGCACACAAGGAAACATTTCATACAACACAAGCAAGCATTCCACGAGTCATCCACGGGGTCGTCTCGTTATACCTTTGAAGCGTGCGTTTCGGGGCGGTTCGAGACGTAGAGGAAGGAGTCGTTCACGCGATTCGTAGAGGAAGTAGACGTTCTCATTTCTTCACCGAAGGTAGTCATTCTCGTAGCGGTACTCGGGCGATGGTAGTGATACTCGTGGTCGTCGAGCGACGGTAGTGGAAGTAGACGATCTCGTAGATGTACATGTCGACGGTAGTGGTACACGTGGTCTTCGAGCGTAGTGGTACTCGTTTCCGGCGACGGTAGTCGTTCACGTATGTAGTGGTACTTGTTCCGTAGCCGTTCACGAGCTCGTTTTCCCGTAGATGTTCGGTCGTCGTTATGTAGTTGTACTCGTTTCTTCTGTCAAAATAGTAGCACGGCAAAACAACAAAAGAACAACACAACAAAAACACGGAACACAGCAGCACGGGGGCGACGAGACCATGCAGCGGCACGGCGAAGCTGTCGGGAAGTGGCGGAGCTGGCTGCGCGGACAAAGACGTCGGCTCCTAGCCCTGCTGGAGACGAGGCACTGGGCCAGAGAGCCGCGAGGAGGAGGCCCTGGCGAAGCCGGGCGGCGGACTTGGAGGCGAGGACGGAGGGGAGCCGCGGGCTGCTGGAGGGTCGAGCGGGACGGAGCCCCAGCGAAGGAGGAGGGGCGCTTGGCGCTCACATGGAGAGGAGGCGCTCCTGGCTTGCTGGACGGCGAGGCGCGGAGGAGGGCCTCTTGGCCACGGCTGCGGACGGGACGCGACGGCCATGGCGCTCGGGGAACGAGGTGGAGGCGCGGCCTCCGGCTGGTCGCGGACGTCGAGCCCTGGCTCGATGGAAGGCCGGAGGGAGGCGCAGGCCGCGGGCTTGGATCGAGGGTGGCGGGAGGATTCGGCTCGAGGGGAGAGGAGCGATGGGAGGAGGAGGTCGAACGAAGGAGCGGGCGAGGAAGTGCGGGGCTCGGGAGAAAGGAGAGGCTGGCGGCGGCTTGCGGGAGAGCGAGGGGAGAGGTTAGCGCTAGGGTTCGGGAGGGGGTTTGGGCCAAGGTGCGGTTGGGCCAGGAGATGGGCTAGGAGGCCTGCGGCTAGAATGGAGGAGAGGGCTGGAGGGAAGAAAAGGCCAGGAGGGAAGGGAGGCTGGGCTCTCTCCCGTTTTAATTTTTTTTTCTGCCACATCCAAAACAGATAAAAACCAAGAAGAAAAGAGAAGAAGGGGGGGGGGGTGTTAGGGAAAAACTAGCACAAGGGACTATTTTTCTCGGGCATCATAAAATGAGCAAAGTCCGAGTAAAATAGAAAAGGTATGATCGGAAAATAATTCAAACATATTTGAATTTAATTCAAATAGTTTTGAACTAAGACTTGATTATTGAAGTGTCCAAAAATGTTCGAATTTTCGGAGGAACCTCGAAATAACGGAAAAGAATTATTGGCAAGATTTTGAAGGTGAAACTTGAATTAAAGAGGCATGGAGAATATTTGCAAGTGTGTTGGTTAATTCCAAACAACGGAATAATTATTAATATAGCTCCATAAATAATATTGAGAGGCTTTTATATGTTTTAAAGAGAAGACATTCTTCCCTCGATTTAAATGGACCGAAGGTCCACACGATTTATTTAGGTTGAGATGCAAAAATAAAAATGACATGATGGCATGATGACATGATGCAATGCAAAAATAAAACACAAGCACAAAAGAAACACACGGGCAACCCGGAACATCTGGAATCTTCGGGAATCTTCTGGGACGTCGGTCTTCGGGCGTCACATCACTAGACAAGGCTCTTGAGTTATTTGCTACGAAGAAGGTTGATTCTAGTGTGCATTTGGACTTGAACCGAAACCCCTCCCCATTGGTTGCTAGTAGTCCCCCATGCATGAACAAAGATGAATTAAGTGAACCTCCTTTGACTCAACAAGTGTGGCTATCATTGAGACCGATTTCAACCAACCAAAATGAAGCTTTGCAAGAGGTGAATGATGAGTATGCGGACGTTGACAATGAACTTGATCTCCATGACAACAATGTGGGTGACCTCAACAAATATCATGTTCAAGGATGTTAGTCTCGCGAATGAAGCCGTGGTAGATGGCGTCCAAGGTATATCTCTTGGAGTTAGGCCAATTTCTCACAGAGATTTGGAAGACGACAAGAATAGGATTTCTCCTGGGTCTAAGTTTGGAACCCTCTTGGAATCGAAGATGTGGCTCAAAAACTACTCCGTTACGCATTATCGTCCACACAAGGTGGTTCACTTGGACGTAAATGTGCGCTACACGGGTGCATGTGAAGAGAAAAAATGTCCGTGGATTTTGCGTGCAAGGCCATCAAAAGGAGAGCCCACTTGGCACGTAGCTTTAACATGTAGGCTAACCAAACTTGATAGTTCTATAAGGTCATGTCATCATCGACCTATCGTAAAAGCAATCAATATGGTAAAGATCGTGTGTGATGATGAAGTTAGCAATGCATGAAAGAGGGGGAAGATGTGCTATAGTCCTACCTCTTGGGTGACCACACCATCATCGTCCAGATGAGGTGTCGACGTAGTATCATCCTCCAAATGAGCCCCATGGTTAGATTAGGGATCACATGGTGTAGCCGACCTATACCGCTCTAGTTCTACATATTAAGGGTCACAACAACCAACAAGATTCGATAACCGCCTTAACCTTTGGCCTTGACGCTGAAACATGTGCATGTGAATGGCGTGTCCAACTTAGGAACATATGTACTATGGACAATTAAACGATATATGATACCTTGATGGATGCTCGAAGTGCACTTTCCCCATCACTTTGTCCAACCGGGGTTGTCTCTAGAATATCCTGGCTTTCATCAGCTATTTTTTAATCTGGGTGCGCTATGAAAAGAAACGACATGAACATGTTAGGGAAGCAAGCAAATATGTGAATACGACCAACGGAATAGGAAAGAGGGGAAGTCTTTACCACAAAGTTTATCACTGGAGCTGAAGGGACTCGAGTCCCTTGCCTGACAAGTTTGTTGTAGTGGTGCTGGGTTATCTCGTCAAAGACGGTGGGTTCTTCCAAAATCTCCTCATTATACGCCGGCTTGCATATCTCCACACGGGTACTTGCAAGAAACCATGTAAGGTAGTTGTTCAATGCGATAGGGTAGTGGTCACGAAGCTGAGATCGTTTACCGGCCTTAGCTTGCTCCACACTAAGCGCGGACAATGTGACATACTTCTTGTGATGTTTGTACCAGTCCTTGATCTTGTGCTGCTTTCTCCTATCCAACCTGCATGTTAAATAACAGAATATTAGCACCACCAAATTGACCTGACACTGCTAAGTGTGCAAGGTTCATTATCTATTACCCGTGTAGCATTTTGTCCGTGTCCTCCCACTCCGGCGGGTGAGGTTGGAACAAACAAAATTAACGGTACACACGATGTGGCATGTGAAGATCAACCGACCAATTGCATATGAGTGGGAACCGCATAAGCCAAATATCCTATCTCTCAGGCACATCGGATTCAACTTGAACTCTCGAGCGATACCTAATCTATCACCAACGCCATACGGCTCCCATTCCACATGCAACAGAGCATACAACAAGGCAACATTGATGTTGAGTTTCCATAATAGCATGAGAATGAGTGATGTAATGTCAATGTCAGCTGATCAGCCGTAATCGTGTCAAAATCGCTCGTGTACTGCTCATATAGGAGCAATGGATCGTCCGTTATCTCAGGTACCACATCCCACTTGTGAGCCCAAGTGGGGAGCCACAACGGTTGTCTTTGTCGTCCTAGTCCGTGTACATCACCTGCTTCGGGCGTCCAACCGGCAAGCGCTCCCAGCTCCATACAGAAAGCACAAGCATACAACCACCAATACATCCGTCCTTTGATATCCTACAAGAGGCATCGCCCAACTGCACATAAAAAACATGGTTGACTTAACAGGAAGATCTTATTGATAATGTAGCAATGAAATGAAAACAAACAACTTCTTACCTGTCTATATAACAAAGCCAGTCCCGCCGAACCCCAACTCCATTTCCTATCGAAGACGATCAACGCCTTCAACCACATCCATGGAGCATTCTTGCATGTGGAGTCAGCAAGCAGAGTCCTGGAGATAACATACCACACGTGAACACGAGCATATGTGTGGACCTCTTCATTGGTAGTATCTTGAGGGCAATTCCGAAAGTGGAATGCAATCCAGGTGAAAGGAGCACCGGATGCGACTCTTTCCTTCCTCTTGTCTCCTTCTGGTACTGGAGGCTCTGGAGGAGACATGCCGATAAGGGCCTCCATCTGCTGGCGCCAACCATCAGAATCGGTGCTCATACAAAGAGGATTCCCTTGATAGGAAGACCAACAATCATAGTGATATCATGGAGTGTCACCGTCATCTCCCCAGTCCGAAGATGGAAACTATGTGTCTTCGTCCTCCACCGATCAATAAGCATTGCGATTGCTGCAGCGAGGCCCGTCATCGACCGACTGACCAGCTGAATGAAAGGAAGGAGTCCCGTCTCCCTTATGTACGGTGTGTACCGCTCATCATAGCGCATGCCACCAGTGGCCCCGTGAGACTGAATCTTCAGAGGTTGAAGCTCCTACAAAGAAGCAAATCATATTATTACATATGGGCCATGTGTTTGAAATAAACACGAAATTCAAAATACTGGCCACTTTGATTATCTGCTCCTCCGACAGAAAGTACGTCCGGTGTCGAGTGTCTCAGTAATCATCCAGAAGCCAAACCATCCTACAAATTTCAAACATGATACATGAGCTTCATTTTATATGTGAGCAAACTATCATCCTATCCATAGGGTACACATAGGATAAATATTCACATATGTCACCATACTTCATATGCTAAGTACAAATGAGCAAACTATTTCCTATGTATTACTTCATATGTATTCATCTCAACAATCTATGGTAGGTACTAAAAAACCTTACAATACAAATCAACAACAATAATGTTCCCCAATGTTTCCCAATATGTATTCATCAACAATAATATGTATTTATCGCATATGTATTGATATGTACGTGATTTACAATACAAATCAACAACAATATTGTTCCCCAATGTTTAGACCTAATCCACATAGGCTAACACCGGTATGTGTCGGTGCTATACAAACGGTTTTTAACCCCTTTCCGCGACGGCATTTGGAACCGTCGCCAAGTGAGTGTGGGCGATAGGGGGGTCCTTCCCACACGACCCAGAAACCATAGGGTATAGGGTGCCTTGATGCATACATTTGAACCTATATAACCGTTTCCGATATCTCGAAAATCCCAAATGCTTCATCCTTGCTACTCGTTTGTGCTCGCATTGCCATCGCAGTCGAAGCTTTGTGGTTCTACCTAAAACGAGGCAGATTCCAGGCATGAGAGTTTTCCAGGTACATACCAAAGTGGCTCTACATTTACGATGCCTGGCACATCACAAACAGTTCATGATTATAAACCATGTACGATAGGTAGACAATCACACACATTTAGTTTTCCCGCACCATATGTGATAGTGTCTAACATCAGACACACTTTGCAAACGGGAACTGTGTGCATTGTTACACATGTTTCCTCTCTGTGAACCATGTCAGATTATGATGTATATCACACACGCTGTTCTTTATTAACCGTGTGTGCCGTAATGACCTCCACACTGTAATTTCGCCCTAATTTAATTGTTTCTATTTAAAATTGTACCTAATTTAAACTTGAAAGTAGGCTATAGCTTTATTCAGATCCATCAGGTTGAAACAAGCAATGCATTATTCGATTCACAGGTACATATGTTTAAGAATTACATAAGAACCAAATAAAGAATGATGAACTAGGGTTCTATACTTGTAGCATTACAGATGGTAAAGAAATAGGCGATAGACATTCTAGTTGCTAAACAAGGTGAAGCATAATGGCCCTATTGAGCTCTCCTGGATGCAGAACGCATGCACGACTCTAGTCCAACCCCTTGTGATGGCCGGCCGCCAATCATGTAGTTCGAGAGGTAATCTGGAGTAAACTGCTTCAGAATCTGCAAAGGAAAAAGATTCAGACATTGTCATATAACACAACTCATTACGGGCAGTAAAAAGAAGGCTACATGGTTCTTACTTACCATCCTATAGTTCACTGTTGTGTTGCATAAAGTGTAAACAAATAGTTTGATTGACATCTTTCGACCCATTTTAATAACAATCTTTATCAGTTTCTTCGCTTGATGCTGGTTCATGAATATCTCATTGCCCCATACGCAGAAAGGGTCGAAGTTGTTGGGGAACGTTGCATGGGAAACAAAAATTTTTCCTACGTTCACCAAGATCAATCTAGGAGATGCATCTACGAGGGGAGAGTTGGATCCACATACCCTTGTAGATCGCTAAGCGGAAGCGTTCAAGAACGCGGTTGATGGAGTCGTACTCGCCGCGATTCAGATCGCCGAAGATCCTAGCACCGAAGGGACGGTGCCTCCGCGTTCTTCACACGTACAGCTCGGGGACGTCTCCTCCTTCTTGATCCAGCAAGGGGGAAGGAGAGGTTGATGGAGAAACCGGCAGCACGACGGCGTGGTGGAGATGGTGGTGGAGGATTCCAGCAGGGCTTCGCCAAGCACCGCGGAATTGACGAAGATGGTTGTGGGAGAGGGAGGGCAGCACCGAGGCACGAACGTGTGTTGCTGCCCTCCCTCTGCCTCTCTTTATATAGGGGGGAGAGAGGGAAGGGGGCGCCCTAGGGTTTACCCCTAGGGGCGGCGGCCAAGGGGAGATGGGGGGGGGG
>LR738715.1:646154169-646187412 GCA_902687465.1 Secale cereale
CCCCCCCAGGCGCCTTGCCCCCCAAACTAGGGGGTGCGGCAGCCCTAGGAGGGGCCCAGCCCCTTGGCGCAGGTGGAGAGGGCCCTAGGGGGGGCGCACAGCCCTATGAGGGCTGTTGCGTCTCCCACTTGTGGCCCATGAGGCCCGCAACACTTGCCGGGACCCCCGAAACCCCTTTCGGTCATCCGACGACTCCCCGATACTCCCCGGAACACTTCCGGACTCCGATCACTCTCATCCTATATATCAATCTTCGTCCCCGGACCATTCCGGAGACCCTCGTCACGTCCGGGATCTCATCCGGGACTCCGAACAACCTTCGGTAACCATGCACTGTTCTCACTAACAACCCTAGCGTCACCGAACCTTAAGTGTGTAGACCCTGGGGGTTCGGAAACTATGCAGACATGACCGAGACACTCCCAGGTCAATAACCAATAGCGGGATCTGGATACCCATATTGGTTCCCACACGTTCCTCGATGATCTCATCGGATGAACCACGATGTCAAGGATTCAGGCAATCCCGTATACAGTTCCCTTTGTCTCGTCGGTATGTTACTTGCCCGAGATTGGATCGTCGGTATCTCTATACCTAGTTCAATCTCGTTAACGGCAAGTCTCTTTACTCGTTCCGTAATACACAATCCCGTGACTAACTACTTAGTCACTTTGAGCTCATTGAGATGACGTATTACCGAGTGGGCCCGGAGATACCTCTCCGTCACACGGAGTGACAAATCCCAGTCTCGATCCATGTCAACTCAATAGACACCTTCGGAGATACCTGTAGAGTACCTTTATAGTCACCCAGTTACGTTGCGACGTTTGGCACACACAAAGCACTCTTACGGTGTCAGTGAGTTACACGATCTCATGGTCATAGGAACTTATACTTGACATGCAGAAAACTATAGCGATAACTGATACGATCAAAAGCTATGTTTAACGTTTGGGTCTCGTCCATCACATCATTCTCCTAATGATGTGATCCCGTTATCAAATGACAACTCATGTCTATGACCTGGAAACCGCGGTCATCTTTGATCAACGAGCTAGTCCTGAAGAGGCTTACTAGGGACACAGAGTTTGTCTATTTATCCACACATGTATTTGAGTTTCCAATCAATACAGTTATAGCATGGATAATAAACGATTATCATGAACAAGGAAATATAATAATAACTCTTTTATTATTGCCTCTAGGGCATATTTCCAACAGAAGTGTGGATATTTGGCAATGACATATGTACCTAAAAGCACCAAGTCAATATTAGAGACTAAACAACAATTGCAAAATGATGTAGTACAACACTGCTACTTCTCGAGCTTGCGTTGTATTCCCTCAAAGAGGAAAGGGTGATGCAACATAGTAGCGTAAGTATTTCCCTCAGTTTTTGAGAACCAAGGTATCAATCCCATAGGAGACCATGCGCGAGTCCCTCGCACCTGCACAAACAAATAAGAACTTCGCAGCCAACGCGATAAGGGGTTGTCAATCCCTTTATGGTCACTTACGAAAGTGAGATCTGATAGATATGATAGTTTGATATTTTTGGTATTTTTGGATATAAGAACAGAAAGTAACAACGGTAAAGTAAAGTAGATTGTAGATTGATATGTTGAGAATAGACACGGGGGCCATAGGTTTCACTAGTGGATTCTCTCATGATAGCAGAATTCTACGGTGGGTGAATGAATTACTATCGAGCAATTGATAGAAAAGCGAATAATTATGAGAATATATAGGCATCACATCCGTAACAATTGGACCGAAACGATTCTGCATCTACTACTATTACTCCACACATCGACCGCTATCCAGCATGCATCTAGAGTATTAAGTTCATAAGAACAGAGTAACGCCTTAAGCAAGATGACATGATGTAGAGGGATAAACTCAAGCAATATGATATAAACCCCATCTTTTTATCCTCGATGACAACAATATAATACGTGCCTTGCTGCCCCTACTGTCACTAGGAAAGGACACCACAAGATTGAACCCAAAGCCAAGCACTTCTCCCATTGCAAGAACTATAGATCTAGTAGGCCAAACCAAACCAATAATTCAAATAGACTTGAAAGGATATTATAATCATACATAAAGGAATTCAAAAAAGAACCAAATATTTCTCATAGATAATCTTGATCATAAACCGACAATTCATCGGATCTCGACAAACACACCGTAAAAAGAGATTACATTGAATAGATCTCGAATATCGAGGGGAACTTGGTATTGAGATCCAAAGAGAGAGAAGAAGCCATCTAGGTACTAACTATGGACCCCGAAGGTCTGTGGTAAACTACTCACAACTCATGGTGAGGCGGTGATCTTGATGTAGAAGCACTCCGTGGTAGATCCCACCTCCGGCGGAGCTCCAGAACAGCCCCCAAGATGGGATCTCATGGGAACATAAGGTTGCGGCGGTGGAATTATGAGTTTCTTTCTCTCCTTCTGATGTTTTCAGAGTACATGGGTATATATAGGAGGAAGGAGGGCATCGGGGGACCAACATGGGGCCCACGAGGCAGGGGGCGCGCCCTGTAGGGGGGGGGGGGGGGGGGCGCCCCCACCCTCGTGGACGCCACGTGTTCCCTATTACGTGGTTCTCAAGTCTCCCATGAAGATATCGCTCCAAAGATATATCTCCCGAAGGTTTCATTCCGTTTGGACTCCGTTTGAAATTCCTTTTCTGTAAAAACCCTGAAATAGGCAAAAAACAACAATCTGGACTGGGCCTTTGGGTTAATAGGTTAGTCCCAAAAATAATATAAAAGTATATAACAAAGCCCATTAAACATCCAAAACATCATAAGTAATAGCACGGAACAATAAAAAATTATAGATAAGTTGGAGACGTATCAAGTATCCCCAAGCTTAATTCCTGCTCATCCTCAAGTAGGTAAATGATAAAAACAGAATTTTTGATGTGGAATGCTAACCAACATAATTTTCAATGAATTCTTTTTATTGTGGCATGAATGTTCAGATCTAAAAGATTCAAGACAAAAGTCTATATTGACATAAGAAATAATAATACTTCAAGCATACTAACAAAGCAATCATGTGTTCTCAAAATACCATGGCTAAAGAAAGTTATCCCTACAAAATCATATAGTCTGACTATGCTCCCTCTTCATCACACAAAATATTCTTATCATGCACAAGCCCGGTTTCAGCCAAGCACTTGTTTTCATACTTAATTCTTTCAAACCTTTCAAATTTCATGCAATACATGAGCGTGAGCCACGGATATAACACTATGGGTGAAATAGAGTGGTGGTTGTGGAGAAGACAAAAAGGAGGGAGATAGTCTCACATCGACTAGGCGTATCAACGGGCTATGGAGATGCCCATCAATAGATATCAAGTGAGTGAGTAGGGATTGCCATGCAACGGATGCACTAGAGCTAAAATGTACGAAAGCTCAACAAAAGAAACTAAGTGGGTGTGCATCCAACTTGCTTGCTCATGAAGACCCAGGGCATTTGAGGAAGCCCATCGTTGGAATATACAAGCCAAGTTCTATAATGAAAATTCCCACTGGCATATGAAAGTAACTAAACATGAGACTCTCTATCATGAAGAACATGGTGCTACTTTGAAGCACAAGTGTGGAAAAAGATAGTAGCCATTGTCCTTTTTTTTCTTTTTTTTTCTTCTTTAGGCCTTTCTTTTTCTTGGCATTTCCTTCTTTTTTTTCTTTGGGACTATGCTCTAATAATGATGATCATCACACTTATATTGATTTACAACTCGATATTAAAACTCGATACTAGAACAAAGTATGACTCTATATGAATGCCTCCGGCGGTGTACCAGGATGTGCAATGAATCAAGAGGGACATGTATGAAAAATTATGCATGGTGGCTTTGCCACAAATACGATGTCAACTACATGATCATGCATGGCAATATGACAATATGAAGCGTGTCATATGAACGACACGATGGAAAGATGCATGTCAATATATCTCGGAATGGCTATGGAAATACCATCATAGGTAGATATGGTGGCTGTTTTGAGGAAGGCATATAGTGGGTGTATGGTACCGGCCAAAGTTGCGCGGTACAAGAGAGGCTAGCAATGGCGGAAGGGTGAGAGTGCGTATAATCCATGGAATCAACATTAGTCATAAAGAACTCATATACTTATTGCAAAAATTTATGAGTCATCAAAACAAAGCAATCAACGCATGCTCATAGGGGGGAGGTTGGTAGGAATTCACCATCGCGCGCCCCCGACCTCCACACAAAGGATGACACTCTACAAATACCTCATGCTCTAACTTCGTCACATAGCGGTTCACCATACATGCATGCTACGGAAATCACAAACTTTAACACAAGTATTTCTCAATTTCATAATAACTCCACTAGCATGATTCTAATATCACTATCCTCATATCTCAAAGCAATTATCAAGTATCAAACTTCTCATCATATTCAATGCACTTTGTATGAAAGTTTTTACTACATTCATCTTGGATGCCTATCATATTAAGGCTAGTTTTATAACCAAAGCACATTACCATGCTGTTCTAATAGACTCTCAAAAGGATATAAGTGAAACATGAGAGATCAAAAATTTCTACAAAATAAAATTACCATCATTCTCAAAAAGATATAAGTGAAGCACTAGAGCAAACTATTTAGCTCAAAAGATATAAGTGAAGCACGTAGAGTGTTCTAACAATTCATAGGCCATATTTATCTCTCTCAAAAAGGTGTGTCCATCAAGGATAATTGTGGCAAACTAACAAGCAAATAATCAAATCATACATGACGCTCCAAGTAAAACACATATCATGTGGTGAATAAAAATATAGTCCTGAGTATAGTTACCGATAGATGAAGACGAAAGAGGGGATGCCTTCCCGGGGCATCCCCAAGCTTAGGCTTTTGGTTGTCCTTGAATTTTACCTTGGGGTGCCTTGGGCATACCCAAGCTTAGGGTCTTGCCACTCTTTGTTCCATAGTCCATCAAAGCAATACTCAAAACTTTAAAACTTCACAACACAAAACTTAGCCAAAAATATCGTGAGCTCCGTTAGTATAAGAAAACAAACCACCACTCAAAGGTACTGTAATGAACTCATTATTTGTTTATATTTGTGTTAAACCTACTGTATTTCAACTTCTCTATGATTCATATCCTCCAATACTACTCATAGATTCATCAAAATAAGCAAACAACACACGAAAAACAGAATCTATCAAAAACAGAACAATCTGTAGTACTCTGTAACTTTCGCATACTTCTGTAACTCCAAAAAAATTGAAATAAATTGGTAAACGTGGGGAATTTGTCTATTAATTGTCTTCGAAAAGAATCAACTAAATAGCAAACTCCTGTAAAATCTGGTGACTATTGAGCGCTAACGATTCTGTTTTTTACAGCAAGATCATATAAACTTCACACAAGTCTTCCCAAAGGTTCTACTTGGCACAAACACTAATTAAAACACAAAACCACATATAAACAGAAGCTAGATGCAATATTTATTACTAAACAGAAGCAAAAACAAAAAAAATATAAAATTGGGTTGCCTCCCAACAAGCGCTATCGTTTAACGCCCCTAGCTAGGCACGATACAAGGATAGATCTAGGTATTGCCATATTTGTAAGGCAATCCATAAGTGGATCTCATAATAGATTCATATGGTAATTTAATTTTCTTTCTAGGAAAGTGTTCCATGCCTTTCCTTAACGGAAATTGGAATCTAATATTTCCTTCCTTCATATCAATAATTGCACCAATCGTTCTAAGGAAAGGTCTACCAAGAATAATAGGACATGAAGGATTGCAATCTATATGAAGAACAATGAAATCTACGGGAACATAATTCCTATTGGCAACAATAAGGACATCATTAATCCTTCCGATAGGTTTCTTAATGGTAGAATCTGCAAGATGCAAATTTAAAGAACAATCATCAATCTCATGGAACCCTAGCAAATCACACAAAGTTTTTGGGATAGTGGAAACACTTGCACCCAAATCACACAAAGCAAAAAATTCATGATCTTTAATTTTAATTTTAATAGTAGGTTCCCACTCATCATAAAGCTTTCTAGGGATAGAAACTTCTAATTCAAGTTTTTCTTCATAAGATTGCATCAAAGCATCAACTA
The DNA here is from genome assembly GCA_902687465.1 of Secale cereale. Lineage (NCBI taxonomy): Eukaryota > Viridiplantae > Streptophyta > Magnoliopsida > Poales > Poaceae > Secale > Secale cereale. The sequence continues at coordinate 646,160,312 of LR738715.1, forward strand.
TGTGTTTGGTGAAAGCTTTATTTTGACTATAGGCATGCAGAGAGTTTAGTACGGATTGCAACAAGGAAATACAATCAATCAAGGAGCAATTATCATAATTGAATCCCTTGAAATCCAAAGTAGTGGGTTTATCACTATGCAAAGTTTTAATCTCTTTAATCCCACTTTTAACAATTTTAGCATCAAGATCCAAAAACTCCGATTCATTGGGACACCTTTTAATTAAGGTAAACTCATCTCCAATCCCATCTTTATCAAGATTCATACTAGAAAACAAGCATCTAATAGGAGACACATCAATAACTTTCATATCTTCATCTTTATTTTCATGCTCTTCTGGTTTAGCAGCCATCTTATTAACTAAGGTGGACTGTTTATCCAAAATTTGCGCAATTAAGTTCTCAAGATGAGCAAATTGAGATTTGAAACCATAAAATTCCTTAGACATATCATCAAGGTATTTATTCATGTACTCCATAAAGTTTTTCTGTTCTTTAAGCTCGTTTCTAAAGAAATCATTATGTTAAACTTGCACGGACATAAAATGTCTAACATTGTTTTCGATCTCCTCCAGCCTCTTGAGGTGAGGGTCAACACTGATAGGGAGAGCCATAGTGACAAGCAAGCAATCCAACACACAAGCAAACAAGAATCAAGCGAACGGAAAACACACGGCAGAAAGAAGGGAAAATAAAACAGCAAGGGTGAAGTGGGGGAGAGGAAAACGAGAGGCAAATAAATGTAATGCGAAGGATAATGGTTTGTGATAGGTACTTGGTATATGACTTTTGCGTAAGCCTCCCCGGCAATGGCGCCAGAAATTATTCTTGCTACTTCTCGAGCTTGCGTTGTATTCCCTCGAAGAGGCAAGGGTGATGCAGCAAAGTAGCGTAAGTATTTCCCTGAGTTTTTGAGAACCATGGTATCAATCCAGTAGGAGACCACACGCGAGTCCCTCGCACTTGCACAAACAAATAAGAACTTCGCAACCAACGCGATAAGGGGTTGTCAATCCCTTTACGGTCACTTACGAAAGTGAGATCTGATAGATATGATAGTTTGATATTTTTGGTATTTTTGGATATAAGAACAGAAAGTAAAAATGGTAAAGTAAAGTAGATTGTAGATTAATATGTTGAGAATAGACCCGGGGCCATAGATTTTACTAGTGGCTTCTCTCATGATAGCAGAATTCTACGGTGGGTGAACGAATTACTGTCGAGCAATTGATAGAAAAGCGAATAATTATGAGAATATCTAGGCATGATCATTGTATATAGGCATCACGTCCGCGACAAGTAGACCGAAACGAGTCTGCATCTACTACTATTACTCCACACATCGACCACTATCCAGCATGCATCTAGAGTATTAAGTTCATAAGAACAGGGTAACGCCTTAAGCAAGATGACATGATGTAGAGGGATAAACTCAAGCAATATGATATAAACCCCATCTTTTTATCCTCGATGGCAACAATACAATACGTGCCTTGCTGCGCCTACTGTCACTGGGAAAGGACACTGCAAGATTAAACCCAAAGCCAAGCACTTCTCCCATTGCAAGAACTATAGATCTAGTAGGCCAAACCAAACCAATAATTCGAAGAGACTTGCAAGGATATTATAATCATACATAAAAGAATTCAGAAAAGAACCAAATATTTCTCATAGATAATCTTGATCATAAACCCACAATTCATCAGATCTCGACAAACACACCGCAAAAAGAGATTACATCGAATAGATCTCCTTGAAGACCGAGGAGAACTTGGTATTGAGATCCAAAGAGAGAGAAGAAGCCATCTAGGTACTAACTATGGACCCGAAGGTCTATGGTAAACTACTCACAACTCATGGTGAGGCGATGATTTTGATGGAGAAGCACTCCGTGGTAGATCCCCCCTCCGGCGGAGCTCCGGAACAGGCCCCAAGATGGGATCTCACAGGAATAGAAGGTTGCGGTGGTGGAATTAGGGTTTTCTATCTCCTTTTGATCTTTTCGGGGTACATGGGTATATAAAGGAGGAAGGAGGGCATCGGGGGACCAACGTGGGGCCCACGAGGCAAGGGGCGCGCCCTGTAGGGGGGGGGCGCCCCAACCTTCGTGGACGCCACGTGTGCCCTATTCCGTGGTTCTCAAGTCTCCCGTGAAGATATCGGTCCAAAAATATCTCTCCCGAAGGTTTCATTCCGTTTGGACTCCGTTTGACATTCCTTTTCTGTAAAACCCTGAAATAGGCAAAAAACAACAATTTGTCCTGGGCCTTTGGGTTAATAGGTTAGTCTCGAAAATAATATAAAAGTGTATAACAAAGCCCATTAAACATCCAAAACATCATAAATAATAGCATGGAACAATCAAAAATTATAGATACGTTGGAGACATGTCAAACACTCCCTCCATCTCATTATATAAGATATTATTACATGTATATCTAGACATAATCAGAACATTAAGGTAACACTCTTCCTTGTTGCTATGTAGCCTGGGATTGCATATTTAGTCATTCAGTACAATGCATGTTGCTATGTAGCTTCAGTGTGCAGGGTTAAGCATGCTAGTTAAGCAAAACAAGAAGTGGAAAGGTATGTTAACTGCATCAGGCATAACATTTAAAAACAAGCAAATAGTCATTCAAACTGGTATTGTGCAGGTCTAAAGTACACTAGTTATTGTTAAAAAACCGAAAAGGCATGTTAACTGCAATATCCTTAACAACAACCAAATATCGTAATTCATAGTGGTATTGTTGAAACTGTTATTGATGAAATTGAACTGCACGGCGAATAGTTGCTGTAGCGACCATGAGCCGAATGGACCAAAGTCTTTGTGCTCTGTGTCATCCCTGGATCGGTAATGCTGACACACACAATACTTGAAGGATTTATAACAGAGTGGCAATCACACAATTATTACATCGAATGTCTCAAAAAGAGAACTTATTACAAAAGTATATGGCATAAGGCCATCTAACACAATAACAGTGGAAGGCTTGGAAGATAAGTGACTCCATCAACTCCAACGGCATAGCTAAGTGCATGAAAAACGACCTAGCGCACCTTACTCTTCTTCTGAATAGTCTGCAACATGATATGTTGCAGCCCAAAACGGGTCAGCACATGGAATATGCTGGCAAGATAACACAGTAGAGCAAGTAAGTGATAAATGCTAACACTACATGCAAATATGGCTGGTGGAGGCTCTAAGGTTATAATATTTTTGCATAAAGCCAATTTTTCCTAAAACAAAGGAATAAATTTATTTTAACTATCATGGTAGTTGAAACATCATTGAGAAGGTTCTTCCAACTCAATCCCAATAAAAACCATCTTTATTAACCCAAGAAATTAGTTTTAGAGTGATGAGATCAATCCAATAATACAAGTACCAGATACTCAAGATGTCCATAACCGGGGACACGGCTAATCATGATTAGTTTGTACACTCTGCAGAGGTTTGCGCACTTTTCCCCACAAGACTCGATCTCCTCCGTTGGATTTCTCGCACTACATGGTGTTTGTGAAACGGATGACCGAGACATATTCTTTCAGAAGCATTTACTCTTTACCCCGGGTGGACCGATACACCTACTTTCCCCTACATCTGCTAGTCCACCACTAAAAGACTGTGTCCCGGTCATCCGTTTCTCAAACACCATGCAGTGCGAAAAATCCAACGCAGGAGATCGAGTCTTATGGGGAAAAGTGCGCAAACCTCTGCAGAGTGTACAAACTAATCATGAGTAGCCGTGTCCCCGGTTATGGACATCTTGAGTATCTGGTACTTGAATTATTGGATTGATCTCATGACTCTAAAACTAATTTGTGGGGTTACTAAAGATGATTTTAATTGGGATTGAGTTGGAGGAACCTTCTCAATGATGTTTCAACTACCATCATAGTTAAAATAAATTTATTCCTTTCTTGTAGGAAAAAATTGGCTTTATGCAAAAACTTTATAACCTTAGAGCCTCCACCAGCCATATTTGCATGTAGTGTTAGCATTTATCAGTTACTTGCTCTACTGTGTTATCTTGCTAGCATATTCCATGTGCTGACCTGTTTCTGGCTGCAACATATCATGTTGTAGACTTTTCAGAAGAAGAGTAAGGTGCGCTAGGTCGTTAGTCATGCACTCAGCTATGCCGTTGGAGTTGATGGACTCACTTATCTTCCAATCCTTCCGCTGTTATTGTGTTAGATGGCCTTATGCCATATACTTTTGTAATAAGTTCTCTTTTGAGATATTTGATGTAATAAGTGTGTGATTGCCACTCTGTTATAAATCTTTCAAGTACTGTGTGTGTCAGCATTACCGATCCAGGGATAACACAGAGCACAGAGACTTCGGTCCATTCGGATCGTGGTCGCTACAACATGGTATCAGAGCACACGCTGAATGTAGGACACGACCACTAAGATAAGCCTTAGGTCACTCTTGTTTAATCATTTCTGACTCCTCTCCATTTTCTACTCTTTAGGATGATGGACTCAAGGAACAAGTTTACCCAACCAGATGAAGACACACCTTTTGGAGGACACTTGAAGGAAGTTACTAGGTACCTGAACATCGGAATACCAAGCTTCACCGAGACCTATACCACCACTTTACCCGAAGAGGATCGATGGAATATTCAAGTATAAATTCCCGGAAGGACTTTCATGCTAGTTAGTGAGCCCATAGAGTTTTCCTTTGATGCACCAACTTGGAGCCTAGGCAAGAGTATGGCAGCTCACATTGCTATGGGACGAATTGGAGAAGTCTACAAACATGAGCTGAAGGACACTATCTACCAGATATGCGGGCGCCGAGATGAGCAATGGGATATGATCAGTACCCGGAAGGACAGGTTCATTACAACTTTCATCCAAGAGTTAAATCATCACATTCGTCGACAGGAGCACCAGAAGTGCGCATGCATGATAGACTTGAAGAAGGCGTTAACCAGGAACACGGAGCTAGAAGAGGAACTCAAGTCTTCACATGACGGATATAAGGAGGAAATCGCAATACTTGTGGAGAAGAATGACGACCTAACAAGGAAGCTAGGAGTATTCATGGGAGACCCCGCGCCAGGAGGAGAAGACGACGAACCCAAGGAGATTCGTTCTGAGGACTACATCATCATCGACGACACCGACTCACACCCTGATGATAGTGATGATGACTATGAAGACGAAGCTGGGGCAGATATTATGGAATCTTCCACTGATCAAAATTTCCAGATGACCACCATATGAAACGTAGTTTTTCCCCCATAAAGTAGAAGTCCGAGCACTTTTGTAACGTTAGACCTTTTGTATGCCCTTGTTTGAAGTTGATTGGTGTGATATGATTGTGTTTGTCTCATGTGCATATGGGTAGTGAATTTCCCCCCTAGACCTCATTCTATTCTAATCTCTTCCCTCTGAACCCATTAGATGCCTCCGAGACGTGAGCCCGGATTTGAGTTTCCCCCTGAGCTCACCCAGTTGATCTAGTAGCAGAGCACTTTGATGCAACTTCTTGTCCAGAACCAGAGCAATCAGAACAACAACAACAACAGCAATCCTCCACAACCACCACCAGTGGACAACCTAGCCCGTTTTCTGAGGTTGGTGCCACCAGTGTTTTCCAGTAGCGTTGAGCCAATAGTTGTTGATGACACGCTACGCCTGATTGGAAGGGAGTTGACCACCGCAGGTTGCACAGATGCTGAGAAGGTGCGTTTTGCCACACATCAATTGGATGGACCAGCAGCCTCATGGTGGGAGAATTACACAACCACTTTCCCTATAGCCAATGTCACTTGGGATCAATTTCAGCAAGCTTTTCGCACCGCCGATGTCTCAACTAGAGCTATGAGCATGAAGAAGCGTGAGTTTCGCAACTTACGCCAAGGAAATCGTACTGTGGCTCAGTACATAGATGAGTTTAGTACTATATCTCTCTATGCCCCTGATGATGTGGCCATAGATGCCGTGAAGCAGGAGAAGTTTATGGAAGGGATGAATGACGAGATGAGCATACAGTTGATGGTGGCAGCATTACAACTACCAGGAGTTGGTAGAAAAGGCTCTTATGATTGAAGGGAAGCAGCAGCAGATTGAGAGCCGCAAGAGGAAGTATGGACAAGGAAAAAACAATTCTGGAGCCCATCAGAAGCCCCGTTTCACCCCTAACTCAGGAGGATATACCCATAACCATGGAGGCCACACCCATAATGGAGGGAGTTCTCATAACCACAATGGCCCCAAGAATGGGAATGGGAATGGAGCAAGCAATAATCAGAACCGCTCCACTCCAGCCACACCCGCCAAGAGAGATCTAGGTCACATTACATGTTTCAAGTGCGAGAAGAATGGACACTACTCCACGGAGTGCCCTGAAGCGAAGAACGGGAACGGCAATGGAAGCTCTGGGAAGAAGCCCAACCCTTTCAACAGGGGACAAGTGAACCACGTGAATGTGGAGGAGGTTGAAGAGCAACCTGATGCAGTTGTCGGTAAGTTTTTGGTTAAGTCATTTACCGCAATAGTTCTTTTTGATACTAGTGCACCGCATTCATACATTTCAAGGGGATTCGTGGATAGATATAGGTTTCCCACCCAAGTACTTAAAACACCTATGTTAGTAAGCTCACCAGGAGCGGAGTATATGGCAAGTCAAGGATGTTTTCAAATGCCATTGACCATTGGACGTCATGTTTTCCCCTTAGACTTGATAATTTTGGAGTCACAAGGATTGGATGTGATACTAGGTATGGATTGACTATCGATGTATGGAGGGAACATCGATTCTGCCAGTAAGTCTATCGTACTTACCAGCCCAGAGGGAAAAAGGATCAAGTATGTATCTAGGCATGCGCCTAGGAGGGCACAAGTAAATTCTCTCCCGAGAGTTGTTCAGGAGGAAGTTCCTGTAGTGAAGGATTACCCGGATGTATTTCCAGAGGAGCTACCAGGCATGCCGATAGATCGGGACATTGAGTTTTTGATAGAACTATTGCCAGGCACCGGACCAATATCGAAGAGACCATACCGGATGCCAGCGAATGATCTGGAGGAGATCAAGAAGTAGATTAAGGAGTTATTGGAGAAAGGATTCATTCGACAAAGTTCATCACCCTGGGGAGCCCCAATGCTCTTGGTCGAGAAGAAATATGGATCTTTAAGAATGGTCGTTGACTATCGGGCACTGAATGAAGTGACGGTTAAGAATAAGTACCCACTGCCGATGATCAATGATTTGTTCGACCAACTTCAAGGAGCTAAGGTATTCTCCAAAATTGATCTACGACCAGGATACCACCAGTTGAAGATCTGATAAAAAGATATACCTAAGACAAGTTTCACCACAAGATATGGGCTATATGAGTATACGGTTATGTCATTTGGATTGACTAACGCCCCTGCCTATTTCATGAGTATGACGAATAAGGTGTTCATGGAGTTCTTGGATAAGTTTGTTGTGGTATTCATGGATAATATTTTGGTGTATTCGAAGAACGAAGAGGAACACAAGGAACATTTGCGTTTGGTTCTTGAGAAGCTCAGAGAACACCAGTTATATGCCAAGTTCAGCAAATATGACTTTTGGTTGAAGGAAGTTGGATTCCTAGGACATGTTATATCAGGAGAAGGTATAGCAGTGGACCCTACCAAGGTTCAGTCAGTCACTGAGTGGTTGGCACCCACCTCGGTTGGAGAAATCCGCAGTTTTCTTGGACTCGTGGGATATTACCGAGATTCATAGAAAATTTCTCCAAGATTGCAAAGCCTATGACGACATTGTTGAAGAAGGACACAAAGTTTCATTGGACTTAAGAGTGTGAAGAAAGTTTTCAGGAGTTGAAGAAACGTTTGACGACAGCCCCAGTGCTGATCTTGCCAGATATACGCAAGGATTTCCAAGTGTATTGCGATGCTTCACACTTAGGACTTGGAGGAGTACTCATGCAGGACGGAAGTGTTGTTTCTTATGCATCCCGCCAACTTCGACCGCACGAGTTGAATTATGCTACACATGATTTGGAGCTAGCAGCTGTAGTGCATGCGCTCAAAACCTGGAGACATTTCCTTATCGGAAACCGTTGTGATGCGTACATGGATCACAAGAGTTTGAAGTACATTTTCACTCAGAAGGAACTGAACCTCAGACAAAGGAGATGGTTGGAGCTCATAAAGTATTATGATATGAAGCTGCACTATCATCCAGGCAAGGCCAATGTCGTAGCAGATGCTTTGAGCCGGAAGAGTTATGTCAATACCCTAGTAAACGGGGGATTGCCAAAGGAGTTAGTAGAATATCTCAGGGAACTTCATTTGGAGATAGTTCCTAGAGGTTTTGTTGCAGCCTTGGAGGTTCAGCCAGCATTATTGGGAAGGATACGAGAAGCTCAGAAGGATGAAAAAGGAATTTATGAAATAAAGGAGAAGATGAGTGAAGGAAAAGCCAAGGGTTTTCATGAGGATGAACACGACACCTTGTGGTTTGAGGACAGTGTCTATGTGCCCAACAACACCGAGATCAAGAAGTTGATACTACAGGAAGCACATGACTCGCCATACTCGATACATCCCGGAAACACTAAGATGTATTTGGACTTGAAGGAACGTTTCTGGTGGATGGGAATGAAGAAGGACATTGCCGAGTATGTAGCCGTATGTGATGTATGTCAGAGAGTGAAGGCAGAACTTTAGAAGCCAGCAGGATTACTGCAGCCTATGCTGATACCCGAATGTAAGTGGGATAATCTTGGCATGGACTTTATCACTGGATTACCCAGGACCCGATCGGGATATGACTCTATCTGGGTAGTAGTGGATAGCTTGACCAAATTAGTCCACTTTATCCCCATGAAAACCACCTATACCAGTGCGAAGTTGGCCAAGATATACATGACCAGGATCGTATGTCTACACGGAGTTCCGAGGACCATCGTATCAGATAGAGGAACACATTTTAGTTCAAAGTTTTGCCATCAGTTGCACCAAACTTTGGGTACTAGGCTAGAGTTTAGTACAGCCTTTCACCCGCAGACTGATGGATAGACCGAGAGAGTCAATCAGATTCTAGAGGACATGTTGAGAGCTTGCGCACTAGATTATGGATCTAGTTGGGATGACAACTTTCCCTATGCAGAATTTTCGTACAACAACAGTTACTAGGCCAACTTGAAGATGGCACCATTCGAAGCATTGTATGGGAGGAGATGTCGAATGCCATTGATGTGGGATAAAGTAGGAGACCGTCAGTTATTTGGACCGAATTTGATTAAAGAGTCAGAAGAGAAGGTTAAGCTGATTCGAGATAGACTGAAGGTAGCTCAGTCCAGATAGAAGAGTTATGTAGACTCAAAACGCAAGGAGGTAGTCTATGAAATTTGAGACATAGCGTACCTGAGAGTGTCACCTCTGCGAGGTGTTCAGCGTTTCGGAGTTAAGGGAAAGTTAGCCCCAAGATTTGTGGGACCCTACCGTGTTTTGGAACACATGGGAGAGGTTGCCTACAAGTTAGAGTTACCTGAAGGATTGTCAGGAGTTCATGATGTGTTTCACTTTTCCCAGCTAAATAAGTGCCATGCTGAGATGGCCGATATTCCTATGAGAGATATAGTGCCCCTGGAAGCAATTCAGCTGGATAGTGATCTAACTTACGAGGAGAAACCAATCAAGATCCTTAAGTTTGCAAGCAGAGTCACCCGCATCAAGGTTATCAAGTTTTGCAAGGTTCAGTGGAGCCACCATACCGAGGATGAAGCCACCTGGGAACGAGAGGATGATCTATGCAAGGACCACCCACACCTATTTTCTAGCCAACCCGAATCTCGAGGGCGAGATTCATCTTAAAGGGGGTAGGTTTGTAACATCCGAAATTTTCAAATTGGAATGTTATACATAGGTCATCTTGCATATCATATTTTTATTTGCATTTGGGTGTTGCGATCCTCGAAATTCCATGCAAGTCAAGGACCCACACAGAGAGTTGGGGATTTCACCGTTTTCATATTTGAATCTTCTCAAATATTGGAACGAGGATCATTTTGGTTTTAATTGTTTTTCTCTCTAAAAATATTTCATATTAAAATATATGAGCAAGGGTAATATGACTTCACCAAACTAAATGGAATATTGGAAGAACAATATTAAAATCAAATATTTTATTTTATTTGGTTTTTCTGCTATTTTATTTGAATTAGAAAAACATGCATACTTTCAAAGTTGCATTTTAGGGCCAAGAAAATGTTCATCATTTCTAAATATTTTATTTAGACGGCGAAAATTTGTTTTGGCATTTTTAGACTTTTATTTATTTTTCTAGGATTTTTCCGGCGTAATTCGTTTTTTTAAAAGGTGTAGTTCGGACCGACTGGCCCGAAGCCCAACCGGCCCAGCCCGCGCCGCGCCGCCTTCCTGCTCCCAGGCGGAGTCCGCCGCCTGTACGAGCCGCCGTCGTGGCCGACTCGGCCACCGCCGCCGCCTTACCCCCTCCCCAAGCCAGCCCGCCCCCCGGCCCCTCTTAAATACCCCCGCCCCCCGTCGCCTCCACCTCAGCCGCCCGCGCCGCGCACCGCCACCGCCGCTGCCGCCACCGCCACCCGCAGAGCCGCCCGTCGCCGGAGCCTCGCCTCGCCGGAGCCGCCATTTTTTTCGGTTTCAGGTAAAAACCGCGGTTTTCTATAAAAACCCTAGATCATTTTTTTTTCAGTTTAGGTCGATTCGTTTTTTATTTTTCGGTCTTTTTGTCTTTTAGTTACAGACAGCGAACGTTCGTTCGTTAGCCTGTTCGTCGCGTTTTCTTTTTCAGGGTTTTTCCGCGGTTATTTTTTATCGCGATTTCTGCCCTGATCTTTGTTATGGTATAACTTTTTGCTCATTAGTCGGAATCAGGTGAAACAAGAGCCTATGTCTTCGTCTCGAAGCCCTCTTTCTGTTTAACTAACTTGAACATGATTTTGGTACTTTAAAATTTGACTTTAGTACAATTTAGTAAGCGGATATTGTCTCTTTCGTGGTTTGAGTTTCGTTGCTCCGTTTGATTTGATTCTTTTTGCAAGCCGGAGTTTTTCAGTTGAACTTTCTGGTTAGATCTTCTTAATTAAGATTTACCGATGCGTCTTTGCTTGATTGCTTATGTGTAACACCCCATATGTGATACTTTCCATATATGGAAATAAAGCAATCATCATTTTGATCCTTGTCCTTTCCTTGGGGGTTCTTGTCTTTTAAGCTTTCTTTTGTTTTGCATTGTCATTTTATTTTTTCTTATGCATCCATGCATTGCTTCATCATCACTATGGTATCATGTTCATCATAGCTTCATTTATTTGTCTTTTCTTGTGATGTGAGGTCACCTTGATGGGCGTTGTGTTATGGTGGTGTCAAGCCATGCCCTTGCAAAACCCTAAACCCCCTCCTTCTTCTTCACCTCTTCTCCTTCCTCCTTTTTCTTCATTTCTTTAAGTTTTTTGCAAGTGACTAAACTCGTCTCCTTTAATGTTCATCTCCTCCCCATTTCTTTGTTGCTTTGACATGAGTCACCATGCAATGCCTTGCCCCATTTTAAAGTGATTTGGTTAGGTTAAAAAATGACAGAAGTTTGAACCATATTCAAACTTATTTTATTTTTTTACCTCTAAAAATGCCCAAACCAATTTTGTAAAATAGGGCATAAATCCAGGAGTGTGGGGATATTTTATTTATCTCCTAATTCATTTTCCTTGAGCCTGTACTTTTTCTTTTATTTTCTGTCTGAGGAAAATGGAAAAAGAAAAGGATTTACAACAGCAGCAGCCGCAGCAGTGCAGCCCAGCCAGCAGGCCAAGTTCTTCCCCTCGGCCAGCTCCAGCCGGCCCGCGCCAGCAGCCCAGCGCGTCCCTCGCACCTTTTCTCACCCATGCGCCAACATACCCCCGCTACTTCTCGCCCACGTGGACTCCCAGGCCCCACTCGTCAGCGTCTGCACCAGTGGGTTCACCCACCTTTTCTTCCTCCTCCCGCGACACCATGGGGACCACGAGCCCGACGCTATCGTTGCATCGTCGTGCCTCTGGCCCCCCTTTTAAGCTCTCCCCGTGTCCAACCCACTCCCTAGTGTTCCTCCTTCCTCCTTCCGCCGCCTGGTGAGCTGAGGGCCACCAGATCCGCCGCACCGTAGCTATCCCAAGCGCATCTAGGAGCGCGAGCATGTCGCCAGCTTGCCTCCAGTCGGCCTCTGCCTCGCCAACCTTGCTGGACTTCTTCCTCGATGTTGACTACGTCGTCTACGTCCACTACACGGAGCCGATCGCCTCGCGTGCGACTTCTTCTTCCTCTTCTTCAACTCCGGCAGCCGTAGCTGTTCGATCGTCGTCGTCGTCGTCGACTCCGACCACCTCTGGGCCAGCCGAACACCTCGTCGTGTTCGTGGTGAGCATCGACACCTCCCCGTGCGCTTTTCCCCTTCCTTCGCGCCGTCTAGCCTGTAGTTCTCCATGCACCCGAGCGTATCGTCGTCGAGACTCGTCTCCGACGAGTATTCCGACCACCGTAGCCCTTCCTCTGTTGCCCGTCTGCTTCGTCTTGTCGCGTAGATGCTGCTAGAGCTGTCTCTCTCCGTTTAGGCCTCTGCTTCGTCTCATCGAGGTCCGCCGCCGCCGCTCTGTTAGGTGCTCGCTACCGTCGTTGTAGTTGATGCTAGTGCGCGGTGTGGATGCGGAGTTCCCCCAGGAACAGACCGCACCCCTCCGCCGCCAGATTAGGTCGCCGGAGCAGCTTCGACGAGCAGCTCCGACGTGCCCCTGTTTTCCCCTGCTGCCCGCGTCTTCAGTTACATCTTAAGGCTATACGCCTATATTCTGTCAGCAACACTTGCCTAGCCCAGTGGCTCGGATCTTCGTCAGTTAACTTGAGGTCGCGGGTTCGATCCCGCCAGGGGCAGTGGTTTCCCCCCCATTTTTGTTTTCCCTGTGAGGCTGACAGGCAGGCCCCACCTGTCGGCCTCTCTGAACCTTTCACCCACACGCGCACCCACCGCTGCCACCTCAGCGCCTCTGGCCCCACAGGTCAGTTGCTGTGGCTAGCTCAGCCTGGGTCAGTTTGACCTTTTTCGGTTGTTTTTCTTTTCTGTTTTAGTTTTAGTTTTCTTTTTCTGCATTAACTTTGCATATTTAATATATGTTTAAATATGCATCTGATGAAAATGAGTTATACATGAAAACTGCTTAGTTTTTCATGTAGATTATTTATATGCTGTTTGTTAGCATGTTTTAAAAACATTTAAAATGATGTTTGATTTAATTTGTGTTTAAAAATGCTTAAACTTGCAAAAATCATAACTAAATATCTACAACTCCAAATTTAACACACTTTATATGCATTTGGGGTGGAAAAATGTGTAGATTAATGTGGTACTGTTGGTTTGCATGTTTAACAACTTTAAAGTATGAGTTTCTCAGTTCTGTCCCAAATGCATTTAAATGAATATGGGAGTTTCCAGAAATTGTTGTTTGTTCTTTCCGGCCCATTAAAATGCTAGCAAGTTGCTGTTGGTCATAGTTGAACCCCTTGCCATGTTAACCAACTTATAAAACTTGTTGGGTGCTTGTTCAAATAATCTACATAACCTTGTGGCCATGTTAGTTTTGTTTCCTTTTGCTTGTGATCCACATGTGTTGTGATCTTGTTATTGTCATCATGCTTGTGCACTCTTCTTGCTCCTAGAAGTTGCATCATGTCCTACCCTTGTCCATATGCATCATATTCATGCATCATGTGTTTGAGCATTGCATGATGATTGATTGTTGTTTCGGTGTTGAATTGTTGTGTTGGTTAGAGACCGGTGACGATTCAGAGTTCGAGGTTCCTATCGAGGCTGAGTTTGAGGAGCAAGGTTACGATCCCTCCGTGGAATCAACAGGCAAGATGACCATTCCCAGATATCACTTCTATCTCTGCCTATGCTAGATGTCTCGCTCTTTAGATATTGCCTCGATGCCTATTCCTGTTTGTCAGCCCTCCTATTGTTGCCATGAAACACTCTATTCACCTTCCTAGCAAACCGTTATTTGGCTAAGTACGCATCGCTCAGCCCCTCTTATAGCGTTGTTAGTTGCATGTGAAGTTTTGAAGATTCTGGCTCCATGTTGAAGTTGTTGTTGGGATATCACAATATATAATACCTAGTAAACTAATTCACCTATATATTGGTAATGGGTGGAAGGCTAAGCCTTTTTGCTTGGTGTTTTGTTCCACTCATGCCACCCTAGGAACCGATAAACCGGTGTTATATTCCTTGATTTTGCGTTCCTAACACGGTTGGGGTTTATGGGGCCCCCTTGATAATTCGCTCTGTTTAAAGCTTTTCCAGCAAGGCCCAACATTGGTTTTACATTTGCTTAATAACTAAAACTTGCATAGGCCGTTGCAAACCCGAGTTCTTAATTAACAACCCAGGCCAGTGCTCCACATGAGTGTTGGTCCAAACTGGGCGTGCTGCGGGGCCACCTTGGGGAAACTCAAGGTCTGGTATACACCCGTAGCTTGTCCCATCCGGTCGTCGCCTGAGACGAGATACACGCGGCTACTATCAGGGTGTCGGCACACCGGGAGGTCTTGCTGGATTAGTTACTTTTTGTCAAAATATCTTGAGCACAGGATTCTGAGGATACTCGGGTCTTCCCACTTTGGAGTTGCGACTCCGCAGATCTTGAGCTTGTGATGGGCTAAGTTGGGACTCCCCTGCAGGGTTTGATCTTTCGAAAGCCATGCCCGCGGTTATGTGGCAGATGGGAATTTGTTAATATCCGGTTGTAGATAATATGACACCTTATTTAGGAATACACTACTTGCGTGAGTAATCATGATGGTCTCTTTCCGAAGGGCTTCGGGAAGTGAACACGGTGGGGTTATGCTTGATCGTGAGTAGCTAGGATCACTTCTTGATCAACTTGGCGATCGTTGGCACTTGTTCTCTTCTCGCACTAAACTCGTAGGCTAGTGCTTAGTGCTTGCTGCAACCCATGTTTATAGCCTTTCCACACCTAAGGCTTTGGTAGTTTTGATACCCGGGAACGGGATTGCTGAGTCCTCTGTGGCTCACAGATTCAACACACACCAGATGCAGGTACCGTTGAGAACTTTGCAGGAGATGGTTCAGAGCTTTACTGGGAGTTCGACGAAGAGCGTGGACGTTACTATGTGTCTTATCCCGACGATCAGTAGTGGTTCTTACTAGGAGGATCCGGGCTTGTGTTCTTTATGGTATCTTTTCGTTTGGTTTTCGTCTATAGTCGGACCCTGATGTTATTTGGATGATGTATGTTATTGTATTTCATTGTGTGACGTGGCGAGTGTAAGCCAACTATCATTTAACAATTTCATCCCTGAATTTTACATGAGTTGTGCAAAGATACCATACTTGAGATCATTCTAGTATGCGTTTATGTCCTTAAGTCGTGCCTCGACACGTGGGGGACATAGCCGCATACTGTGCATTACATTATGTATGCTATTGTTTGTTTGCGATAGAATTCCCGAAGTGCGAAACGTGCTACTACGAGTCCCTAGGTTTTGCGAATCATCAGCAAGGCAAGTAACACTTTAATCATACCCTTTATTACCTAGTTTTTATGCATTAGTTCAACCCTCACACATTGCATGAGTAGGATCTCTTAACATGTGGGTCTGGGAAGTAGATTGAGGTAGAACCTATTACCTGCTTTATTTTCAAACCCTTGGGAGTTACTTCTACGCTATGCTTAGGTTGCTATGCTATGCTCGTAGACGTGGATTGGGTTGGAGAGTATCCATGATAGATGTGAGATTGTTAATTAGTTGTTCAACTTAAGGTGGCAACTTTAATACACATCTGGGTGGATTGGTTGCAGGGCATCTGGAGAATCCAGTGTTGTCCTAGGAAATCCCGGAGGAACCGTGTGATTATCCTATGGAATGCCACCCAGTCTCAAAGGGATCATAAGACTATTCATGCTAGAAACTTCCGTGTGCAGCCACAATGCCATTATGGGCTCTGGCATAGTTGAGTATGTTGTGTGAGCTCTTTCAATGGTGGACTAGCAGATGTAGGGGAAAGTAGGTGTACCGGTCCACCCGGGGTAAAGAGTAAATGCTTCTGAAAGACAGTGTCACGGTCATCCGTTTCTCAAACACCATGCAGTGCGAGAAATCCAACGGAGGAGATCAAGTCTTGTGGGGAAAAGTGCGCAAACCTCTGCAGAGTGTACAAACTAATCATGATCAGCCATGTCCCCGGTTATGGACATCTTGAGTATCTGGTACTTGAATTATTGTATTGATCTCATCACTCTAAAACTAATTTCTTGGGTTAATAAAGATGGCTTTAATTGGGATTGAGTTGGAGGAACCTTCTCAATGATGTTTCAACTACCATGATAGTTAAAATAAATTTATTCCTTTGTTGTAGGAAAAAATTGGCTTTATGCAAAAACTTTATAACCTTAGAGCCTCTACCAGCCACATTTGCATGTAATGTTAGCATTTATCAGTTACTTGCTCTACTTTGTTATCTTGCCAGCATATTCCATGCGTTGACCCGTTTCGGGCTGCAACATATCATGCTGCAGACTTTTCAGAAGAAGAGTAAGGTGCGCTAGGTCGTTTGTCATGCACTCAGCTATGCCGTTGGAGTTGATGGACTCACTTATCTTCCAAGCCTTTCGTTGTTATCGTGTTAGATGGCCTTATGCCATATACTTTTGTAATAAGTTCTCTTTTGAGACATTCGATGTAATAAGTGTGTGATAGCCACTCTGTTATAAATCCTTCAAGTACTGTGTGTGTCAGCATTACCGATCCAGGGATGACACGGAGCACAGAGACTTCTGTCCATTCAGATCGTGGTCGCTACAATTGTACATATAGACCATCACATTGTGAAGAACTGAAATAAACAAGGCACAAGGCCATCTCTAGCCGACCCTTTAAAAGTTAAAGGACAAAAACCCTTGGTGGATATATATACACTCCAGCAATTTTTGGCTGTTTCTAGTCGATCCCCTAAACTTAACGTTGTAAACTTCAAATTCATCAGGTTCAAAGCAGGTTCAACCAAAAGTAGCATGCATTCAAATATAAACATAGATAGTTTTGCATAACCGAACATAAAACATAAATTTAAACTAAGCTAAACTACTTTCCGTCGGTGTAGAGGTCGAGCCAATCCTTCCTTGTCAGGGACGGTGTGCCGTGAGCCGGGTCCAGGCCGGTGTCGTCATCGAGGTCGTAGGGGCAGACACTCCTCCACTCGTCTACGTCGATCTCCTTGTCCTCGGGGCCCACCTCGCCGCCCTCCACGTCGCCGTCCTCGCCGCCTTCGACCTCGTCATCGCAGGAGAGCGTGATAAGCTCACCGCCCTGCGCACCGGCAAAGATCGCCCACTCCGCCTCCACAAGCTCCGGGTGCTGCTGGCGGAGCTCTTGCATGCAGGCCTCGTTGGCGGCCTCGGCCTCGAGTCGTTCCGATGCCTCGCGGTCCTCCGCTCCATAGCCGAGATCACCACCCCTGGCTCCGGCGGAATGAGGTCGACCGGACATGTGCCGAAGGGGAAACTGAGCCTAGACGCCGCGTCGTGGTAGCATACCTGCCCGCGGACGTACTCCATGGCCGCGAGCTCGGTCATGTGGAAGCTACTGAGCCACCGGCGGGTGTGGGCCTCCCGATCTGTAGTCTCGGCGACCCACGTCCCCCACCATCATTGCCGGATCCCGAGGTAGGACCTCGTCGGCTGCCGGGTCCAAGGGAGGATGGGGAAGTCCTTGAACCGGGGTAGGGGCGCGGCAGCGGGCCGATCGGGAGGGAAATGACTGATTGATAAAGAGCCTGCGGAGGACGACGGGGACACCTCGGCGGCCACCTCGCCGATGTCGGGTGAAGAGGCCGCGATAAACCTATTTTTGGCCATTGGCTCCTCGAGCTCCCCGGCACACAGGCAGATGTTGAGGATGGAGGCGGCGGCGATGGCGGCGACCTACCAATGGTTTCAGGGGGTGGTGTGTGTCAGTCCGAGTGGAGGTTTTGGGGAGTGTGTGGTGTGTGTGGAGGGGGGGGGCAAGATGGTGTTGGAGAAAATACCGTGGCAACTGAAATATTTAATAGGCGAGAGTAACAAGGCGGGGCTACTGAAAATTTGGATCAAGGGCGAGCATGTATTTTTGAGATTGCGAGGGATGCAGAGGCAGGAGTAAAATGCCGAGGCTACTGAAAATTTGAATCAAGGGACTGAAGCAGAGCAGGAGTAACATAAATCGCACACAGTCCGTACATACTAATCGTGTGCTATCAAACATTAAAACCTTCCAGGCGGTAGATATTTTCGAGGTTACGAGGCAGTAGATATTTTCGAGATTGCGAGGGATGCATAGGCGGGAGTATTTGGGGAGTGAGCTAGTGTGCTTGACACGCCGGCTGTGGACTGTAGCCGACACACCTTTTCACGTAAGCCATAGGAGTAATATACACCGACGATGCTCTAGGATATTTTGTATTGCATCTCACAAGGTTTGTGAAAATAAACTGTGTGGGATCTACTTTATTTTTCATCTTGATTAGAATTACATAATGGGGTCACAACGACAATGGATAGTGTTTGAATTGCTAGAACTTTTATCTGCAGTGAAGATGCAACTATATGTGTGTCGTAAAAAAATTTAAATTATTCAGGGTTCGTTTGGACATTTTATATATTAAATTGGTTTTCTAGCCATTTCAGGTGCACAATTCAAAATTAAACTACATGCACATGCTCTGGTGCACCAACATGGCTTGTAAAATCATATATGTGTCCATGGGTTTATGCTTATGTCCTATGCAAGAAATGGGGATGAATTTCGAACACCACGGCACCGTGGCGCTCCGGCAAACGTTGTTGTACTTTCTTTTGTAATTCTAGTAAATCCAAAATTCGTCTAAAATTCATGAAACTTGGCATGCTATCTTGGATCGGCATCAACATGCCGTGGTAAAATTTTTGTTCTATTTGGGGCAGGTTTGGGTATAAGCTTCTCCCAAATCAGAGCTTCTCACAACAAGGGTGATGGTTTCGGTAGGGAACGTTTCACCTTTCTGGATGAAACAATATCCATTGTCTCTTCTTGATTTCAATTTTTTTCTAGTGTAAACATAGAACAACATGAGTGTTGTGTTAAATTTTGGAAATATTCGGGGTTTGATTGGACATTTTTATACATTAATTAAGTTTTCAATGCATTTATATGCATAATTCAACTTTGAAATACACGCACATGCTTTAATGCATATAAATTGGTTGAAAATTCAAATCCGTGTCATTGGTTGCATGCTTAGGTCCCATGCAAGAAATGCGAATGAATGTCAAACACCCTACCTCACTCGGCAGCAAACATTGCGATACCTGGTTTTTAAATTCTAGTAAATCCAAAACTCGTCTAAAATTCATGAAACTTGGCGTGCTATCATCGAGTGGCATCAACATTCCATGGTAAAATTTTATCCCATTTGGGGAAGGTTTGGGTATAATCTTCTCACAAACTAGAGCTTCTCACAACAAGCGTGATGATTTCAGTAGGGAACGTGCCACCTTGGGGGACGAAACGATATCCATTGCCTCTTATTGATTTCAAAAAATTTCTAGTGTCAACATAGAACAACAGGAGTGTTGTGTTAAGTTTTGGAATTTTTCGGGGTTCATTTGGACATTTTTAAACATTAACTGGTTTTCTAGGCATTTTATGTGCATAATTCAAATTTGAACTACGTGCACATGCTCTAGTGCATATAAATTAGTTGAAAAATCAAATCTGTGTCCTTGGGTGCATGCTTAGGTCCCATGCAAAAAGTAGGAACGAATTTCAAACTCCAGGACACTGTTGATTACCGGCAAAATGTTGAGATACCTGGTTTTTAAATTCTACTAAATCCAAAACTCGTTTGAAATTCTTGAAAATCGGCACACTGTCATGGAGTGGCATCAACATACTATGGTAAATTTTATACATTAACCGGGTTTTCTAGGCATTTTATGTGCATCATTCAAATTTAAACTTCATGCACATGCTCTAATGCATATAAATTGGTTTAAAATTCAAATACGTGTCCTTGGTTGCATGCTTAGGTCCCATGCAAGAGTTGGGAATGAATGTCAAACACCCTACCACTGTCACTCGGCCGCAAACATTAAATACTTGGTTTTTAAATTCTAGTAAATCCAAAACTCATCTGAAATTCATGAAATTTGGCATGCTCTCATGGAGCGGCATCAACATGACGTGGTAAATATTTTGTTCCATTTGTGGCACGTTTGGGTATAAGCTTCTCCCAAACCAGAGCTTCTCATAACAAGGGTGATGGTTTCGGTAGGGAACGTTTCACCTTCCTGGACGAAACAATATCCGTTGCCTCTTCTTGATTTCAATTTTTTTCTAGTGTAAACATAGAACAACAGGAGTGTTGTGTTAAATTTTGGAAATATTCTGGGTTCGATTGGACATTTTTATAAATTAATTGAGTTTTCCATGCATTTATGTCCATAATTCAAATTGGAACTACATGCACATGCTCTAAGCATATAAATTGGTTGAAAATTCAAATACGTGTCATTGGTTGCATGCTTAGGTCCCATGCAAGAAATGGGAATGACTGTCAAACACCCTGCCTCACTCGGCCGCAAACATTGTGATACCTGGTTTTTAAATTCTAGTAAATCCAAAACTCGTCTGAAATTCATGAAACTTGGCGTGCTATCATGCAGTGACATCAACATGCCGTTGTAAATTTGTGTCCCATTTAGGGCAGGTTTGGGTATAAGCTTCTCACAACAAGCCTGATGGTTTCGGTAGGGAACATGCCACCTTTGGGGACGAAACGATATCCATTGCCTCTTATTGATTTCAGAAAATTTCTAGTGTCAACATAGAACAGCAAGAGTGTTGTGTTAACTTTTGGAATTTTTCGGGGTTCGTTTGGACCTTTTTATACATTAACTAGGTTTTCCAGGCACATGCTCCAGTGCATATAAATTGGTTGAAAAATTAAATCTGTGTCCTTGGGTGCATGCTTAGGTCCCATGCAAAAAATGGGAATGAATTTCAAACACGAGGGCACTGTTGATTGCCGGCAGAACATTGAGATTGCTGGTTTTTAAATTCTAGTAAATCCAAAACTCGTTTTAAATTCATGAAACTTGGCACACTATCATGGAGCGGCATCTACATGCTGTGGTAATTTTTTGTCCCATTTGTGGCAGGTTTGGGTATAAGCTTCTCACAAACCAGAGCTTCTCTCCACAAGCCTTATGGTTTCGGAAGTGAACGTGCCACCTTTGGTGACAAAACGATATCCGTTGCCTCTTATAGCTTTCAAAAAAATTCTATTATCAACATAGAATAACAGGAGTGTTGTGTTAAGTTTTGGAATTTTTCGGGGTTCGTTTGGACATTGTTATACATTAACCGGGTTTTCTAGGCATTTTATATGCATCATTCAAATTTGAACTACATGCACTTGCTCTAATGCATATGAATTGGTTGAAAATTCAAATTCGTGTCCTTGGTTGCATGCTTAGGTCCCATGCAAGAAATGGGAATGAATGCCAAACACCCTGCTACCGTCACTCGGCTGCAAACATTGAGATACCTGGTTTTTAAATTTTAGTGAATCCAAAACTCGTCTGAAATTCATGAAACTTTGCATGCTATAATGGAGCGGCATCAACATGTCGTGGTAAATATATTGTTCCATTTGGGGCAGGTTTGGGTATAAGCTACTCCCAAACGAGAGCTTCTCAAAACAAGGGTGATGGTTTCGGTAGGGAACATTTCACCTTTCTGGATGAAACAATATTCGTTGCCTCTTCTTGATTTCAATTTCTTTTCTAGTGTAAACATAGAACAATAGGAGTGTTTTGTTAAATTTTGGAAATATTCGGGGTTTGATTGGACATTTTTATACATTAATTGAGTTTTCGACACATTTATGTGCATAATTCAAATTGGAACTACATGCACATGCTCTAATGCATATAAATTGGTTGAAAATTCAAATCCGTGTCATTGGTTGCATGCTTAGGTCGCATGTAAGAAATGGGAATGAATGTCAAACACCCTGCCTCACTCGGTCGCAAACATTGCGATACCTGGTTTTAAAATTCTAGTAAATCCGAAACTCGTCTAAAACTCATGAAACTTGGCATGCTATCATGGAGTGGCATCAACATGCCGTGGTAAATTTTTTGTCCCATTTAAGGCAGGTTTGGGTATAAGAATCTCACAAACCAGAGCTTCTCACGACAAGCTTGATGGTTTCGGTAGGGAACATGCCACCTTTGGGGACGAAACGATATCCGTTGCCTCTTATTGATTTCAAAAAAATTCTAGTGTTAATATAGAACAATAGGAGTGCTGTGTTAAGTTTTGTATTTTTCGGGGTTCGTTTGGACATTTTTGAACTACATGCACATGCTCCAGTGCATATAAATTGGTAGAAATATAAAATATGTGTGCTTGGGTGCATGTTTAGGTCCCATGCAAAAAACGGGAATGAATTTCAAATACCAGGGCACTGTTGATTGCCATCAAAACATTGAGATACCTGGTTTTTAAATTCTTGAAAATCCAATACTCGTTTGAAATTCACGAAGCTTGGCACGCAATCATGGAGCGGCATCAACATGTTGTGGTAATTTTTTTGTCCCATTTGGGGCAGGTTTGGGTATAAGCTTCTCACAACAAATCTGATGGTTTCGGTAGGGAACATGCCACCTTTGGGGACGAAACAATATCGGTTGCCACTTATTGCTTTAAAAAAAATTCTAGTGTCAACATAGAACAACATGAGTGTTGTGTTAAGTTTTGTATTTTTATTCGGGGTTCATTTGGACACTTCTATGCGTTAACCGGGTTTTCTAGGCATGTTATGTGCATAATTCAAATTTCAACTACATACACATGCTCTAATGTGTATAAACTGGCTGAAAAATCAAATCCATGTCCTTGGTTGCATGCTTAGGTCCCATGCAAGAATTGGGAATAAATGTCAAACACCCTGCCACCGTCACTCGGCCGCAAAAATTGAGATACCTAGTTTTTAAATTCTAGTAAATCCAAAACTTGTCTGAAATTCATGAAACTTGGCATGCTATCATGGAGAGGAATCAACATTACGTGGTAAATTTTTGTTCCATTTGGGGCAAGTTTTGGAATAAGCTTCTCCCAAACCAGAGCTTCTCACAACAAGGGTGATGGTTTCGGCAGGGAACGCTTCACCTTTCTGGACGAAACAATATCCATTACCTCTTCTCGATTTCAATTTTTTTTTCTAGTGTAAACATAGAACAACAAGAGTGTTGTGTTAAATTTTGGAAATATTCGGGGTTCGATTGGACATTTTTATACATTAATTGAGTTTTCAATGTATTTATGTGCATAATTCAAATTTGAACTACATGCACATGCTCTAATGCATATAAATTGGTTGAAAATTCAAATCCGTATCATTGGTTGCATTGTTAGGTCCCATGTAAGAAATGGGAATGAATGTCAAATACCCTGCCTCACTCGGCCGCAAACATTGCAATACCTGGTTTTTATATTCTAGTGAATCCAAAACTCATCCGAAATTCATGAAACTTTGCTTGCTATCATGGAGTGGCATCACCATGCCATAGTAAAAAATTGGTCCCATTTGGGGCAGGTTTGGGTATAAGCTTCTCACAAACCAGAGCTGCTCACAACAAGCCTGATGGTTCCGGTAGGGAACGTGCCACCTTTGGGGCCGAAGCAATATCCGTTACCTCTTATTGATTTCAATAAATTTCTTGTGTCAACATAGAACAACAGGAGTGTTGTGTTAAGTTTTGGAAATTTTCGGGGTTCGTTTGGACATTTTTATACATTAACTGGGTTTTCAAGGCATTTTATGTGCATTATTCAAATTTGAAGTACATGCAGATGCTCCAGTGCATATAAATTGGTAGAAATATCAAATATGTGTCCTTGGGTGCATGCTTAGGTCCCATGCAAAAAACGGGAATGAATTTCAAATACCAGGGCACTGTTGATTGCCAGCAAAACATTGAGATACCTGGTTTTTAAATTCTTGTAAATCCAATACTCGTTTGAATTTCACGAAACATGGCACACAATCATAGAGCGGCATCAACATGTTGTGGTAATTTTTTTTGTCCCATTTGGGGCAGGTTTGGGTATAAGCTTCTCACAAACCAAAGCTTCTCACAACAAATCTGATGGTTTCGGTAGGGAACATGCCACCTTTGGGGACGAAACAATATCCGTTGCCACTTATTGCTTTTAAAAAAAATCCTAGTGTTAACATAGAACAACATGAGTGTTGTGTTAAGTTTTGGATTTTTTCGGGGTTCATTTGGACACTTTTATACGTTAACCGGGTTTTCTAGGCATGTTATGTGCATAATTCAAATTTCAACTACATACATATGCTCTAATGCATATAAACTGGTTGAAAAATCAAATCCATGTCCCTGGTTGCATGCTTACGTCCCATGCAAGAATTGGGAATGAATGTCAAACACCCTACCACCGTCACTCGGCCGCAAAAATTGAGATACCTAGTTTTTAAATTCTAGTAAATCCAAAACTTGTCTGAAATTCATGAAACTTGGCATGCTATCATGGAGAGGAATCAATATTCCGTGGTAAAAAAATTGTTCAATTTGGGGCAAGTTTAGTTATAAGCTTCTCCCAAACCAGAGCTTCTCACAACAAGGATGATGGTTTCGGTAGGGAACGCTTCACCTTTCTGGACGAAACAATATCCATTACCTCTTCTCGATTTCAATTTTTTTCTAGTGTAAACATAGAACGACAAGAGTGTTGTATTAAATTTTGGAAATATTCGGGGTTCGATTGCACATTTTTATACATTAATTGAGTTTTCAATGCATTTATGTGCATAATTCAAATTTGAACTACATGCACATGTTCTAATGCATATAAATTGGTTGAAAATTCAAATCCGTGTCATTGGTTGCATGGTTAGGTCCCATGTAAGAAATGGGAATGAATGTCAAATACCTTGCCTCACTCGGCCGCAAACATTGCGATACCTGGTTTTTATATTCTAGTAAATCCAAAACTCGTCTCAAATTAATGAAACTTTGCTTGCTATCATGGAGTGGCATCATCATGTCGTAGTAAAAAATTTGTCCCATTTGGGGCCGGTTTGGGTATAAGCTTCTCACAAACCAGAGATTCTCACAACAAGCCTGATGGTTCCGGTAGGGAACGTGCCACCTTTGGGGCCGAAGTTATATCCATTACCTCTTATTGATTTCAATAAATTTCTTGTGTCAACATAGAACAACTGGAGTTTTGTGTTAAGTTCTGGAAATTTTCGGGGTTCGTTTGGACATTTTTATACATTAAATGGGTTTTCGAGGCATTTTATGTGCATAATTCAAATTTGAACTACATGCACATGCTCCAGTGCATATAAATTGCTAGAAATATAAAATATGTGTCCTTGGGTGCATGCTTAGGTCCCATGCAAAAAACGGGAATGAATTTCAAATACCAGGGCACTGTTGATTGCCGGCAAAACATTGACATACCTGGTTTTGAAATTCTTGTAAATCCAATACTCGTTTGAAATTCACAAAACTTGGCACGTAATCATGGAGCAGCATCAACATGTTGTGGTAATTTTTTTTGTCCCTTTTGGGGCAGGTTTGGGTATAAGCTTCTCACAACAAATCTGATGGTTTCGGTAGGGAACATGCCACTTTTGGGGACGAAACAATATCCGTTGCCACTTATTGCTTTTATAAAAATTCTAGTGTCAACATAGAACAACATGAGTGTTGTGTTAAGTTTTGGATTTTTTCGGGGTTCATTTGGACACTTATATACGTTAACCGGGTTTTCTAGGCATTTTATGTGCATAATTAAAATTTCAACTACATACACATGCTCTAATGCATATAAATTGGATGAAAATTCAAATCCATGTCCTTGGTTGCATGCTTAGGTCCCATCCAAGAATTGGGAATGAATGTCAAATACCCTGCCACCGTCACTCGGCCGCAAAAATTGAGATACCTAGTTTTTAAATTCTAGTAAATCCAAAGTTGTCTGAAATTCATGAAACTTGGCATGCTATCATGGGGAGGAATCATCATACCATGGTATCATTTTTGTTCCATTTGGGGCAAGTTTTGGTATATGCTTCTCCCAAACCAGAGCTTCTCACAACAAGGGTGATGGTTTCGGTAGGGAACGCTTCACCTTTCTGGACGAAACAATATCCATTACCTCTTCTCGATTTCAATTTTTTTTCTAGTGTAAACATAGAACAACAAGAGTGTTGTGTTAAATTTTGGAAATATTCGGGGTTCGATTGGACATTTTTATACATTAATTGAGTTTTCAATGCATTTATTTGCATAATTCAAATTTGAACTACATACACATGCTCTAATGCATATAAATTGGTTGAAAATTCAAATCCGTGTCATTGGTTGCATGGTTAGGTCCCATGTAAGAAATGGGAATGAATGTCAAATACCCTGCCTCACTCGGCCGCAAACATTGCGATACCTGGTTTTTATATTCTAGTAAATCCAAAACTCGTCTGAAATTCATGAAACTTTGCTTGCTATCATGGAGTGGCATCACCATGCCGTAGTAAAATTTTTGTTCCATTTGGGGCAGGTTTGGGTATGAGCTTCTCACAAACCAGAGCTTCTCACAACAAGCCTGATGGTTCCGGTAGGGAAAGTGCCACCTTTGGGGCCGAAGCGATATCCGTTACCTCTTATTGATTTCAATAAATTTCTTGTGTCAACATAGAACAACGGGAGTGTTGTGTTAAGTTTTGGAAATTTTCGGGGTTCGTTTGGACATTTTTATACATTAACTGGGTTTTCGAGGCATTTTATGTGCAGAATTCAAATTTGAGCTACATACACATACAAATTGGTTGAAAAATCTAATCTGTGTCCTTGGGTGCATCCTTAGGTCCCATACAAAAAATGGGAATGAATTTCAAACACCAGGGCACTGTTGATTGCCGGGAAACGATGAGATACCTAGTTTTTAAATTCTAGTAAATCCAAAACTCGTTTGAAATTCACGAAACTTGGCACGCAA